>VZRN01003889.1:106219-120482 GCA_013397935.1 Dasyornis broadbenti | reverse complement strand
GCCACCGGCGGCCGCCCCGCCGAAGTTCCCCGCGGTGGCCGGGCCGGGGCGGCGGGAGCCGCTCTCCCTCCGCAGCCTTTGGCAGCCGCTGCCCGCGGGCCGGGACCGCCGCCTCCTGCGGGCGCGCACAAAGCCGGAGCCGCCCCGCTGACCAGCAGGTAAGGAGCCGCCGCCGAGTGCGCTCGAGTTCGGGCGCGTCCCCGCACAGACTTTGAAGCGACCCGAGCGGTGGCTCGCACTCGGGCGGTGCGATCGGCAGCGTTTGCGTGGGGCTCGCTGTGCGCAGCAGCGAGCGAGCACAGCTCCGCCGGCTATGCACCGCTGTCTTGTGAACCACCAGAATAGCCATGCTTGGCTTACAAATGCCAGTCGGTGACCTGCAATAAGCGAGCCTCGGACGGTCCGTTCAGCCCGTGAATTTAATCTGTTAGACACCCAGATAACATGGCATTTGTCTAGTCAAGAGGTATTTGTAAATAGCGAGGAACGGGCAGGGCTCCATGCTAGGCTGCCCCTATTTACATCGCGGCATGCCCGTGTTTGCCTTTCCCCCCGCCCGGGGGTTTACCTTGCTCTTTGTTAGTTACAGTCAAGCCTAAACTGGCCGTCTTAAGCACGCCTGTAACTCTGCCGAGTGCTGCAAAAAAGATCGCGGCGAGGCAGGGAAGAGTGACATCCACTCTCGTTTCTGATGTGGCAAAGTCGATGAATTGTTAAGATCTTAAACCAGCTCACTTTATTGGGGTGTATTTGGGACAAGCGTTACATAATGTATGTGTGATATGTGGATATAATGTGTGCTGGAACTTTCCTATCGAGAACGTTTTATCTCTCTGATTTGCATAAAAAATTCATACGTTTCCATTATAAGCAACTCTTTGGTTGTTTGTAACTTTAACAAGGTGGGAACAGTGACCCGTAAAAGGCTCAGATTCAATATGTTGTTGCCCAAGAAGTTTTCTGGGATTTTTTTTGGCATGTAGCCTGAAACCATAGAAGAAATGCTTTTACCAGAAGCCAGTTCTTTTTTCCTTAAACTCTATGCAGATAGTTGCTACAGGGTTTGATTATTCCAAAAGCACTGTTACATGCTGCAGTTCTTCAGAGTTTGGAAAAATATACATATAAAATGGCTCCCCCCCAACTCACAAGTCACCACCTGCCAACCTCCATATTATGAGAGGAGATAGTTAGGTCTTTTTGGAGAGAGATGTGAGGGGAGGCAGTCCCAGCAGGGACTGCTCTCTGGTTATCCAGCTGAGAATGTCCCATCAAATATGAGTGACAAAATACAGATTAAAGAGCTTTTGCTCTTGGCCTCTGGAGATTTTGTGGTTGGCATCTAGTACTTGTTACATGATGTAAAATAGAGCGTGTTTTGATATTATAGTAATGCAAATAAGCTTTAGGACCTGTTCTGTTATTGGCAGTACTTGAACTCTTTTTGGTATCTTTAGAAGGCTGTGCCAGACTTGCTAACAGGCAGAGGGCACTTGTGTGTATCTCACGGGTCATGATACAAAACTTGGGAGCTTTGCAAGCTTACAGGTTGAAGCACAATCAGTCAGCTAAGAGGTAGTTCCTAAAATCTGTGGCAGGGCTTGTAGGCCATCAATTCTGCCAGTGTGTGTGGGAGAAGCTGTGAAGTGTGACTGTCTTGATGCATCCTCAGAGAATCCAGTGGTGCAGACCAAGGCCAAAGCGAGGGCTACTGGGCTGATCTCTATTCTGAGCAAACTGAGTTTTTCATGTACATTATATTTACAGTTTTACACGTGCCTTTTAAATGTTTCTGTAATTGTAGCAGAAGCAGCTTTGGTGCAGCGTTGTTCGTGGGGGTTAATTAGCAACCAGTGTTAGTACTAATGACTGACTTTTCTCCTGGTCATTCTTGTCCAGCAGAAGCCTATGAGTCAGTTATTGTAACTTAGGTATGAAATGACTTTCTATGGAATGCATCTACTCTTGTGCACATAGCAAATTGTTTTGGCCGCCAGTGGCTCCTCCAATCATGGAGAAAGTATTTTTATAGATATACACACGAATAGAGTTATGTGCATAGTTCCAATAACTCTATGGCTTCCTTTTTCTGTGGTTACTTGGTACTGCTGGGCCAATCAGCTGTTCTTCGTTCTGTTTCTCTTCATATGCAGTGAGGCTGTGAGTGATTAATTGTTACTTAAGTAGCTGGATTTACATTTAGCAAAGATATATGCAGTGTGAAAAGTGTACTTGAACTCCATCTCAGCTGGATGCAAATCTTCTGTTGCAAGGGTTTGTCAGCTGAGGGGGGAATGTATAAACTGCTGGTAGCATACAACAGGTACAAAGTTTTCAGCAGGCAGTACTGCTCAGTAGCATACAGGTCCTAGTCCTGCGAAGACCCACCCATGTGCTTCAATTCACGTTCATAAACAGTGCCTTTGAAACGATGGGATTTCTTTTATATACATAATAATAAACATGTATACAAGTCCTTGCAGGAGCCAGGCTATAGTAGTTAGTATGCAATATATTTGTGCATGTGTATCCAGCTCAGTTGTAAGAAGATTTCAGTAAAGGCCTAATTTTTATGCTGAGCAGATGCCATAAAAGTAATTTTTGTGTCTTAAATCCACTGTGAAGTGCCACATGCCTTGGCTTATTATGCTTTGTGGAGTTCCATTGCAACAGATCCTGATCTTTGAAAATAAACCATTACCATGTAGATGTTCCTCCTGGGAGAAGGGAGTATGGCACAGGATTGTGCACAAAATTCTCTGAACTCTTATGTGAAAAAGTCTGGTTCCTTTTTAAAAATCTACTGGTTTTCTGTTCAGAGACTTCATGAAAGCTGCTGCCTCCACCTACAAAATTATTAAAATATATATATTAAAAAGTAATAATTGAAGATTAATTCCTAAAGGAGTGGACATAGACCTGAACTGAAGTCCATGTTTGCGGTAAAAGTATGATTTTGGTTTCATTATCTAACCCCTATCCTCCTGTGCCTGGTGCAGGGAACCTTAAAACTCAGTGCGTGTGTGTAGCTCTGGTGGTTCTGGGTTCAGTCCACGTCCAGAGCAAGTGTAGCCTGTCCCATGGGGTGCCCATGTTCTGCTTAAAGTCTTTTGGGGTGCCGTGCATGTGGAGCTGAAGAGATGATCTGTGAGGAGGCATGTCATACCCTCTGAAGGAACAAGGCACCTCACCAATGTGGAGATAGCCCTAGGAGCAGGAACTGCAATCCGTGACTCTTCCCCTTTCCTCTGGGTTGTGGGAGGGAATGAGGAGAAATCTGGAATATGAAAGGAATTAGGGACACAAGATTATGGTGCAGCACAAAGTATATAAAAAGAAATGCGTATTTGTTCTAAAATGTTCTAAATTTCCCACCTTATCATGGCTGTCCTAGTAAGCAGTTGTACATTTCACTGTCAGCTACATTTGAATACCTAAGGAACTATAAACTCAGCCCTAATTAAGCATAAATTTAGCTAACATTAAGAAGGTTTTCGGACCAAAGGATTTTGCTGTAAGATGCTGTGTATATGACCTAATGGATGCATGCTGACTTGGGAAAAAGAGAACACTGACCCATCTGATGTCCTGTAGCCATTGTGACAGTCTTATTTCTGCTCATGTAAAGAGTTTAGGTACTGAGCTTTGCTCAACACCGAGCACATCTTTTGGAAACTGCAACTCTCCTTTCTAATTCTCAATCCGTCTACCTGTCCTTATGACTAATTATACATTTTTATTTTGTCGGTAACAATGTAAACCTTAAATTACCATGTGATATATAAACACCTCTGAAAAGAAGGTGGTGAACATGTATATTGGTGATCTAATAAACTAGATGAATGATGGTGTGTCAAAACTTCCTAATGATGCAAAAGTATTTGGATTAGGCAAGATTGAAGAAGGCTGAGAAATTGTAAAGGGAATCCAAGAAAGCTGGGTGAAAGGGAATCATAGCAGATGATGTTGATAAATTTGAGAATATGCATGTTAGATGGAATAATCAAATTACTTGTTCATGACACTGGATTGTAAATTAACTATATTTATTAAGGTGGAGAGGAAGATTTCAACAATGTTTTATTTGAACTTGTGTACCCTCTTGACGCTTAGTGTTGGGCAGAAGGAAAATGCCACAGTTGTTTTGCAATATTGTGTAATGACACGAAGGATGTTATTAAACTGATGCTCAGATTCACCTAAAATAATCAATTTATGATCTTCTGTCAAAAGAGAGTGATTGAAAAATATTCATATGAAGTTGAACTGAAAATAAAATTGTAGCTTTGTTTCGAGGGGGTCAGTTAGAGGAGGTAGGATGTATGTGCAAAATAGTGCTTGGCCATTACCCTTTGACACAATGACTTGTTATAGGGAGTAGTTTGAAAGACCATGTGTATAGTGCCCCTAAATCACCATTTCTGGTGTATACTACCAAAGGAGATAATATAAACCAAAAGCCTGGTAGGATGAACAAGATAAAAGTGAACTGTCCTAGGGATGGGAGGAGCAGTCATGGCTACAACTAAAGGGATATTGACTGTACTGTTCTAGGGCATAAATCAATATATTTGATCATAGAGATAGGTCCCTATCTGACGGGGATTGAGAAATTTCTCTTAGGACAGACCATGCTGTATGTGCCTGTTGTGATATTTTATATGTTTTCTTACAGGGTAAGCTGCTATTAGAAGCAGGATATTGGACTGATGATTAAGCCCACTATAGTAACTTAGGTTCTCTATTGTACTGTGAATGATGCTGATTTTAATTGCATATTCATGCAGGTGAAATCGAAAGATTAATTTTTTTGTATATGTGCAGGTTTCATGGAAAGTACGTATTGGACTTTAAATCTTAACACATTCAAATTTGAGGTTTTAATTTATTGAGGCATGCTCTGCTGTGCCCTGGGCTGGCATAGAGAAGAACAGAAGTGATGGTTAGGCTTCATTTAAAAGGCAGATAGCACTGGTATCTGTTATTAATCAATTTGGTAATGATTTCTAGTATGCTTTCTAAAGGACAAAGGATATTTTTTAGCTTCCCTAGTTAATAGAAATAGTTTTGATTTCTTTAACAGGATCACAGTTCTGTGTCTGGCTGTGAGAAACACAAAGACCAGTTTATGGAGGTAACTACATCTTTTGCAACTTAGTGGGTCTTTCTGAGAAAATATTGTCAAAGCAATAATGTACCAACACCATGGAATTCTTACATATCTGTAGGCTGGGGGAAAGATTGATTTAGTAGCAGGCATTGTGATTAATCAACAATCAACACCTCATGTTAACAGATTAGTGTATGTAGTGTATAACATAGTTTAGAGTTCTCTATAGAAAGCTATGCTATAGCTTAAAGAATAAAAAGCCGGGACTTGTGCATCTTTTAGGTGGTCTGACCAGCCAGAATGAGCTGTCTTACAGGCTGCCTGGCAGCTATCTGCAGAATAAAATGTGAACTGATTTTGACTTCCTTGTTGAAAAGGGTGAAGCTGTTGTGAAGGCAGCCTTGCACTGCTTTTTGAACTTAGAAAATAAAATATATTGGAAGGCTCTCGTTTGAAACGGTGCATAAAAGTAATGCCCTCTGTTGGGAGTCTATCCTTTGGCCATTGGGCTGGATTCAAAGCATATCACTCTGAAGGACAAAGGATAGGGCTTTAGCCCAGGAGAAGTTGGCAGTGTAGGAGAAGCCAGAGGTTACCAGTAGTTGTTTTAACTTGTGTTTGTGAAATTCTTTCTTGTTTTTACAACTGAGAAAATAGTTTGCATTCCTAAGGTTTTTGAGATTAGCTCTTGTCATGGAACTCCCTCTTTTGAGAAGAGGTATTCACTATCTTGCAGATAAAATGCCTTTAGGTTTTTATTGGTGATGATAATTAAGCCAGGGTTTTGGACAAGCCTGGGCAAAATCAGGGGACTTTGCCAGTCAGAGATTCAACAGAGAGAAGCCAGATCCTATTTTTGATGTCTGTCACTGATGCCATTTTGGTTTTGACCTCTTCACGCAGGACTTTCATGTGTCCTTTCAGTGCAAAATGTATCACGTTGGTAGTGGAAACCCTGCGTTTTCTGGGTATGTGATATGCAGCACTTATCTCGGGTACTTTAAAAGGGAGACAGTGTGTAAAGGAATTTCTACACAAAACATTGTGCCTGTTGTTTACCAGGACAGGGGGAGAGGAGAGGGAAAGGAAATATATTCAGTGGCCTAATTCGCCCTGTGCTGAGGTGGAGTGAAACTTCTGGTACCTTCTGAAGGCAGCAGGCCTTGAAAGTCCTGTCTCAAGTATAGAAAAGAGGGATTTCCGAGGAGATCTGACTTCTCCCTTAACAGCTTTGTGAAATGCCCAGTGTGAACAGACCTGCCTCAGGAAGAAAAACCGTGATGAGCTTTGGATGTGGTGGGAATTCATTTCAAAGGTCTTGGAAAGCAGGCACCTGAAACGATAATAATTTTTCTTTTATTTTTCTTGGTTTTACTTGTTTAGCATACTTAAAGAGCTACTGAGTAGAACTGATGTCTGTTTACATTCTTCATAGTGTTGTGAAGATTCAGCCTGTTTAGGAAGATGCTTTGGTCAGTTTACCAGATTAAGAAATCGGCTGCTAATTGAAGGAGATGCTTGGTGCAGTCTGCTGCTGGTAGACAGAAATACTGACAGAGCTTCAGAGCTCTGGCAGTTTCAGAACGGAGGGTGGACAGGGCAGGTTTCTGCTTGTGAATAAAACAACTCATGTAGACATATTTGTGTAAAGATCCTGTGATTCCTTCCACTGTTGCCAAGACTATGCTGTGGGAATCTGTGACAGCAGAGGAAGCTAAATCACAGTATTGATGTGCTGCTGTTCCCCACTTTGTTGTGGTTCATTTTGAGAGCAGAGAAAGGCAATGACGGGTTTTTTGCAAGTTCTCTTTAATGTGTCCATGGTTCCCTTCTTAGCTTGGTGTCCCAAAATGCATCTGTGTGTCATTGGAAATCTTGTTTGTAAAACAGAACTGAAATACTGCAAGAGAGAATTATTGAGGTGTGTTAACATTTAACATCCAAATGCTAAGTATGTTGGTTGCTAGCAATTTCACTTCCATTTTTTTATCTTTCTTTCTGACAAGTGGGAAATAAAAGCTGCCATTTGAAGATGAACGTTACTTTTAATTTTTTGCATATTTTAGGGCTTTTGCTATGCAGTTTGATGTTTCATGCTGCTTAACATTATCTACAGAGAAGTGTTTAAATAAAATGCTGTATGTGGAGAGACAGATTTCAATTTGTAAGTAAGTTTTTAAATTCCTTTCTGTGTTGTAGAGTGTCCTAGGAGGTTTATAAATAGCAAAAGACAAAATACCTGTCTTGAATGACAGTCTAAGGAGGAGAAGAGGAAGAGAAGAAATGGCTTAGTGTAGTAGGCAAATGGTGTGTTGCAGAATGCTGGCGTGTATATAAGGATTTTGGTTTCTTTGGTCATAGCCTGCCCTCTGAAGCTAGCTGATTTCTTGAAAGTTTTTCTGGTTTCTGCATTTGATTGGTAAATTGCCATGTGCATTTGAATATGCAAATTCAGAAATGCAGATTTATTATTCACTAATTGAGACAGCTGTTTTGGAAGAAAATTATTGATACCACCTCAGGACCTGACTTTATGAAGCGATGAGTGTTTCTCTGGAGCTGGAATGAAAAGAAGCACCTGTAAGGAGAATGCAGTAGCTTGGGATACAAGGTCTTCTCTGCTTACCCTGTATTAGTTTTGCTCTAGCTGCTCTTGTTCTTTGCTGCTGGTGTAGTAACCTAAAACAGTTGGTCACAGAACAGCTCTGAGTTCTTGTAGTGTACATTTGCGTACAACTTTTCACTGCTTGAAGTGTAAATTTTTACTGTGGATAGGCTGAGCTTTCAAAACCTTGTCTAATGATGGCCCAGTTGTCTCTTTTGATGTGCAAATGGATTTATCCAGAGAGACTGGTGTAGTCTTACAGTTTTTCCTTGAACCTGATGTAAGTATGAAGACTGCCACCCATGCACTAATTAATCTGTCAAAACATCTGACAAGGGGTGGGTGCACGTTGGAGACAGTTAGTCGTTTGTCTGTTAGTCAATAATGTCAGCTTTGGTTGATGTTATATAAGGTTTCTTTCCTGCTTTTGTATTTTCAGCTTACATTACAGTAGAAGTTTGTTAACATGTGGCTTACCTTTCATGTTAGCTTTGTGTGGTCAGTGTCCTTGACAAGTGCCACTAGTTCTCTGCATACAGCTGTGAATTTTTTGCATTTCCTACCCCCCATACATTCAGCAATACACTGAAATGTTCAGCACTGGCCACACTGTGAGCTGGTGATAATACAGCTAGTCCTCTGCATGTAAATCTCTTCAATAAAAGGGGCATTCAGCTAATGTCAGGTAACATTGTCCACTGTTAAATGCCACTTAACTTTGCTTTCTCTGCTCTCTTTATTACTGTGGACTTATAAAATAATTTGTCTTTTTACTTGGGATGGAATCAGACCAAATGCATTTGTCAGTCTTTTCATGCTGTCATTACAGGGAAGGGTATCTTCTATTCCAGTATTCTCTTAGGATAAAAAAGTGAGTTTGTGCATATTTATCTTAGGAAGGCTTTTGCCACAACCTGAGAGCACTGTGGCCATGGTTTTGAAAGCCGAAGATCTTAGTTTTGTTGAGTGCCTTTTGCAAAGGTTAAGATATGTGAATGAAAATAAAATAACATTTCAAACTTACATGTTGTAAAATACCCTTTGGTAATACAGTTAATAATTTTATAAGTTCAAGGCAGAATCTAGATTGTTTATTAGGAAAACTTCCCAATAATAAGCTCTATGATTTATAGTAATAATTTCTTAAGAATACCTCTGTTGTAGGAACTGTGTTAAAATAAGGCTCAACAGTCCACTCAAGCATTCACTGAAAAGTCAAGATCTTTGTGAAAAAAATGGAGAAGGTTCTGGCTTTGTAATCAAAGAAGTCACTTTCTTCATAGTGGTTTGAAAAAAAAAAAGTATTTTTTAATTTAGAAGCATGTGATATGAGCTCCAGTAATTGTTATTTTTTGCAGCTCTTTTAGGGGTGAAGATGAACTGGGTTACTGAACTTGGGAAAAAATCAAGGGGTTTTTTGTTGCTTTGAGGGTTTTTTCTTGCTTAAGCATTTTTTGCAGTTTTTTGCAGAGGATCTGGTAAATTGGTAGTATAAAACCAATCCAGAAATGTTTACATAAGTACTTTTGGCAATATAGTGTTTTGGGGCCATTGTGAACAAAGTGACATCCTTTGCAATATTTCTTACCTTCATACCTGTACTTTGATGCACACTTCATCTGCTTTATGCTGAGGCATTTGCCAGGCCATGTATTTATTCACCCATGTATATTCCTGCCCTGCCTGTGGCTCTCTTGAGGTGTGATGCCCAGGAATGTTTCATGTTGGCCATGCTGGGTGCTTTTTACACCACATTCCATTGGACATCATTCGACCTGCTCTCTGCAGCATGCTCCAAGCAAGGTCCTAAATGCCTTTCATGGAGAACCAGTGTAGATAGGAACTGTTTGGGTGGTGACTTAAATATAGATTTCCTTCACTTTGTTATCTCAGTGAAGTTATTTTACTGGTATGTGTGGTGATTTTTGTGTACAGGGGTCAAACCTGAAAGAATTTAATCAGGGTAACAAACTGATAGTGCTGGGTATCAAGTGCTAACTGCACAGGAAGGAACTCTGCACCCAACAGTGCAGAATCTGTTCTAGATGATGTTGTCAGTGATGAGTGTTTTATTAAGTGTTTATGCAGTGATTCCTCTACCTGTTAGGAAAAGAGATTGAGGAGAGCTTGAAATGTTTGTTTTTGTAGTTTTGTTTTAAAACATGTCTCTCATCCCCATAATATAGAGAAATATAGGAAAGGTAAATGGAGTTTATAAAATAACAAAGGTATATGGCTCTTAAGAGTAGTTCTGTCAACAGATGAAGACTATTAATCTGTAGTGTCCCAGATGTGACGTTCTTTATTACAGGCTGCATATGATTGCATTGTGAGCTGCCTATGACTACAACCACTGTGGCATTGTGCATTGGATAAGTGATGTCTAGACATGGCCATGAGCTTTACCTCTGCAGTTTGTATCTCTCAGAAGTTAGAAATGTCAGACAATGAGAAGTTCACTTTGTTTTCAGGAGACTTTGAAATACTGGAATCAATTACGGTATTTCATTGTTGTATTTGTCTGTATATGCCTTTAAAGATTGTGTCAAATCTTCCATATTTTCTGTGATTTGTATACTTTCATGTCTCCTTAACTTAAGGAATATGGCAATGAATGGTGATTCTGAAGATCTGGTGGAATTGTGGGCAGAAAACATTATCGAGTATGTGAAAGCAGTTTGTGTACTAAGTTTGTTCAAACATAGATGTGTTAGCTCATGAACAGTGAGAACACTACAAGGGCAAACTGCAAGGTCAGAGGAAATTAAAAACAAATTGGCCTGATTGCCGTGTCTGCTGAGGCTGAGCACTGATTACACTATCCTTGTCCTGCCAGGATCATGATGATGACAACTGTGTCTTATGTCCTTTGACCAGGTAGAATCATAGAATTCCCTGAGTTGGAAGGGACCCACAAGGATCATGGAGTGCAGCTCCTGGCCCTGCACAGGATGAGCCCCAGAACTGCACCACGTGTCTGAGAATGTTATCCAAACATTTCTTAAAGTCTGCCAGTCTCACTGGATTACAAGGCAAAGGTAAATGAGACTTTCTTAGGTTAAATTCAGCCTTCTTTTGATGGAAGAGCAGTGTAATTAGCCAACAGGGGCTCAGAGTCTTGTGCAAGAGGAGGCAACGCAATCCTAAGCAACACGGATCCTAAGATACAGAAGGTTAAGTGCTGCAGTTGGGTACATACTGGCATTGTAAGACATCTCACATCATTACGTTACGTGCCAGGAGAGCGGAAAATTACAACTCAGTTATCCAAGACTGTAGTAAATCTAGTTAATACCTCATACCTCTGACACATCTGTCAGTGTGGTATCGTAATTATTTACCTTGGCACCGTAAGCTCCAGGCAGGAAGTCCAGTTGGTGAGCACTGCATCCCCAAGCCTCTGGCGTGTGCCTCCCAGCCCCGCTGTCACCAGCACAACTGGCAGCCCTGCTCACTAAACCAGGGCACTTGTGGGAGCAGAGGTTTGGGGGTTCAGGACACCAGTTTGTCACAGGAAATTGCATTTCGAAAGGTGAGTGTGTGAAAGGGGTCAGTAACTCTTGACAGCTTGTACCAAAGTTAATTCTGTTGGAGGATTATTACTTGCAAAGTCAGGTGCTGTGATTTTATTTTAAAACAAAAGGCTGTAGCGGTAAGTCTGGTGTGCTTAACCCAAGCTCCTTTAGCACACTTTTTAGCTGGGTCTGGGAATAAGTAAACACCTAAAATAATCTCTGGTTTTGTCATCTCTTTGGTAGCATGCTTACTTCCTGTATTATGAAAGTTATCATTAGATTAGCTGTGTTTAAGCTTCCTGTCTCACCAGGGTTTTTTCCATTATTTTTACAATCTCTTTCAGGATGTACCAATATCATGTTTCTGTAAGAAAAGTTTCACTTAAATTGGGGGGTTTTTTTCCTGTTGTGTTTTTAATTTTTTCTCTGTCCACTTTCTTCACCTTGTCTGAAATATCCTTTCAACTCTGATACTTTCCCAGTTTGGTTTTTTTTTTTAGTTTAATGGCAGATGCTATTGTAATAACATGCAGGCCAAGAAAGCATAATACTACGTCTGTCTGCAATTGGTGTGCTTATACAAATGGTAGAAAAAGCTAAACAGCCTGTTTAGCTGTATCACTGACTTATTCTTCCTCTTGTGGGGAAACTGCTGTTATTTAATATCTGACCCTGCAGTTGTGAACTCTGGCTGAGAAAATAAGTAACTGAGATGCACAGTGTCATTTTTGGCTCACCTGGGGTAGAAATTGAATACATAAGTCTGGAAATACATAATCTTTATTATATTCTCTTACCATTAAGCATGAAGACCGTGGCCACTGAAATTAATGGACTTTCTGGATTTCACATGTGTTCATTTATTTACCAAAGCAAAAGGTAAACCCAGACCTGAGGTTTTAAAGCAAAAATTGGAGGTGAATTTTCAGAACAGTGAGGCAGAACTCCTCTAGGCCAGTCCCACTTCAGTCAGACCATGGACAAACATTTTGCGATTGCTGTGTACCCTGCTTGATCTTCTGCATGTCCCTTATGGTCACATCTTATTTCCCACTAAAAGATGTCATTTGCTTGCTAGGGTGTGTGTTTGCCTATAGTGTTGGTGAGATTCCACCTTTCAGTGTAAGTGAAGACTAGATGTGAAGGTCTTTAGCCTTGTCTTTAGATTTTACCCTTTTGATTAAACTTTTTTTAGCTTCACAAATGCAGCTGCTGTCTTGCCAATTGATGTTTCTTTGTGGATTTAATATTAAGTCTTGTGTTATTACTCTGTTTTTACCTTCAATTGTGTTACTGATTTTGGGAGTTGTCAGGATAATACTTAGATTTTTTTGTCATATGTTATTTTTGGGGATGCTGACTACATACTTGATTCATTGCAAGCTAATTGACACCTGATATGTTCCATGACAGTTTCTTTCTATGTTCATTGATTCATTTATTGTATTATCTAGGCTATTTCTAAATATGCACCTGTGGTGCATTTGGGAGAGTTTTCCTCAGTTGGAATGTTTAACACCAGCATTCACATTAATCCACTAACTCCAGTCTCTGTTTTCCCAAGCTTAGCAGCAGTGCTGTGGTATAAAATCTTGATCATGCTTCATGATGATCCTTCTCCTTTATAGTTACTATCTGTCATTTTATTTATTTGCTTCTAAAAGCTATGTATTATTTTAGTAAATGACATGTTTATATTTTGAATTTCTAGCCTATGACTGCAGTAACGAGTAGCCCTTTCCTTTAAAAGGCTCATCCTAATTGATTGCTTTCACTCACTTGCTGATGTTGTGCTCTTCATTTGAGCGTCATTGTCTTGATGGTAATTAAACAAAAGCCCAATTAAGTCTCCCGCTATACTGGGAAGCAGCTTGCCAAAATTTGACAGTAGAACAAAGGACACATCATTGACCAGTTCCTTCAGAGGGAAATGTCTCAGTGGAGGTCTGGAAAGCAGCACATGTGATTTTAGACACTTTCCAGCTATCGTTTAAAAATTATTTTAAATATGTGACTGAGCCTTCTGCTCTGTTCCAAAGATGTGACTCAGAACACTGCGTGTGTTGGAGAGCTAATTTCCATCCACTGACAACGTGAAAGCCCTCTTGAAACATCATATTTCCAAAGCAGGCAAAGTGAGAGTAAGTAACCTCTTAGCTTCTTGGAGTGCTTCAACGCAGGGCTTATGATAAAAAGACAGGATTAAAAATTTCCTTTGTTTATCCAAAATATAAGCCTTTAAATCCCATTTAACTGAAGCCATTGCAGTTATTGCTCTTCGTATTTTTGTTTCAGAAGCTGTAAATTGGAAGAGTCACTTTAGAACTGGAAAAAGACGAATGAATTAGAACAATGTTTTTTCCAAACTGAGCCGTGCGCAGCTGTTTGCATTCATTCTGCTGAGTAAAGTGGCTTGAGTAAGAGGTGGGAACACACAAGAGGAAGAGAAAAATGACCCAAAGAGCTTGCTTTGACAGGACTCTCTAGGATAGTCACAGGACCATTGCGTTTTTGCATGAAAACTTGTAAAATGTGTAACAAGAGCATTTCAATTGGGTCCCCAGCTCTCTCTCTCTTTTACCGTTAACTTTTTTATTTGAATGCCACAGCTCTGTATCACTGTGTATCAAGTCCAAGACAATAATTGTCAACAATTCCAAGTACGTGTGTACATTATTATGTTTGATTTCCACCGAGCCATAAACACTCTTTGTCCTTTGCCTTTTACTAGCTATTGGCTTGGCTGTTCCTTGAGGACAGGAAAGCTGTGTTTAATGCTTTGTAAAGTGGCCATCAGTTCCTTGCTTTTATCTCTATTCAGCATAAATTATTTTCAGCAAAGCCACAGAACTGTTCCGGCCAAGATTTGCAGGTGCCCCTTGTGGAGAGCTATTTCAGGATAAGGGCTTCATCTTGCTGTGTCTTTACTCCCCTTCTCTCTTATTTCTTCTCTCCTTGAAGAATACTAATCCTGAATGATAGGAGCCGATGGCTGGTCTCCTCCCTCCTCCATGGCTCACTTCTGTTGGTTTT
>VZRN01003889.1:45301-106191 GCA_013397935.1 Dasyornis broadbenti | reverse complement strand
TTTTTTTTTTTTTTGTCATTTTCAGAATTAACCCTCAGCTGGATAGGCTGAGGCATATTCTTTTACCCTTAAGCTTGAAAACTTCGTTTGCAGTGCCATTGCAATATTTCTAAGGGGAAATTCAGGCCCTAATTATCAAATTAGATGCACATTCTGGTTCTTTGGCATGACTTTACTTCTGCCCATCTGTTGGTTGGCACTCTGCCCTCTCAGAAAGTAGCCGACCAGTTTCAGCTGAGCAGAGGAGCCAACCAAAGATGGGTTAAGAGAGGCAGCCCGCAGAACACTTTATGTTCAATTCCTCTTGCCAAAAGCTCTTCCTGTTTGCAAACAATGTCAGCTTAAGCCCATATGCTCCATTACATGGGATGACATCTGTGGAGACAGATGCAGGGATGGCAATACAAATGACATTTGATAAGGAAGGGCATATGTTATGAAACCAGACACCACGATGAGTTTAAGACCCTGTCTGTACCGCACGTGCGTACAGAAATATAGATCACTTCTGTATTTCAGTGTGTGAGTGCATTCAGCAGCCAGGGCTGGGCTTTTGAAGTGCACCATTGTTAAAAATTTGTGCTAGGTGTACCTGCAGTCTTGTGATTTGGTTGTTGCACATTATTAGCTGAGGTCAATATTTTGCTTCAGTAGTCTTTGAATGGTAATGTGCATTGAGGGTCCAGTAGTTTTCACCATGTGAGGAAACGCATCTGGATAATGCCACTGTAACATGAGCCTGTTGTAGCAGAAGGGTCTGCTGTGAAATGTCTTTCTGAAGGATTTCAGTGTTACCTTCCAAAAAATCCATTTCAGTGTTTAGAGATAAATTATTTGAGTGTGAATTTTACATGTTTGGGTAGAAGAGATGTAAAAACCTCTTCCCTTGGCGCAGTCTCTTTGCCCCTTTGCTTGATTTTCACCAGTGATCAGCTTTGTATCTAAAGTTACTCTTCCTCAAGCACCTCTGCTTTTAGCGCCATTTGTGTTCTTCAAATTGCTAAGGCTGATGGGAAAAGTAACAATTTTTCATTCAATAGACTTCGCATATAATCCGTTTTAACAATTTGAAGAAAATAGTTACATTAAAGAAACATATTCTATTGGTTTAGAGCATAGGCAAAAATAAAAAGGAGCAGTATTTGAAATACATACCTTATCAGCCATGCTTGAAGATTATATATTTAGTGTTTGGCTGAATGGTAAACACACTTTTCAAAGAAGATGAATGAGTACTGGCAAAGGGAACTTTTCCATTAAAAATAAGAATAACTCGCACATGAGTATGTTTTTCATATCGTTTTAATGGAATTAATATTTGTTGTTTAAAAACCTGAAAATGTTTTTTTGGTGTGTTGTCTGGCTTTTTATTGAAAAACATTTATCCAAGTCACATAATGTATTTGTTTATTCAGATATGTAGGACTGTAATGAATAGTTTTAGGTACCTTCTGACTTTTCATTCACTGAGATTTAATTTTGGAGCACTTACTGGAATGGTGACACTCTTTCCTTGGTAGCTTAAGGGCAATGTTATATTTGCTAACTAAAAGACCTCCTAAAATGTATGTAGCTCTTAAAGACTTGGACCTAATATGGCCTGTTGAATTTGCAAAGTCGTGGTGGGGAAACCCATCTGGAGGAAGAGGATTTCCTTAGTTGTAGTGATACAGTCACTTTCTCTGCATAGCTTTTTTTCTGCACTTCCAGAAGGATAATTTCACTTCTAGATTGGATTAGACAAAGGAATTGTCCAAGGCATCGAGGAGTGTTGGTTTCTCTGGTTGGTGTTATTTAGAAACTTTAAGCACCTCATTTTCTTATACCTTGTGGTTGTTTTATCTGTAATAAAGGGTTAATAGTAATGATGATGATAATATCTGGTTTTTATTCTTCCTGTCCCTTGAATCCTTCAAAATATCTTTTTCTGTATACTCTAAGATATTATTCAAGTGACACTCATTAACCCTTTCCGTGAAGTGTCACCACCCAAAAGGTGAAAATAAACGCTTCCCTTTTCATTTCTAAATTGGTTTAGTAGCTGCAAAATGTGATTTCTGGTAACTGTACATACTAGATGAAGATTCAGTGCAAGCAAAAAGGATTAAATTGTAGAGACTGAGATGTGTACTGGCATTTCCTTTCTCACTGTATTAAACTGCTAAAAATGCAGCTTTTTTTGTAAAATAGCATTTTTATATTAAATTGCCTGGATTTTGCAGAAATACAGTGCTTCTGGTGCATTCAGTGTCAGTGTTTTTTATACAGTTTGCAGAAAAATTGGTGTTATTTTGCAGGCGGTTGAGGATACCCTTATAAATTCACTTGTATATTTTTTTGGTACAAAAAGCTTAGCTTAAGTTTGCAGTTCTTTGTTATCAATGAACCTCTCAACATGTTCATCCACATGTACTTTTTCCTATTGAAGGATCGAAAAACGGTTTTATTTATTTGGTTATAGGATGAATTGCATTAACTTATTGTCTATGCAAAGTAGCCAGTGGAAATGGCATCAGGCTGGACCAGGGGAAGTTCAGCTTGAGCATCAGGAAAAATTTCTGCACTGAAAGCATGGGTAAGCATTGGGATGGGCAGCCCAGGAAAGTGGTGGAGTCACCATCCCTGGATGTGGAAAACGTCTTGATACAGCACTTAGTTGACATGGTGGCATTCAGTCAAAGATTGTGTTTGATGATCTTGGAGGTCTTCTCTAACCTTGTTGATTCTGTGGTTCTCAGAGATGTGCTGGGCACACGAGGCACTGCACAAGCTGCTTTAGTAATCGGAATCTTCTCTTCTAATGGGAATTGCTCTTCTTGCCTCCTTGTGTTGCTGACAAGTGTTTTCAGTGTGTTGATTTATTTATTTATTTATTTATTTTTTTTCATGCAAGCTCTGACATTCTGCTAGCCGTGGGATCAGGCTCTCCAGCCCAAGCCAACCCTGTAGGCTGTTTGTTGCAGGTTTAGGATCAACACTTGGAGAGTTCTGAGGAAATCTGTCACCTGATGCTACCAGCCCAGCAGCTGCATGAGACTTCAAAGCTCTAGTCTGACACACTGGAGAAATAGTTTTGATTTACAAAAACTCTCCTGTCAGTGCTTATCAGAGAATTTAGATGTTGCAAACTTCCTTAGATAGACCATCTCCAATAGTGATGGCTTGCTTTGAAAAGCCTGTTTGCTTGCCCCTCTGGAACAATAGTGGCAGCTATCTTGAAAGGAGGAGTTGGACAATTCTGAGATACCATCTGGACCAACTTGTGGATCAAAACAATTCTGTTTTAGAGAAACACTGAAAGGAATTCCAAAACTTGAAAGCTGCCACATTGTGCTAACCAGATGCTCTATGAGTGCTGAATACATTGACGCTCGCCAGTAAGGGGAAAACAGTGAGGGTGTATGACTTGGTACTGTTTTGAAATGTTCTAAATTAAAATGCCGGGTCTACTTCAAATAGGTAGCACCATTGAATTTATAGTTCTTAAAAAAAACAAAAATAGAATAATGATAGTTGCTGAAGAATTGAGAAGCAGAACACTATCAGAAAAAAGTGATTCCAAGAGAATCTTGGAAATTCCATTCCCTTCATTAATTTCTTTACAGAGACAACTTGCAGCTTATCTCATGGTTCTTACAAGATTCAGAGTGGTTATGGCATTGCATATCTCTCCTAATGATATTAATCCTAACCATGATAACTAATGATATTAATCCTCTGATGCAAGTTTTCCACTACTGTGATCATTTGTGCACAGTGCTTGGAGGCAGGGGAGAAAAAATGTCAGCAGCTAGATGTTACTTGAGAAACATGCAAGTTAAACACCTGACATCTGGTGAGTCACCCTCCAAGTATGTGTGATTGAATGATGGTTAACTGATTGCCGCAGTTAATTAAGACCAAATGTGTCTGAAATGTGAAACACTACTTTTGAAGGTAGTAAGAAGTGCACTGTAAACATCCGTAGTTTACAGACCTTACTACAGTGTAACTGTCTGCACCACCTAGTTGTCCTCAGGAATAGCTTTGTGTGTTGTTTGTTGTTGCCAAGCAAGTATTTCTAACATTTTTAATGCACTCTGTAAACGTTGTTGTTAATTGTTTTCTAAAGATAGTGGTGCTCGAGGGGAATTGCTACACCTGGTTGTTTTCTGGTTGCTTCTTTTCTAATGAAGTGACCTGCCCATTTAGAACTTTCTGTGCTATCTTGACATAAAACTGTGTCCAGGCTCTGATCATAAGAGAAAAATGGAAATGTTGAACCAAATTTTTTTTCCAGTCCACATGTTCACCATGACAAAGAAAGGTTCAGTCTCCTGGTGCAGACAGTGAGCAGGTGAGATATTGGCACAAATCATGGTGAAATATATTCTGTACAATACAGCTGTTGAGAGCATGCAGTGTGAGGACTGAAGAAACTTTGACCATCTGATGCAATAGCTAAAGGCAGAGGTTGTTGTTCATCACAATGATTCAATTAGCTCTGTTGGGTTCTCAGGGAGCACAGAATATCATCTAGTAAGCCTCAAACAACATTGTAAATAATGAATCATTTCAAAATGTGATTATGGTTGTAACGCTGCAGGATGCAGGCTGGGCCTGAGCATTGACAAACAGGCTTGTTGGAGAGGCAGAATGCCACCTTGCCTCCTGCAGCTGTGTGGTCACTGGCCATTAGTTGGACAAGCAGCTTGTTATTCAAGTGCTTAAATATATATTGAGGAGCTTAATAGTAAATAGCTATTGGAACAATTAGTGTTTCTAATACAATACTTAAGCCAAGATTTACTGTTGCAAAAGTTGTCTGAGCAAGCAATAATGATACTATGGATTAAAAATAAATCAGTGAAAGTACAAATAGTGAAATTTTGTGTTGGACTGACTAGCAGTAACTCATTGCTGGAATGCAAAACAGTAGTCCAAAATTAGTTAAATGTTTATAGATGGATTATTGAAATGATGAAGCTGTTTGGAATGTGGAGTTTTGAAACAACTAATCCAGGGCAGTGCTTATGTTTTCATAGTTCTGTAGATGCTTTTGTATCTTTGGATGGAGTTATGACCATTGTTTCTGGTATTGTACATACTTAGTGCACAAGCTTTTAGTAAATTACCATTGTTAGACTTGCATCTTGTTAAACAAACATAGATTGAAACAGATTCCGTGCTGTAAAAACAACCACTTGCAAGCCAACTTCTTTGTGCATGTGGGTTATGTATCATTTCCCCTCAGGAATTAACAACATACCTTGAACTTCACTTTTTAATTTGATTGAAAGAGAGAGCTTTGCACACAGAAGAATAAAAACTCTCAGACTCTAATCTCTTAATCTCCATAAAATGCTTGAATGTTTAGCTTTGATAATATATGAAACAAATCTGGTGGTCCGTAGCATTTCTGATGTGCATTCCCTTTTTTTGCAGCAAAAAAAGAAATCAAAGCAGACATAAAACAATGTATGACAGATGGGTTAGTGTTGGTGAGAGTTAGGCCTCAAGCATGAAGAACTTCCATACCCCTAACTCTCACTTCTAATATGCTAGTGGAAAGTCACTTTGGTGGCCGAAGGATTCCTTTGCCAATGTTAAACGGTTTTCTTGCCAGTGGGATCACTGCATGCTGTGAACTTCTGTATGAGGTTTTTTGGTGCTAGAGAAGAGATTATTGAGGAGTAATGTCAAGGAATGGAACTTTTTGCCTTACAACCTTTTGTGCTTGGAGGCAGATCTGCTGAAAAATATGTTGAGCCTTCCTCATGCTTGGGATCAGGAGCTGGTTGAGATTCAAAATTGGATGACTGAAATCAGTAGGTGCACACAGTAGGCCCAGCTCTAGCACAGCTTTACCAGTCAAAGAAACAGCGTTATAGAATTAATATGTGCAAGGGAGGGGAAGTTTTTTCAGTCTAGTTTCTTTCATGCGTAGTTTTTTAATAGCGCTATAGTTCTTGGGGTCCTGCAGTATCCAAAACAGAACTTTGTTCCCTCCCACCTTCCTCCAGGGTGGCAGGAGAGAACTGAGCCCTGGTTTTGGCACATACTCACAGGTGAGGTTGTCTCCAAACATGTAGTAGCAATTCAGCTATAATTAGTCCTAATGCAAAGAGGTTCATCTTCTGGTTTTTAAGTCTCTAGGGCGGGAAGAATGTTGTTGTTGTTGTTGATGATTGGGGGTTTTTTAGTAAGTGCAGTGGTTTCATCTTTCCATTGTATCTCATGCAACTAGCATGTTGTGGTTGTCTAAATGTAGGCAAAATATGCATATTTTAGATGTGCTTTTAGCTCTTAGACATCTGTCCTTTGTATTGAACCACTTGGCCCTTAAGTTTTTCCCACCTTTGGGATCTTACTCTGGAATTTAAAAAAAAGGCTTCAGTGGAGGATTGCTTGTCTGAAAAGTCTGCTCCAGAAATGCTTGCAGAACCTAATCAGAATAAGAAACAAAGAAAATACTGGCACTACACGATGTGCAGATTAGATTGGCAGGAAACTGGACCATAGTTAACTTTACTCATGTGTACTGAAAACACACCAAACCCCACACCCACATTGTTGGTGTTAGTCTTTAAAGTTTTGTTGGCAAAGCGCTTCCTTTTATGAGTGGGAAAACAAGTCATACCCACAGCAGACACAGTTATGCTGGCAAAAAGCTCAGTGTAGTCTCTGCCAGTTGAATTAAATCCTCTGACGTATGTATTTTATTCCAACTGAGGAAGAGCCTTGGCTACCTTTTCCCTGCCCCCTCATCCCTTTTTTTTTTTTTCCCCAGCCCAGCAGAAACTGCTTCTCCACTAGTGGGAATTGCAGAGGTTACACTGCCTGGTGCAGTCCCTTTTAAGTGCTGGTAAACCATTAGAAGAAGCTGCTGTCATCTTGGATCTTAATTTGTTTCAGTAGATAAAGAGAAAAATGCTATCAGTGGAGATAGAGAGATCACTCGGAGGCAGATATTGCATGAGAAGGGTTCTGTCAGGAGTGCCAAAGCCTCTCATGAGATTCTTTGGGACTTGTCAGCCTTAGTGCACCATTGTCACTTTCTCAGTGACATTGTTTTGCCTGGAGACAGCAGTAAATCATCAATATCCTGGTGTGACAGGGAGAAGATCTTGGGAATCCAGGTCTCCCAAGGCTGTCACTGACTGATGCAAGCTATCACCAAGTGGAAGCTACAGTTTTGGAGTGATTTTTAAAAATTGTTTGTTTGTTTTCTTTTTCTAAGAAGGAAAGGTTGCATGTTTTTTTTGCACACCACCAGCTGCTCATGGAAGATAAGAAATTGATGCAGCCAAAGCTTTAGATTTATTGCTGTGGCCAATTTCCTGTTATTTTTAATAGGATATGGCCCCTCCACTTCTAAACTAGTGAGCTGTATCAAAGGGACTGTATCATGTTTCAAACCACTCTGTCAGGTCCTGAACACATGAACAGGGTTCTGGCTTCCTATGCAACGTTATATCTGTTTTAGGTATTTTTTGTCTTGAAACAGACAAGTTTCAACTCCCCGCTATGGGGAGTTTTAGGAACCTTTGTCTAGTTTGTTTTCAAGTTACATTGTTTGAAAAGCAGAATTTGTGTGGAGGTTTGCTCAACACAGGGAGTGGAAAGCAAGGACCACCTGGTTATCAGGGCACCTCTAGCCCAGTGCTCCAGCATGGGTCACTGCTTGGGTTGGAAATTAGGGAATTCCTGGCTGGCTGCTGTGAGAGAGATTCAGTCTCTTAACACTGCTTGAGTGGCTGGAATAGGGGGAGGAAATTTGGCGGGTAAACTTTTAGCAGATAAAATTTGGGTTGAAAAAGCAAGGTTTTAAAAGCGGGAAATGTGTTGTGTATCACTGTTTTCTCTTGATTAATTTTATTTGGATTATTTTGGCTATTTTAATTCAAAAACATTTTGAACGTTGTAAGTAGTCAAAATATCCCAGTGTTCTCATGTGTGATAAAAATAAGGAAACAGAAAATGGAGTCAATCACTAACAAAGAACTGCAGAGAGAGCTGAAGGAGAGAGATCAGTTGGTCGGTATTTCAAAAGGACTTAGTAGGACTTCAGGTGGGGGTGCTAGTGCCCTGCATGGGATCCAGCATAACTTGCTGGATTTATGCAATGCAATTGTAATTTGACAATCTAAATTTGTAACTGGGATTGTTCAGTGGCTATTTCTAGACTTCATCGTAAATGTCAAAACTGTCCTTTAAAAAATGCGTTGTTACTTTTTTTTCCTGGCCTTTCGTTTTTTTTTTTTTGTTGGCCTTGGGTGGTTACTTTGTCCTTAGATCATGTACGTAAATTTTAGTATTAGTGAACAATGAGGTTAATTTTAGTTATGTATATTTTAATATTGTTGGGGTTTTTTTAACCAAGATAATTGAACTGTAAGCTGGTTAAACAGGAGGTGCATTTCTGGACAATATTTTGTTGAATTTAAGGCCAGGGAGATATATTTCTTAGGCTTTAGCATTAATCAGTGTCTCAGTTTGTACAATGAATTTTTTGTATTCATCTTTAGAAAGTCACAAGCCCTATCATACTTTTGACACCATGATAATTATTTTTTCTTTCTCTGTCCTTCTGGATAATATTGTTTTGCCTTCTGTTAATGATGCTGTTAACAGACAAACCCAGGCATTTAGGATCATCCGAAGACTGAGAATTTGATTTCTGATTGGTACAATCCTATGGGGAGTTTCTACAAGAAGAGCTGGAGAAAGCTCTTACAAATGTAATTTTTAAGCTCAGATGACCTGGAAAGTTTAAATAGGATTCAGCGTGCCTTGAGGACTGGTAAGCTTCTGTTCATTGATTCTGGACAAGAAATCAGAAATGCACGGCAGGTTTCAATTCTGAAGGTGAAATAGCACTTCTTGTTTTAATGGATCCTAGTTAACAGTATTTTTAAAGAATGAAAGTGCTTTATAAATTGCATAATACAACCTGAAGGTATACCTGAATTACAGTGTTTGTTCATAATTGAACCTAGCTAGCTAACTCAGTTGCTAATTAGACAGTTTGTAATTCTGAGGAATAAATTCTTCTGATAGTGGAGACTACTGAGTTTTACCTTGGAGACTGCTGTTACCCTCAGCAGCTGCTTAAGGGTAAATACAAGGACCTTTTCATATCTTGGTTTTGGCATGAATTTTCCAGCACTGGCACTCCATTTGTTAAGGGGAGTCTGGCCTTTTGCTCCAGAATCCATAACATCCAGGGGTTTTATCCATTTTTTCTTTCTAGATGCTTGCCTTTGTTGTTTACTGGGACCTCATAATACAGAGCCAGTGTACTCTAATGAACGTAAATATTTTTCTTCATATTTCTTTACATTTCACGTGCTGGATTTTACTGTTTCATAGTTACAAGAAATATAATACATGATGAATATGTGCTAGAATGGCATAAAACTATCTATCTCTCTATCTACTTTTGATTATAGAAAGGAAAATTGTCCAGTTGAGTTTCTGAAGAATTCTGACCAAATTCTGTAAGCCAGAACCCCAGTGACTTTGGAAAATAAAGTGTATAAGTGACACGCAGATGTTACAGTTGCTTTTATGGAATCATCATAGTGCCAATCTCTGTGCTCGCTGACACAATGTAGGGCTTGACAATGACTGCAAAGGCTCTAAAGGCATCAACCTTCCCAAAGCCTTTCCACTGGAGAAAAATTAGCATATCAAGCTTGCAGTAAGATGTGATGGCTTCAGCTGTAGCCTGTCCTATTTCAGATGCAGAACCCACTAAAGCCTTGTTTTCCTCACAGGCTCTTGCCCAACCCAGTCCATACTACGTTCTGTGCACGTCATGTACTGTCATAGCTCCTTTCCATAAGACTTTTAAGACTATTTATTTCTTATAATTTTTTTCCCCAGTGCTGGAGCAGAAGGATTGTTTGTCTTTCTAAAATTAGATATCCATGGATACATATAATATTTTTCTCTGTTTAAACTTGGTAGTTTAAATTGCACATGGAAAAGAAAAGTGTGTTCCACTACAGGAAGTCTGCATGTTGTATTCGTCAATTACAGGAGAATAAAATGTTATATGGAGTATTACACTTTTTGTTCTGTAGAAGGAAAACAATACTTATGAAAGCACGTTTATACTGATGTCTATAGCCAGACTCTTCCTCTGTTTCCATTGTGCAATTTTCAGGGTACCACCCTGTGAAGGAAAGCTAACTGTATATGGGTTACAGCTAAGGCACATAATTTTAATACCAATTGAGAGCTTTTATATCATTCCTGTTTTGTTTCTCCAGCTAAAAGAAACTGTTGACACTTCCTCAACTGTGTAGACCATTATTAATGTAGGTCTTCTTGCCTGAACATCTCCCTTCTTTTCTCAAGATCACAGACAGTCTTGTCTTGTTTGCAATTTCTAAAGATTCCACAGGTAGCTGTAGAAGTGGCAAAAAATTATGTAGTACATTATTACTTTTCTTGTCTATAAAAACAGTTAATTTTGTTTTCTAGAATCCCTCAAGATACACAAAGACTGATCCAAGGAAAAGCAAGGTGAGAAACTGGGAGGCTATTTGATGTCTAGGGTTGCAGGCAGGCTTGATTCCAGAAAGGGATAATTAATCTTGCTAACTTTTTGAAACTGCCATAATATTTGTGTACAGGTGAGAAAAATATATAATTCTCACATCTGTGAGGTACAAGATGATAGCAATATGCAAATGTGAAGTTATTTTCATGGAATGGTGTAATTGCTCTCATCTGTTGTCTGAGTAATAACTCATATTAAACGATGAGCTTGACTCTTGAGACTGGGTGGTGAGTAGTTACATTGGACCTCTCTGCTGAAGGAACTAAAACATAAATTAGGGTTGAGGTGGTTTCTAGATTTCTTTTTGATCAGTAATGTGAGACCCAGATTTTTGTGCATTTTTTTTATGTTTAGAACACAAGCTAGATGAGTTAAGAGTTGCTTTTTACCGGCTCGCTACAAAAAAAAAAAAAAGGATTATGAGCTTTGATTGCAGTGCGAAAAAGTGCAGTCTGAATAGGCAAAGAAGTTTAGAAGAAGAATGGTCTTCTAAATTATGCATGTTACATGAACTTCATGCCACCCACTGTTTTACTTCTTCAGAACACTTTTAAAACTTGTACAAATCGGCCAACAGCTGGAAAGCTTTTTTTTTCCCTTTCCTGTCTGCACTGAAAAAAATGTTTTTTCCATGTTCTTTGCTTATCTTTGCCAATCCTTTTTCTCCCTGTTCTCTTTCCACTTTATGCCGAAGTGATGTTTTTTCCCCCTCCGCAAATTAAATTCTTGCTCTAACTTAAAAATAAATAAATAAATAGTGTCTTGATTTTTTTCCTAGTGTCAGGCTGAGTACTTTCATACATCATGGTAGTGAGGGGGTGTTATTAGAGTCTTATCTATTTAGCCCAGTGACCTGAAGAAAGGTTCTGCAATGTGAACTTGGTCTTGTGGCTCTAGTAATTTATTTTTTGAATTTCCATTGTGAAAACATGGTAGTAGATTTTGTGCTGCCCTTGTCACTGTCAGAAGATATGTACCTGCCAGTGCATAGACCCTACTGCCAGTTAAAGTGTTTGGTTTGCTTGAGTATTTAGAGATGGAAATGAAAGATTTTGAAATTTGTCCATCATGAGTAGCAGGTTAGCTTTTCTTCAAAACTACACCTTTTTTTTTCTTACTCTTTCTTGATATAATAATGATGTTTATGCTTGGATATTTTGCTGCATTCATTTTCTAATTGAATTCTAGGCTTTGTGATTCTAATAGCTTCCTATTGTTTTTTACATGAACTGTAGTACTAAGGGTCAGCTATTTTTTAGTTTGACAAGTTTATATATAAAAGCTTAGAAAAAAGACTGAAAAAGTGTATCAGCTTCATTTAGGGTATGTAACCAATGGTTGCCAGTGAAAACTGATGTTATGAAATCCCACAGGGATATGACCATAGTCCATCAAATCTTCTTGGCTTGTGACCAAAGAGAAACACGAAGGTGTACAAGTATTCATTAAGCACATTTCATGTTTCTTGTTTCCAGAAACTTTGTAAAAATAGCCAGGTATAATAACAATAAATTCATTTTTCTTAGGAGGATATCCGGAATTTGACATGCCAGTGTATGACTTTGAACTCTAGCCCTGCTGAAAAATGGAGGTTGTTTTGAAGACAGCCCTTCAGAAGGATTCTCCTATTTATGCTCTGTGAATGCCTGGGTTATATTTAGGCACTGAAAATGTTTCTGGACTGAGTGTCCTGTATTCTGCAGTGGGGGGAGTGGCTGGGGAAGATACGAGCTGTTCTGTCTTTCACCAGGATTCTTAAAACTCTTTTCCAGTGATCCTGTTCCCTCTTAGAGAGTCATGGCTGAACTGTGCTGCCTCCAGCCACCCTCCCACAAGAGCAGGTTGTAAAACCTCCTCATGCTGAAGTGCAGGACAGTGGTTTGTGCTGCAACCACAGCTTTTATTTAGCTGAAAGGGAACACTTTAATTCTATCACAATTGGGCTGGTTATCTTCCGAACCAAAGCAAAGCAACATCACCTCTTCATGATGTCTACTGTGTGGTGGGCTTGATTTTTGTCTTTTTTTACCTTCGTAAGTAGATCCAGTGTGAAGTTGGAAGTGGGGAATTAAAAGTCTTGAGTTACTTATTTTCATTATAGTCCGTCACTATCAGGAGGAAAGAGCAGAGCTGGTGCTGTCTCTGAATCACGCTTCACAGTGACAATAAATTGCACGAATTTCTCATTCCTTACTCTGCATGATCTTTGTAATGGCTTTATCTGTCACTTCATCCCTGGCATCGGTTCTGTAAATAATTACCCTATGACCCTTTGGTCCTTAGTAACTCTTTCAAAAGCACAGCTAATCATTTTATGAAAAAGGCAGGATGGTTAATTCTTGGCAGGTTTGTCCTGGAGCTTTGCATCTATCAGTGGGAACGCTGAACTTTAGCAGCAATAAATAAATACCTTGGGTAGAATTGTAGTGGAGTGGCCGCTTGATGGGGGAGCGCTTTCCTTTCCCCTCCCCCTTACACTGGTGTCTCGTGTGTGGTAGATGTTGCTGTTAGACGGCATCAGGCATGGTTTAGTCTGCTCCATTTTTTTCATCACATACAGCAACTTCCATGATTATAGGAATTTTTATTAGCACAGGCTTGTCTTTGTGGTAAATTGTTGAATAATATGCATGCTGGTGCCACATCTTTGTCTGCAGTTTCACTTCTGTTCAGCCTGTTGCAGCTCTCCTCTGGTTCTAGAAAGGCTGAAGTTGGAGAAGTCTCATTCCCACACTGCGTTGATACAGGCTGGTTGATTTCCCAGGAGTGGTGGCCACACTTAACAGCACTTCAGGAGGCTTGAATGTCTTCACAACTGCCAGGGACTGATCTTACTTACTTTTGGCTAAGGCAATCATTACAATCAGACAGCATTGCCTACTTTGCAGCAGAACTGGGGATTATGAAATTTAATTTCCTTTTTCTTCAAAGTGGATTTAAATATAAAGTTTCTTGCTATCCCTCTCACAGTTTGTGGGCTTGCTGTTCTAAATCATTTAACTCCTTTAAGACATGAGTGCAATCTGTGGCCCATGTCCACATTAAGCCACAGAGGAATGTGAATATCAGGCTCCAAGTCAGAGAAATTAAATGCTTCCAACTTGCTAACCAGAGACATGATTACAAGGAGGACTGTACCATATGGGCTTTCTCCAGTTTTTTATTTTTGTTCCTTGTTTTTTCTCTTGCTTCTCTCTGTGTTGCAGTGAAACTGAGTGTAAGTCTTAGGGATACCCCATCACCTTAGACTTCTGCAAGTCCAGTTACGTGATAACAAGCAAGATAACATGATACATACAAAGAGACTTTAATTATTATTTATTTTACTCCACCTTCTTCTCTTTTGATATTTGGGTTTTATACTTAGAAGAAAATAAACGTACATAACCTATATATAGTATTTTTCTTTGCCTGCATTCAGCAGAACTTCAATGGCCACTACAGTGGATCCAGTGGATCAAAGGCCTGTTTGTGCCACTTTGATATGAACATACAATAAATACACCTACTTGTGGTTGTATAGAAGGTGTTTTGATTTTGTGCAAGTTGTGCTTAGATCTAGGCTATTTTAATAAATTGTGCAATTTAAATGTATAGTAACCTTGCTGCTTTTCATTTGAGAACTGAAAGTCCAACTAATTCCTGTGTTTAAAAGCGGAATTGCTTGTGAAGAGCAGCAAAACAAGATGATGTTAACGTTCTGTTTTGATGTTTTTTGTTCTCTCCATTTTAATAGATGAAGTCTTCATTTTAATATATAAAGTCTACTACAGGAGCTACAGAGGGACACAAGCTTACAAATCAGTTTTGATCTTTATTGCTCCAGTTGTATGCAAAAATGTTAACATAAAAATGGATTAATCTGAGCAAGAAATAAAGATGGTTTATTTTAAAGAAGAATTTCTTTTCAGCTCATGACAAAGTAAATTTTCTGCAAAGCAGTTTTTCATTGTGGAGTGTTACAAAGCAACTAACTATATTCTCTAACAGGAGCGGTTAACAAGAATTAGGCTATGATCTCATTAAAAGCTCATAACCTCAGATATTATTTCAAATAAAGCTATCATCGTATGTAAAGGGTGAGTGTTTTGTCCAGACTTATGGGGAAAGGTTGTAAAGTGATTATCAAAGCACTGTTTGGAAACGTGAAAAAGAATGGCATGCCACGGTTTTTAGAATTTATGACAGTGGGTTTGTGTATAAAGCTGCAGTATATATTTTATACTCCAAAATGAATGCAGTTTTACTAGCCTTCAGTGCAAAGCTATTCTTTTGAGTAGAATTAATGACAAATAATATGTTAGAGGAAATAAGCAGACAATCTAAACTAATCTATTATAGCACTGCTGCAACTAAAAGGAAAATTATACTTTTGTACAATGAAAGAGTATGGGGTTACAGTTTGTACAAATTCTTGGTCTATCAATGTAGTTAGCAACACTTTTTGGAATACTGTGGAAATAAACTCATGGTTTTCCATCCAAGCTTATTTGAAACCTTTTGAAAAACATACTAGTGCGGAAGGGTTCATATTGATAGCTGAAGTAGTGTTTGAGGTATAAGAGTTTTTCTGTTAAAAAAGATCATAAAATAAAAAGACACTTGTTCATAAGATCTCAATTACTATGTGCAGTCCAATGCTGTGATACCCAGGTGATTGTTTTCAAATCTTGTTTATCAATATGATCTGCCACAGAGATGAAGGCAGAATGCAGGGGGGCTGCTCACAGAGAGGGGTCCTTTTGTAGCCTTGTAATTCTGAGACACCGGTCAAAGAAGTCAGTCACTTCAAAGAAGGTTCCCTTCTAGCCTCCCCCCTTTTAGCCATAAATCTTACTTCTAAGTATTTTGACTGTTTCAGTCTAGTGTTTAAGCCCACACAGTGGGCACTGGAAAATAATCCTTTAATACTGAAAGAAAAGTACCATTAGCTCATTTCCTGCAGCTATTCTGTATTTCAGATGAGGTGTTTTGCTCTTGAAACAAATGCAGTTATTCACAGACTGTGGCTGTGTTATTTACATCAAGGCCTATATTCAGTAAAAATAACAGATTTGCTTTCTTCATGCATGTGCCCACAATATAATCCTCCTTTGATACAGCTCGAAGGAATTTTTTCAGCATTTTGTAGCATCGATGTTTTAATGCATGAAGCAGTGGAGAGGCTTTTTTCCATGCAAGTTCAAAAGTTCATGTTATGATCTTGTGTAAAGTATCTACTTGTGTAACTAAATGTTCCTGGTTGTGGTGTGGGATTTACAGTGTGCATGCTTTTTTAACTTTAGTTTTCTTCTCTCTCTCCCTCTTCTCTTTTTTCTTCACCCTATCATGCTTGGCTCTCATTGCTTATCTGCAGCCACTTTTCCTCCATTGTGTTATCTCTGTTCATTATCTAATACATGAATGGGACTGACTGAGCCTCTCCAGGAGAGCAGACCATTGTTCCAAACTTACAGAAAGTGAACAAAGTTGTATTCTTACTGTAAGTGTAGGTCTGTCTTGCTTCACTTGGTGCCAGTCTTGTTACTGACATCAGTGGGAGCAGGACTGGATTTTGTTCCTGTAAGGAAAAGGGCAGGTTGGCAGTTTGGAGTGGCCACTACACTACATTGTTTACATTTGATGTGTTGCAAATTCAGTGCTTCTTGTTGATCTTTCCCCTCTCCCCCTGTTGTGCATATTAAGAAAACATTTTCTCTCCTGGTGGTCCAAGGAATTCACATGTATTGCAACCTCCTTATGTGAAGCAAATACCATTTTGATTTCTGCAAGAGTTGGAGGTAATGTGATGCATTTTGGAAATCCGTAGTTATAACCCAGGTTTGCCCAGTTTCTGTTCATTTGAGAGACATTCCAATCTTCCAAATATATATATGTATATATTAAAGGAAGTGGAGAAGAATGGAAGGTACACAAGCATGACCACTAAGTAGAAATTGTAAAAACTCACTTGTATAAGCCGTATTAAAATCAGAAGGAAGGCAGGAGCAGAAATATCACACCTTCGTTAAGTGATAGGACCCTATTTTGCTGCTGTGTGGATTAACGCACCTTCCTGACCTGATCTCAGCTGAGAGCAGCATGGTGTGAGTCCAGGTAGGCAGCTTCCAGTCTCCACCTGACACCAGAGCCATGTCATGAGCTGCAGGCAGATCTTTCAGTCTCAGAGCATTGTGGCTTATTTGCTTCCTAATCTCCAAGTGCTCTCTTCTAACTGCTCCATTGCAAAATCCTAGTAGAGAACTGAAACTGCAGCCACCTCTTGAGGATAGGTATTTTTTCGTTAAAGCAGGATAGCTGATGTTTGAACTTTCATGTCTTTCTTTTTAACAAAGGTTTTATTGCATTATTTAAAATTATACAACAACTGGCGCCAGTTTGTGCTAGTGGATGTTTAACTAGCGAGAAGGCTCTGGGGTATATGATTTTACCCTCTATCTGATACTTGCATCTGTTGGAGCTATTGAGTCTGCTTTTCATGTTATCCTGTGTTCACAACTTCTTAGTTTACTCATGTCTTTGTAACATGAGAGAATAATGAAACATGCTGTAAAAAGTTTTTCTGTGGTTTTTACTAAGCATATCATTCATTGTTTTTATAATGTTTTTGCATGCTTATCAATCACATTTAGCAGGAAATGTAACCTCTTAAAATCACTGTAGCTCCAGCATGTCTGAAGGAATTAAAAACCTTTAGAAAGGTGACTAACTACAAGGAAAAGTAAATGGCACCAATACTATGCTGCTACTGATTGTAGCCAGTAGGGGTAAAATAGGGACAGAAGGTGAAGAATCCTGTCAAATATTCTCAGAGATTTTTAAGTCACTTGATTATAACGGTTTTAAATAGTTGACCACTACAATAATGGTTGGGTTTTCCTGATTTTTGACTGCTAGGAAGTGTTTAGTGAAAATGTAGACTGCAGGACCTTGTGCCTTTTCTGAAGGGTGGCACAGAGACCAGGTGTTATACCAGGTCTAAAAGAAAGATGTGCCAAAATTCCAGAATGCTGGTCTTGGTCTTGCTTCTACTCTTCTGAATGGCTTGTCCCATGTAGAAAACACATATAGATGTTGCAATATTAACTCCTCTTATGGACATTCAATTACGGAATGCTTTATTTTGGAGGGGGGGGACAAAAAAAATTACTGCTATTTGAATCAACTGGCCGTTTCAGGTAAAGCAATTTTTATTCCAACATAGCTTTGCAATAGAGGAATAATGGGCATGTGTTCTGGGGATTTCCTTTGCTTGCTGAGACCAGGAGCCTTCCTTGGGCTGTGATTTCACAAACTGGTCTCCTGACCTGACCAATTGCTGTCAATTAAGACAGAATTGCTTTTATTTTTCCTTCTTTGAGATGTGTGGTTTTTCCTTCTTCCCTCTGCCAGGTGAGCTACTCACTCTGGGCTCTGCCATGAGCTATTTAAACTCACTAAACAAGCTGAAAATAATCACATTCTTTTACTAAGTTAGGGAGGTGAAGTGGCTAAACCAGGAAGAGGTTCCAGCAGATTTTTAGAGCTGGTACAAGACAAGTTGTAATGTGCTCTGGAATCAAGGAAGGAAAAAGAGATCAGGACCTCTCTCCCATTCCTGGCAGAAGTGAGCTCTTAAATGAGATTGCCTCAGGTGCAGAACTGCATCCTTGGACAGGTGCCAAACAGGCACTCTTGGCTGTGTCTAATTTGAGGTCTTGCAATAACATAGCCAAGGTGTGAGAGGGTTGTAAATGGTTAACTTCTGTACCCTGCAGACCTAAACCCTGCCATGACAGAGAAGTGGAGCTGCTGCAGACACCTGGCATGGACAGGCGGCATTTCCTATTTGGAAAGGAAAAGTACTGGAGTCTGGCATTTTGATTTGGTGGTTTTGTTTGTTTGGTTTGTTTTTTTGTTTTTTTTTTTTTTTAACTTTAGAACACAACGTTCTACAAGGTGAGTGCTAACTCTGCCTTTGTTACTGATATTATGTGGATTAAAACTGATCACAATGGCAATGTAAGCGTCATGTAGGTATGTCACTTTATGCAGATGTTACTCCTAACTTGAGTGCTTACACTACCTCAAAAAGAGTCCTTCATCAGTGCTCGCCTTAGAAAGACCTGTTGAATTGGTGTGGATATTCCGGAGTGGTAAGTGAGGAAGTAATGAATAAGGTGCTAATTTGCCGTTTGGGAAGTTGACATCTTTTCTGTGATAGAAACTTTGTTGGACATAGACTTATTGGAACCTATAGAAATACTTGGTATCTGTGGACCGTGACGGAGAAGATGACCTAGGTGTGCTGCCTGACAGATTTGTATCGACAAAACTGCATAGTTCTGTGGATGTACAAGAAAAGCATGTTTACATAAAAAGTTTGGTGCTTTAGCAGGAGAGAGGAGAAGAGAATAACAAGGGGTGCAGGCACTAATCTCTATATTCATCAGTCAGTGAGTATGTACTCTCATGAGTACTGCAACAAAGGAGAGGAAAGGGCAGAATTCTAAATGGTCTGAACTGAAGTTGTTGTTTTTGCCTTTATTTAAACATCTCTTAGATGTTTCATTTGGACTACTGAAACCAGAAGCTGACCCAAGTTGGATACAGTAAAAAGACACAACAACTTAGATAAAAAAAAATTTGTTACAGCAGAGATGGATCTGACAGAGAATGCAAGTTTTCCTGGAAAGGGAAAGCTGTGATGGAACTGGGAAAGTAGAAATGCTAGCTGAGATGGTTTTTTGATCTCTGGCCGCTGCATATTGTTGTCTGATGACTCACAGTTGTGGTAACAGCAGCAATTGCCTTCTGAGTTCAGTGTCTTGGAGAAGCCTTGGCATCTGTTGGTGCACACAGGTATGGGATCTCTAGATGCTTAGAGACTCTGAAAGTTCTGTGTAGAATATTGTAATAGTTTATAAAAATTAAATGGAATTGTAATTTGACTCCTTTTCCAGAATGTAGAGGTGAGAGTGTTAATGGTTTTATTACTCTTTGGATTAGGGGAATATTTAAATTCCTCCCTGCAAGAATTTTTAAGGAGATTTAAATGCCTGAGGATGAGGCCCATGTCTTGGCAGGGACTGTATAAACAAGTAGTTGAAGACAGTGGCCTTGCAGCAGAAGACCTGTTGTTATGTAAGGGTTAAACCCCCCTTTCATCTGTCCAGAGATGAATTTGACTCTTGAGAGTTTATCAGGCTTTATGGGACTTCCACCCATAACTGGGTGCGATACAGACACCTTGTTAGGCACAGAAATGCTCCTTGCTGTGCTCTACCTGTGTGAAACTCTCACATGAGAGTGCACAAGGGAGAGAAAGCTGTTTCCCAGGGAGAGATTTCCTCCTCTAGGTACAACTCAGCTAGATGGAGAGGGATTGTGTCAGACCTCGTCTCCCATGCACTGTTATTTTTACTCTTCCCTAAAAATTCAGGCCTGCACAGCACTTGCAGCTGCCATCCCATGCTGCGGTCTGAGCCCAGCCCAGGGTTACATACTTCTGTGAGGTGTGCTGCTGCTCCTGCAGTGCCAGGAATGCTGGAGGGCTGCCAGGCGCTGTTGGTAAATACAGGCTGCAGTTTGACATAATTGCTTTCTTCCTGGAGTTTCAGAAATTGCGTACAAAAGCAAGCGAAGTGAAGGAAAGCATTCTGCTTTCAGTGCATTTCATATCAGATGCTATTTATTCTTTTTTTACGCTCCTTTGAATGTAGTATAGTCTGTACCTGTTGACTGTAATAGAGGAGAGAGTCACGTACTTGGAAATGTCCTGAGAGTTATATTGACCTTAATTATTTTTAAGCTTTTCTTCACTCCTGGCCTTCAAATAAATTTAAGAAAGTGGGAGAATGCCCCGTGGCTGGAGTGCCCTTCACCTCACAAAGCAGCTTCTGCTGTATGGTCTCTTCCTCATGAAGCACCCAGCAGCTTGGCTTCCCTTGATGCCTTCAGTCTGTCTTTTAAAACTACTAACAAACAGAAATATGGCCATCCCCAGCTGACTTTGGGACAGCTAAGGAAGAATTTTTTGTATTTCTGGCTTCTCTTGGTTTTAGGTTTGGAAAACGTGTAAAATATTCATTCATTTGCTTTTTGTGTACTAGTGGTTCGCCCTTGTTGCACTGTAAAGTCTCATAAAAACCCAAAAACAACTACTTGGGAAAAGCACAAATTTTTATCTGCATCAGGTAATTTAGATCCATAGGGAGAGTTTCAATTCTATGCAGAAACTAACAAAGTTTTCTTTAAAATCAGAAGCAATTCTATGCTGCATATCACTCTCTGAATCTGACCTAGTTCTTTATGCAGGACTGGCCAGTGAAGAAGGGTGGTTTCTAACAGCTAGCACTAATAGATTAGCCTTTTTCTCTCTAAACTTTTACAGCTGGGTCATCTTGAAGATGTTTGTTTGGTACTCAGCATTGTGCTTGGAAGATATTCTTCACTGTATGAGTTATGCCTTTTTTCCCCCTGCCTTTGGATATATGTTTTCTGAGAAATGGTTGAAGGAGTTAAAGGTTTTTTGTGTGTTTTGTAGGCCTACACAGTATGTACTTTAAACATAAGGAATTTCCACTTAGCAGAATGTTTAAATTCCAAAGCTTATGCTCTGATTAAGAACCTTGTTTAATTCAGCATACTTCTTAGAATGACCTTAATTTGCAAAGAGCAATTGATATACAAAGAAGAAAAAATACCCAAGGTTTTTAAAGAGCCCAGTATAATTTCTCTTCAGAAAAATATACTCCTAACAGAAAATGTCAGTTTAGATGTTGTGTCTCTCTTTCACATCTGAAATACTCTTAATAGAAATCCTTTATTGAAAACAGAACCAGTTCATGGTTATCTGCTAAGCTGTTCATAGGCTTGCATTAGTTTGACTGGTTCGGTTTTAAGTGGAAGTGTGAGTTTGAGGAGGGGAGTGTTGTGACTGCCTGCACAGTTGGGATGACTTTGTTAGAGACATTGCTTCTCCCAGGCAACGCTTAAATTGGGAAAGTAGATCCTGTAATGGAATAATCCTTCATTTGGAAGACCAAATTTCTGTCTCTCAAATGACATCTTTTTTTCAGTCGTCTACAAAATAACCATGAGTTAAAATGAGTGCTCCTGATGTTTTGAAGATGATGTAAACATTGATCAACCTAGTTTACTTTAGGTGCTTGTGACTGGTCTTTGAGATGTTACTTAGTAATCTTACCAGAAAACCCTGTAAGAAGTTGGTCAGACATCCAGAATATGTGTAAACAGAAAACTTAGACACCTGCATTGATTTGAGAATTAATGGTTTTTACAAGCTGAGCCATCTGAACTGTTTTTAAGGGTTTCCAGCCTTGCAATCCTAATTAATTCTTTAACTGGAAACCAGTTTAAGTGTGATCTTTCATGTGAGAGAGATGTCGGGCATTCACATATATATTTAAGTTAAATTAAAAGGTAACCCAATCTGTGTTACACAAGGTGCATCCATTAACCCATTTGTACATCTGCACCTTTAGAAAATGGTGCTGGCTGATTGCCCTCCATGCAATTAAGGGAAAACTCCCGTTACTTTACCGCTTTTGAAAAGTGAGGGAAATACTGGCCTTGTTTACTTGAGTATGTGACAAAACTTAGAGCAATTAGTGTCCAGTCCATGTTGATATTTCTGGTATGCTGGTGCTGATGGGTTCATTCCAGAATAGGATGTTTGTACACACACTTCTGGGATAGCTTTTCCGGCTATAGCTGTAGCATTCAATGTACCTGAACAACAAGGCCAAACATTTGGGGTTTTTTAACTAACACTGATTTCATCCTGAGGTTCCTGCTAACTATACAATTACTGTACAGAGAATGGCTCATGCTCTGCAAGGACATGTGTGCAAGTAACAGTAATGAAAGATAAAAAGCCTTTTTTGAAATTGAATTGGCTAGCTAAAAGTCTCAATGTGTCCAACTTAAAATAATCTGCAAAGCCAGAGACTGAACAAAAATGCTGTTCTTGATAAGATGTAGTCCTCCCCACCCTTCCCTCTCTGTAATTTCCTTCCATTCTTCCCACTTTCCAAATTCAGGCAGTAGTTTCAGCTAGGTTGGTCAGCAAGGTAATTGGCAAGTAAGTTGGCCAGGGGTTAAAGCAGTAGCCTGTCCTGCATGGTTTGCTATGAGGTCTGCAGCCATTCTCCTGAGCGATGTTGGTGAATGTTTGTTTCAATTCCTTTTCTCTGAGTCATGGGTAACATGTCCCTGCCTCATCAGATTGTTGTGAGGATGTATTTATACGTCTTTGATGGCTTCTGATGTTATGGCGATGCAAGGTGTAACAGCTCTCTCATGCAATGATGTGAAAATAATACATTATGTCTGTACCCGTGGAAGCTAAAGATGGGAACCACAGCAGCTTATTTGATTATGTTTGTTTGCATTTCAGTCAAGTAGCAGTGCTCCTTCTCAGTCTCGAGGCTGTTCTCTGGTGATGCTGGTAGACTACCAGGCTAGTCACACACCTAACCAGCGGTTTTCTGTTTGTGTGGGTTTTTTGTTTGTTTTTGTTTTTGTTTTTAAGTTTGTTGTGTTTGTGTTGCTCTAAGTCCCTAATAAATGGCAAGTTGTACTGGCTTTGGAAAATACACTTCATGAAAAATGGGATCGCTATTTTTCAAGTGTAATGACGACCACTGTAGTCAGTTGGGCAGCTTTTAATAATCTCCATAGCAACTATATTCAGTAAAAAGTGAAAATAACTGATTCATGCAGTTCTGTGCCAAGGGATACGTGTGGGCAATGTACTGTCTGTTTGAAATGTCACACTCAGCTGATGCATTCAAATGATGCATATTCTGTTGGCAGTGCCTTCCCTTGCTTCTCTTAAGAACTAAGGAAATGGGATCTAGTTTTTCATTTGCGGTGCTATTGGTTAAGACAAATGCCACTGTTAGTGTTCCTCCATTTCTTTCTCCAGAATATTCAAACACAGCCAGGATGACCTAGTAGCAAGTAATTTGCGATTTACTTCATTCCTCTCAGTACATGGAAGGTGGTATTTTAGAGCTGGTTATGTCAGTGCAAATGCTTTGTTTTAGTTGAGCTTGAACCTGCTCTTAACTAAACTTTTTTGGTTTGTTTTGCTTTAAAATAAGTGGTTCTTGCAGGTGAGGATCATAACTTCTTAAATGTCATTGTTTCTGTATCTCTGGTTCTTCTGTCTATTTTGTATTTTGGCTCAGCAGTTACATATGTCCCTGATAAATTTTAGGAGTACAAGTTAGAAACAATATCTAGAATATGTGTTCTCCTCCTCCCACTCGCTGCTGCCCTGGTCTCTGACAGCCGCGTTCCTGCAGTTACTCATTCCACCTGAAAGGCTGAAATGCAGAATTGCTTTGGAGTTGGAAGCCAGCTAAATGCAAGGGATTGCCTCAGAGGAGGCTCCTCTGAAATGGCTTAGATGTTTCTTGCTTTTCACATGCATATTTTAGGTTTGATTTTTTCAGAGGTGCTGAGTGCCTGCATTTCCTGCGGACTGCAGCCAGACTTTCTTCCTTCAAGATCGCACCTCTTTTCAATGCCTCTATTCCTTAGCTTTTTAAACTAGTTTTCAGAGCTGGCCCGAGGGCATGAAAACTTGAAAATTATGTTATAGACCCCTGTGGTGGGGGTAATGGTGGGAGAGTTAGCACCTCTGGATGAGTGCCCTGCAGAGCTGCTGTTTGTACTGAGCTTCTCAAAGAACGGCTTTGCAATTAAATCCGTGTTTTAAATTCAGCGCCAAAACAGTATCTTGGAAGATTTGTTGTACAAGGTGTTCATTTAAGATGTGTAGTAAGGGCCTGGCAATCCTGTGTGTGGAGGTGTTTATTTTATGGTTTTAAATGTGACTCTTAAGCTCTTTTTCTTTCCTGCTGAACTTTAGGAACATCTAATTTCACACTTAAATCTACTTGTTTGTATTTTGCAGGAATCCCTTGGAGCTTGCCCCAGGAATGGACAGCTACCTCCATCTCTGGAGGAGAGTAGTGCCAGCCGAAGAAGCCTTCGAGGCGAGTGGACAAGAGTGTTGAGAGCTCTGGGAAGAGCCCGGGGAAGGGGCAGCCCTGCAGACCTTCAGCCATGCCTTTCGGGCTGAAACTGCGGCGGACCAGGCGCTACAACGTCCTGAGCAAGAACTGCTTCGTGACCAGGATCCGTCTGCTGGACAGCAATGTGATCGAGTGCACCCTCTCCGTGGAGAGCACGGGGCAGGAGTGCCTGGAAGCTGTCGCTCAGAGGCTGGAATTACGTGAGGTAAGGGTAGCCCGGGAGAGACCATCTGTCACTGGATAATTTGACACATTTTTAGCTCAGGCAGTCTGTGCGTTTGAACCATGTTGTTCTCAGAGCTGGCCAGATATGATCAGCAGCTGGAGCTTGGACAAACATACTCTGATTGCATGAAAGCTGAGGCAGAGCAGCACTCAGGGCTTTGGGCTCATCCATCATAGCTTTGAGAGCTCTTTGTAATACAAAGTTTCTTTTCTTAGAAAGCCATGAGTGTTACTCTTTGAACTGGGATGCCAGAGGACAAATTACAGTAACTTTTTTCTGAATGTAACCCTGGTTTCACCAGCACTGATGGCTGAGTTATGCCAGTGGGAAGGAGACCACTGGCTTTTAAACATCCACCTTCATATAAATACTCTTGCTACTGCAAAACTGAAGTAGGCAACAGTGGTGTTATTAGCAGAAACAACGAACACTTGTGTTTTACTAGTAACAGTTGGAGGATGCTGGGTTTTTTCTTCCTTTTGTTTTGTTTAATATTTCACATCTGAAATCCTGAAAGGCTTCTTTTACATTCCCAGTGCTTCTGAATAGGTTGAACAAACCAGTCTTTATTCAAGATTGAAATCCGCTACTTTCTACTTCTTGCAGTGGAGTTTAGTGTTTAAGTGCTGAATGCTTTTTAGAAATACCTCTCCAATGTGCAAGGCACAAATGAACTGACTGTCTTTTCTTACCTTCTGTGGGTTCTCTACATGTATCCTACATGCTTCTAGACTTTTGAAAATCGTAAGTGGAAAACCATTGCCTGGAAGTTGCTGTGTTATAATCTGGCTGTCCTGGCTGATACTTTCTGTAAGCACAGTTGGGAAATTAAAAACCTTGTCTTACGCAGTTGGCCCATGGCCTTAGTAGTGGGGGCAGCTGGAAGGTAGTGTGCAAATAACTACAACAGATGAAAACTAAACAAAAATTCTTTTTTTATCCATCCATAATGATAAAGGATGGGACAAGGATCTCACTCTGTGTGTGTGTGCAGAATAGGCTGGAAAATGTGAAGGCTGGAACAGGGCAGAGAGACTATTGCATAGTGATTTTTCATACTTGGGTGGCTTTTTGTTTAGTTGGTCTTTTAATATGAATTTTAATAAAATCATCTCCCCCCACCTTTACTTCTAGAAATGAAGATTTATCAGTAAATAATTTTTCCCTTCTTTTTTTCTTTATGTTGATGACGCCCTAGGATGTCCTTAGGGAAGAACCTAACTTCTCTCCTTCCCTTCAATGCAGAAAACAGTGAAATGAATTAAGTGATTCTCCTCATGTGCCTCCTGGGCTTATCTGGTTGGTGCAGCAGAAGTCTGGGATCTCCTGATTCTCTCTGGAGGTCCACCTGCATTTGCAAACAATAGCTCTGCCAGCGGTTAGCGTTCTTTTCCACAAAGCATTTTGTGATTTCAGAATGCGTTTTGTTCCACTTTGGAACAAAGCCTGAAGTTTCAAAATTTTCCAGAGGAATGAAATTAGACAGTAGAGTAGCAAAGGAAGCTGTTTTGGTCAGTGTTCAATTTCATGGGAGTTTTCTATTGCTTTGGGTTTTTTACATTTTGAAAATTATTTCTGTCATGCAAAAAGAAATATGTCAGCACAAAAAGTTTGTGTGTCAAGATAAAAAAATATTTTAACAACATAGACGAGAATGCTTTGATGTTGTTGGAAAGCATTCCCCTTCTTTCATCACCCTCCCTGCTTTTTTTTTCTAAACAAGGTTTTGGCAACGTTTAACTGGTTTTGTAAAGTTCAGATTTCAACAGTACAGCATTTTTTGACACAAGTGGGTGTTTTGGGTTTTTTTTTTTTTTTTTATGAGAGACTTACCTACCTCTTTCAACTTTGAGAGGGTCTCCCTTGTATCTTCTTCTGCACCTTGGATGATGAATAATTGGAGCTAGCAAGCTTGGAGGTGCCTGGTGCTGTTCTTTCTTTCAGACCCCAAATTCAATTCTTCTTCTGCTCCTCTAGTCTTCCTGCCACAGTTTGTAAGGATGGTGAAGTAATTTGGTGATTGTCCCTTTTCGTCTCTAGGCTTGCCATAGTTTTTCAATTTGCTGTCCAGACAAATTCTACAGAAGGTCAAAAATACTTTCACAAAGCTCAAATTTCGACAAGATTTTTGCAACTGGATAGCTGAGTAGAGAAGCCTGTTAAGTATAGTGAGGCTAAAATCCTTGCAGGCATTCATATTGGACAGAAACTTTTTTAATTCCCTTAATACAGGAAAAACTTCAGCTGGAAAATGCCTTTCCTTAGAAATCCTGATTTGCAAACTGTGATGTACAAGTAGGGATAAGCCAACCTTCATTAAATCCCATGCTAACGAAACAGTATTAAAATCCTCCTCCATGCAGTCTCAGGTGCTTCAGTTTGGTCTACGTTCAAATAAATCCCAGGTGTACCACAACTTTTACCTTCGAGTTAGGAATGCATCCATGTCTCACTCAATCCAATTTCTTAGAAATAAACAAAAAGCTGTCCAAACCCTTCCTGTTAGAAAGCAAAACTGTTTGAGATTGTGCCTTGTTGTGAAGGACTGTCGATCATACCACACATGACTGAAAAACAGTATCTAATGGATTATGCATATTTCTATTTGATCTCTGGGGAATGCAACTCCCTGCCTGACTGAGTCAGGGTTCAGCAATAGGTCAGTCGAAAGTGAAGCCATGTAACTACTGTAAAATCTGGTTTTATCCTTTTCAGCAAAGCTCTTGACAAAGCATCAGGTCTTCTACTTAAACAGTTACCGGTTCCAATAAAATGAGCTCTTATGCCAGCGTTATGTAAAAGGTAAAGATGAGAAGAGAGGAGGAAGGGAGGGAAAAGACAAGGTCAAAAATGTCATTTTATAACCTTGTATGTATGTGCACATTATAAAAAGGATTTTTTTCCCCAATATAATGGCATTTCCATTCCATTTCCAGACTAAGTGAACCTGCTTGAAATAGCAGAGTAATCTGTACAAATCTGTTGTGAGTCTTCATGTTTTCTTCTCCATTTTGTTCTTTTTATTTTACTTTCTAAAATGTTAAGATGTTTAAAGGTGGTATGTTCAGACGTATTTTAAATGGGGGAGAGGGCAAGGAGGTTCTTCCCAACCAAAATTACTCTTGTTGAGCCAAATTTCACAGTGGTGTATGCATCACTGTGGTCCTGTAAGCCCCAAACCAAAGCAGGAGGATGGTGAGCTGAGCAGTACAGGTAAATGCTGACCACTGTGCAGGGGTGACCTTTTGCTGCCGTTCTGACCTTTGCTTTTGTGCCCTAGAAGGTGCCCCTTTAGGGCACAACTGAAATCTGGGATTTTGCAGCCAGGTTGCCTCAAAGTTTGGCTTGGTTTGGCTCGTCTTTCCTGTGAAGCTGAGATGGGGTTCAGGAAGTGCTTGGACAAAGCACCTCTGTGAATAACTGGCTGTTCTAAATGGCACCTTCCCCTCTATTCAAATACCCTGGGATAGCAGGGCTTAATGTTTTTTGCCTGAAGAAGCTGGAACTCTGTCTCTTTCTCAAGGATAAATATTTGGTTGGCCACTTAAACCAGATGCTTTAATGAGCACTGAGCTGGGCTTGAGGAATCTTTCAGAATGACATTTGCTGGCTTATTAATTTTCTGCCGTCTCCTGGGGCTGACAGTTCTGCTTGTTTGGCCCAACGTAAAGGTAGGGGTAGTTCTGGACTTGGGAGTATGGCTAAGGCCAAGTCCAAAACAAATATGTTGCCTGCTGAACTGGCACCTATCATGTAATCCATGTTAAGGCTTCCCAGTGCGGTTTTTATACGTCCAGTGTTCTGACTGGACGTATTTTGACAATCACCTTTTCATTGGGGCATGCAGATGCTCTGGTTTGTTTGCTCCTTTAGCAGGGTGCCACAGCTCCTGGAGGAGTGTAAACCAGTTTTCTTGTACCACGTATGAAGTCCTGTGTGGTAGCCAAGACAAATTTTAAAACCTTGAGAGTAGTATGTGTTACTTCAGAGCCTGCCAGCTGTAGGCATATTTATTTAGATATGTAGATATTTATTCCATGGGGATTACTGATGTTCCTAGCAGGGAGAGTTTCTTCAGGCATTCACAGTAGTGGCTACAGAAGTCCTTCTCCACTGTGGGCTCGTAAAAACCACATTAACATTTTCAAGAAGTCAAGTTGCTGGTCACAGGGTGCTGATGGGCAGATAACTGCGTGGGTTGTCTCTCCAAAGTGCGTGAATTTGTGACATGAGCTCTGCTCTGCAATCAGTTCCTGTGCTTCATCTGCAATTGCTTGATCCTCTCCAGGCTGCTTTCCAGGGAAACAGTTGTCTTTTAGTTGTGCCAAATGCGTGCTGCCGTGTTTGCTCCACAGTATCTGCTGTAGTCTAGAAGCTTCAACGCTGCATTTCATTTACTTCTTGTTCCTTGGAATTGATTCTGGATTTGGTACTTGAAGAGCCTGTCTAGTGTAGCAAATCTAAACTTGTGCTGTCCTTCAGCCCCCACTCAAAGGGGAGGGACTGTGCTCATTCGAGCTGTGTAATTGCAATACCTTAATTCCTTGAATAACTCTTTTAGACTTCAGAGTCCAAATCTTCTTAGTTGCTGTATGTTTTACAAGTACTTCACACTTTGAATTCAAGTTCTAGGGTTTGCAAATGTTTACTTTTTCAAGTAATATGGAAGCTCTGTTTTTGCATTTCTGCACTGTTTCTTGCTGAGCATGAGTTGTCCTGCAGTGGTTTTCAAGTGTGTTAAAGGGTTTCCCTTATGAGGTGGTAAAACCACTGGGTTTTTTTCTGCCTTCATATTAATTCCTTTTCTCTGCTGCCTCCACTGTCCCTCCCACCTTCATTTTAATCTAATTACTGCCATGGTGAGCTCATCAGAAAGAACTTTTTATCCACTGGTGACTACAAAGGGAGACTGGACATATATCAGTGAACATGTATGAGGTTAGTTTTGTTTGAAGTTTGTCCTGTGGGAGGTACTGACTTCTTGATTTATTTGTGCCCTAGTTAAATATATTGATTGATTTATTTATTGGAGAGACCTTTAATTTCTAGGAGGAAATACTACAAAAGAACAAGTTTGCTTCACTGTACCAGACTGAGCAGCGCTCTAGCTGCTTGTCAGGCTTAATTGAGGAATCAAGTTGAATTAGTTGTCACCTTAGTTAAATGCTAGTCTGGATGTTGTCCAAAGTTGAAAATATGTATGTAATGAGACCCCAAAGTAAGTACACCTGTGCTCCCATTCAGAGTTTTGCATGATTGTCTCTTGCATGCCCTCAGCTATAAAGCAGTTGGAGCAGTGTTTCCCCTGCTGGTTTGTTGCCATTTGTAAACATTTAAAATTTTTGGTATTGTATTACTTGTCCTTGTGTTGTGTGCTGAGTCATGGTGTGTGCAATGGTTTTTATGGAAACATCCTTACCAGCATGAAACAGGCTGTTGATGGTGCATTTTGCAAAGTTTAACATCTGCAATTTGTCTGCTACAATGTTTTTCACTTTTCTTCAGATCTGTAGTCATAGCACTTGATGTTGAAGTGCTTTTCAGTAAAATCCTTCATGATGGATTGACTTTTCCTTCAGCTGCTGTAGTATTTGAAGCTCTAGTTCTGAATACTGTTCTGTGTTAATTACTCTTCACCAGCAGCAGTCCCATGTGGCTCATACAGTAGCTACTACAGCCACTGAGATTTGCATGGGATAGGAAACAGCACAGGCTTCCAACGTGGTATTTCTGTAGAGCCTAGAGCAAACAACTTGTGTGTGATATGCACATTCTAAGTGTATGCTCATCCATCATTAAACCTTGTGAGTGCATTAAAAAAAAAGAAGAGTGTGTTCTGTCTTGGGTAAGTGATGCTGGTATTGGTAGATACATTTTGACTCATGCATGTGGGTTTGCATTCTTTATTTTTCTTGTTGGAAGAGTCCTTGCCCTTTGTGTGCAGTGGGCCTGTTCCAAAGTTTCATGAAGCCTTTGCACTTTAATCCAGACTTAGCGTTTGCTGTCTGTTCACAAAGCACAGGTGTCTTAAGAAAACAAAGACTCAGACACTTTCTGTAAATCATTTATGTCACCTGTGCCACAATGTCAGGTAGAGCTCTTCAATATGCATTTGAGAGAGATGGGAGGAGGCAGATAGTGCTCCGTGAAGTATATTGCAATATTAATTTGTCATTGTCTTCAAAATTGTCCTACAAAAAAGGGCAGTAAAAATGAAATTACTCTGCTTTTGCATATGGAAAAATCTACACAATGCCATCTGTTCTTACTTGTATTTGTGACGTTGTGTGTGTGATCTAGCTGCAAAAGGTAAACTGACACTCATTTGTTTCTTCACCTAGACTCACTACTTTGGCCTTTGGTTTCTCAGCAAGAGCCAGCAAGACCGCTGGGTTGAACTGGAAAAGCCTCTGAAGAAGCAGCTGGACAAATTTGCCAATGAGCCTTTGCTTTTCTTTGGGGTGATGTTCTACGTGCCCAGTGTTTCCCGACTGCAGCAGGAGGTAACGAGGTATGTGGTTCCCTCTGTTCTCAGTATTGTGATAGAGCTGGAAGAGAATGGGAATGGGATAGAGCAACTGAGAGAAGCAATTGCTTGGTTTCTGGGATTCAGTATTTGCTCAAGTATCCTCTGGTTATTTCCTTTCCTGATGATTGCCCAAATGGGAAAAAATGGGAGAAGTCACCACTTGATTATGTCTGTTTGGGGAAGGAGAAGGAAAAAAAAGCTGTCTCACTGAATGATTGTGCATAACCAACTAACTGCAGGGAAAAAACAGGAGTAATAGTTATATGTTTAAAAGCCTGACATAAATTTAAAAAAGGACCATGGCAACCATGGTTTTTCTTCTGTAACCTTCTACTGATGAAAAGGAAGCCACAGACAAAGGACCTCCATGTAAAGTTTTAGTTTATTATTCTTAAGCCTATGTGTGCTTTGGTGAAAGTGAACTTTGGCATTTTTTTTCCATGTTTTGCTCATCCCACCCCTGCTTTGCCCCTTACGCTTCACAAAAAGATTAAAATTGTTAAGAGAGCATTAGTCCTTTAATTATGATCAGGGCGTACCTTTGCAAACAATTTCAGTGGGAACTATTCTTTTATTCAGAGCCCTGTGCTGCAGGTGTAACAATACAACTGTTTTGAGGGGCTATATTTGTAAACCACATCACTGTGTGGTTTTTGCACATCTGTGCTATATTGAATTTAATAATAAAAAAAGGCGAGCAAGGAAAAAAAGCCCACCTCACCCAAAAAGGGGTGAGCTTGTTTTCTTTTTAACCAAAATTATTTCATTTATCTAGTCTAGAGCAAAGTTGTATCAGCGCAAATAAAAGTAAAGCCTGGAATAAGTTGGTGAAGGCTTCAGTGTGGCAGAAGCCTTGCCACTGAAAAAAAAACCCTATTGCTGAAAATCTGGAATTTACCACATGATCATAATACCTAGGAAAAGATACATAAATAGTGTAGAAAGAGTGGCGTTAATTCTAAAAGGTGTGCAAGATGTGAAGCATTTTTTATATTGCAGATTGTGTATTTTAAAAGATCTTTATTTGACACTGAACTGTAGAGTTGACATTGGTAGGATGTGAAAAAGTTGTTTCTTGAAATGGCAGCTGTCAAGCCATCCCTTGATTACTGTGTATGCTGAATTCTTGCCAAAGAGTGGGATAAAAGCATCATTAAACTTCAGTTTCTCAGAGAACAGACCAAACATTGATGCTTGTCTGTATCTGTGTGTTCCTGCTTTGTACGCACTGAGAGAGGGGAGCCTCGTACCTTTCCTTTGGAATTATTTTAACACGCAGACGGAATGTCTGAAACGTTGTGTTGCTCAATTTGTCAGCCCAGTCCTGGCCTAGCTGTGTGCAAGGAAGCATTGTAGTTACTTGGATGCTATTACCTCTTCAAGCTGCAGCCTGCAGTGCTGATTGCTCATTCATAGCTCACTTGCAGAGGTGTATTTGCTCATTCTGCCCAGGTTGGTAATAACAAAGCATTTCAGTGACAATTGAACTTCACAGCACTCTCAGTTGGAAAGGCTGCTGAATTGTTTTTCTTTCTCAAGTGATTGATAACGTAAGCTGCAGAGTCTTATAAGTGCCTTTTATGTTTCTTTAAATGTCTGTAGCAAAGCCAGCAGTTTACTTGAGGATTTCAGATATAGAATAGCCTGTTAAGATTTGTTTGTTTCATGGAGTGGAATTGCTGCACTGTACATGGTGGGATGGCAGCAAACCTTCAACAGTGGACATGGAGGATTCTTCTGAAACAAATGGCAGAGAAAGGCTTGGTTTAAAACCTGATCAGATGGACAGATGGATGTGGGCTTGTAGGGGGTTTTTTGGCTTTGTTTGCTTTTGGTAAACTGATTAAACATTTGTTTTTATTTTGATACTGGCTGTTTCTAGGATTAGACTTGATCATGATGCTATTACACGTGATGTTGAGGTAGGCACTGGACTCGCCCACTCAGTGCCTATGCATTTGACTTACATTTAGGTACAAGTGACAAATCCCTCTGAAATGCAGAACTCGTGATGAGACATTTCATCCCCTTCTGGGAGGCTGCAGAACCACTGCAAACAAACCCAACCCCAAAACACAACCATCACCAAAGGCTGAAGCTGCAAAGGTAGTGACAGTGCTGCCAGCAGTGAACTTGTCACCTTTTTAGCCTTCTCTAAGTGGAAACATTTCCAGCCCTGAGCTTGCCTGGCTGTATTTGGAGCTGGAGGTGAAACCCATCTCTTAGCCCAAGCTTTTAGTTAATTGTAGACTCCAGGGTTTCCAGGGTTGATTAATATTCCTTGAAGATGATGATGTCTTCTGAGAATGCTTCGGCAAACACTGACATAATGCACAAGTATTCAAAAACTAGGGAGGTGGTTTCCTGAGCTGGTTTACTCAGTCTCTGATCTGTAGGATTATAGACTTGATAGCTGGTTTTGAGAAGTTTGTCTCCAAATTGAATATTCCTTCCTGTTTTCAATGACTGCAACCTCCTTTGCCTCCCATACTGTCATTGCAAAAAGGGAAAATGATCCAAGTCTTTTAGGCTCTGTTGGTTGTGAGAGAAGCATTACTTAGGGTGTTGGTCACTGACTCTGAGGTAGTGTTCCTTAATAATTTTATTTAAAAGATCATCCGACTCTTCAAAACAATATGTGAACCGTTTTGTGTTTGGCTGTTGTTTGGTGGTTGGAACCAACAGGAAGAGCCCTGATACCAATAGGACAGCGTTTATAAAATTAAAACTCCTTTACATTTTATCATTACTGCTGGAAGTAGAAAATGCTAATTATGCCTCCAGGCCCCTGGATTTTAACTGCCTGGAGGTTTTGGTAGTGGTCAGGAGCTCTTCATGGTTTCTCTGGTAACCTCCTCTATTGCACAAACCAAGTGTGGAGGCAGCAGTACGAGTGAGTAACACTGCTCTGAGCACTGTGTCCCCTGGTGCTGGACGGACTCGATGGAAACCCATCCACATGTGACATGCTGGGAATAGCAGTGTAGGAAGAAGTCAGTGCTGTCCCTCACAGGGTGTCACAGTGTGGGAGGGTCTGATGATTTACTCAGGTGAAATGCAAGCAGCAGTTGCAGAATGGTTGAGGTTGGAAGGTATCTCTGGAGATTGTCTGCTCAGAGGAAAGTCAGCTAGAGTAGATTGCTCTAGGACTATTTCTCATTGAGTATTGAATATATTTATGGAGGGAGAGACTCCACTGGGAAGTCTATTCCAGTGTTCAGTCACCCTTGCAATAAAGGTTTATGTTTAAAAGGCATGCCTTGTATTTCAGTTTGTGCCCAAATGACCTCACAATTTCACATTGAGGATGGTGCTGAGTGGGTTCAGAGTTACCAGGGCTGGCCATGTAAGTGGTTATGGAGGACTTGTGGAGCTGCAGGCACCTGTCATATAAACACGTCTTCATGTGAGATGCCTGGAGTTAATTTGTAAGAGGTGTTTCTGATAATATGAGAGCTTGTGGTAAAGAAAATGAGAAGACAAGACTGTCAGAGCAGTTTATTTAGCTCTTAAGCTCTTTGAAGCCAGCCTCTGAGACCTGCAAGAAAAGAAGAGGCAAAGAGTACTCTGGGGAGCACATTAATTGTTTTAGTAGGTCAGATCTGACTCTGGCCTGCAGTTCTTTCCTTCTTTGTTACAAAACTGACGCTTGCTTAAAGATGAAAATGTTAGTGGTATGGGGTTTTTTTCCTGATTGGATAAAGTTAATCACTGGGACAGGGTAAGAAGCACCAGCAGGACATAATCAGTCTTGTTCAGTTCGTGGTTTTGAGTGCAAATACTGGGACTTCTCAGGGCAGTCATGTTTCCTGACCTGTGATGGATGCTTCCCAAGGATGTTCCAGGGAAACATACAGAAAGCAGACACCAGTTATATGATACCTGTCTTTCTTTCTGGTAGTGGCAATGACATAAATATTATTGCTATGCCTTACTTTCAGTGCAATAGCATTGTACTCTTGGCATTAAGCCTTCTCCTAGGAAACTATTTCCTACCCTCTAGACTTCTTATTTTCCTACTCTTTCTACTCTGTTTGTTTTCTCTTGAGTTGAGGCTCCCATCTGTGTATATTATCTGCTCTTAATTCTGTCTCCTCCAAGATCTCAGTGGCTCCAGCATCTCCCTGGCTGCTGGTCATGACATTCTACCAGTGCCCAGCCCTGCAGGTATTTTCCATTTCCACAGATTAAAACCCTATGATAATTCCTTAAGGTGTCAATAGGGGTTTTCACCATGTTATTGTTGCTAAAATTTGAAAATTTCAAGAAGAATTTATGATAAATATAATTAAAAAACAAAACAAACAACAACAAAAACTCCTCTTCAGACTCAATGGCAGTACAGCAGTAGTAATTTGGGTGGGAGTATGGGGATTGGCACATTAGGAAAAAGCATTTTTCATGGAAGGCTACTTAGACAACCTCTTTTTAGTCATCCAGCTGTTCTCAGTGAGCAGCCATCGCAGATGGAGATGCTGCGCATGCTTTTGGCATATTTAAAGCACCTGGGATCTGCATACTGTCTGATATAAAGCAGTCTTTGTGATGCCCTGTAGAGTGGATATTTGCATAGATTAGACATATAAATCTGCCTTTTATTTTCTGCTAACTCCTCAGAAAGGAGGCATCCTTTCAAGCATTTATTTTAAAAAAAAAGTCTTTGTACAGTGTCTAAAGTAAACAAGCTTGCTTTCACTGTGCTCTTGTTCCAAAAACAGAGAACCCACACACTCTTGCGGCTTTCTGAAAATGTGGGTGCGATGCTGCTTTCTGCACAATTATCAGACAATCCAGGGCCTTTTTCTTTTCTCCCCTTCCCACAGTTCTGAGGGAAAACTGAAGTCACATTTTGCTCCCCACGGTATCTTTTTCTTAGCATGTGATACTGCTGTGCCTCCTCTGAAGGAATAAAGGTGTGCTTTGGTCTGGTTTTCTTTTTTCTTGCCTGGAAGAAGTTTTCAGTATCTTACTAGGTGCTCTGTACTCAGTAATATGCAGTGGCTTTTGTGCTGTTGCAGGCTGGGACATAATCCTGGGAAGTGAGAGGAGTTTCTAGTGTGGGGGCCACTGTGGAGCTGGGTCCCTGTGGTGCTCTGCAGGGTAGGTCTGGCACGTACAGCTCTGTAGGGAGGGACATGTTCCAGCACCTGCACTGTGCTGCATTGGGCTTCTGCCCCAAGTCAGCTGTCAGCTTTGCATTTCCCCAGAACGTGCTGTACAGCTTTCCTGTGAAAGGAAACAGTGTTTGGAATGGGATGGCTGCACCTGCAAAGTGTGGGAATGAATGTACTCGCAGGTGGAAAATTAAAGCCTGTGGCTCTCAGGCCTCTTTTCTGGACGGTCTGTGAAAATTCAGCCTCAAACTTATCCTCTTTTAACTATGTGAACATTTCTTTTCTCTGATATTTTTCTGTGATACCCTTTTCTTCACTGTTTCTTGTAGCTGGCTTTTTGTTTGTCTTTTAAGGAAATATTCTTCACAGTTCCCAGCCTTATCCTTTCTTTATCTTTCTGCAAGTGTTAGGTAAAGATGTTTTAGGGAGAAGTTCTAAAGCATAAAGAGGTAGAGACTCCTAGGACTGTATGAATTTTTAAATTGTGTGAAGATAAAGTAGAGGGGAAAAAATTAGTATTTGAGTGCTCCATACTTACAGGGAAAAATGTTTTTGCAAAACTGTTTTAACAAATGCTGGATTTTTTGTCTTCCCCTCAAAAAAGTCCTTGTTAAATGTCTTGCCTATTTAAGCTTATCTTTGCTTTTAGTCTGCTATGCTTGCTTTTTCTTATTTTTAATCTAAAGCTTCACATCCTCCTGTGCAGCTAGCTTTTAATACAAGTCCAATCAGCTGCTGATTTCTACCAGTCACTGCTGTCTTTTCTGCTAGTTACTGCTCCTTATGCTGTGCTTTTAATTTCTGTGTTAAGGCTGCATATCATGTATCCTCCTGTGCCAGCCTGGCTTTGTGGCAAGCTCAGTGAAGTGGAACCCTTTTGGCTGCTAAGGATGTAAAGGTACATGAGGCTGCTTTGCTTTTCATGGTTGGTCACACCTGCAGCTTGTGGCTGCAGAAGTCTCTTTGTGTGCCTTCGAGCTCATGGTAGTTGCTTTGGCTTCACTGTCTAAAATAATTATTTTGAATATCACTCTGTGCTGGAAAAAACAGCACTGTGTGTGCAATCAGATTTGTTCCAGACATCCTGGACTGTCCTGGCCTGAAACGAGGACTGTGACCAGTTGTGTGGCTGTGCTTGATACTGCACCATTGATAGACCCATAGGACTTTTTTTAATGCCAGTGGTTCTCAAAAACGTATTGACACTTTAAAAAATTTCTATGAAAGTACAGAAATATAGCATGCAGGATGGGAGGAGAAGAGAGATGTGTGGTTTAGTTGAGTGGATTGGTAAATGAGAGAGAACTTTGTGGCAAATGGGAAGGTGGAGTGTTTAAAATGAAAAAAGGCCAGAGATTGGTCCCTTACACCTGGAGATTTAAGTCAGAATTTAACCCTTCAGTGCTACTGGTGTGTGGAAACAGAGTGGAAAAAAGTTTGGTTTTCAGGCAGCAGAAGTCTCGCTGCCTTGTCCGAATTTGTCTCTTCCCAAGAGCCTTTGTCAGTTTGTGTTTACGGTGTGCTTACCAACACATGCTTTAGGAGCATGCCTGCTGTCTTGGAAAGGTGTTATCCAGAGGCGCAGGCTGTGTAGTTTCCAGAAAAATAATTGCATTCATTGCCTGCTTTTCTGGGAAGTGTCGTGGCTATGGTGCTTGTTCTGAGCAGCTCTACACAGAGCACACAGGAAAGGCCCTGATACACAGCCCTCCCTCTTGGCACCAGACACAGCCTTGTGGCTTGCCCAGCTGGAAAGATGATGCACCTTCACTAAGAAGCAAGAGTGTTCTCTCCAACATAAATATGATATTAATGATCAGAAGAGTCCTGTGTTTTAATTATTTCCAGTTAAAAAGTTTGTCAGTTGCCTTTGTTTCTTAAGTTGGGCTAGACCCTTGTGTAGCATAAACCAGTGTAGCTTCTTTCTTCTACTAGAGTATTTCCAACTTTACCTTTTTATCTATCTATCTATCTATCTATCTATCTATCTATCTATCTATCTATCTATCTATCTATCTATCTATCTATCTCATAATTCTATTTTATAGAGAGCTTTGGATCAATGGACTCTAAATGATTCACATGGATTAAAACAGCTGCTGCTGTACATGGAAGCTGTGTCAAATGAACAGAAAAGGACAGTGTGTTGAGTAAGAATGGCAGACCTTAGAAATGGAAGATCATTTAATCCCATGAATCCCATAAAAACTTCTGTTCTCAGCTAAATGATTTGGAGAGACAAATTACTGGGAAGGTTTTTACAGAGGGATGGGGTGAAACAACCATGAAAGGGCATGGGATGCCAAGTGACCCATATGTGGTGGTACTGTTTCTTTCCTGTTTAAGCAGAAGAACTAATAGAGGGTGCTGTAGGTACATGCTGAGTGTTGAAACACAGCAAAAGAAGAGTTGGGACAAGTACTAATATAAGTTTCTTATTCATGAGAGTATTCATTGAGACACCATGGTGTGATCTCCCCGAGGAAGGAGCAGGAGCTCAGGAGCTGAAATTTTATAAATTGACGTGAGTCAAAGAAATTTTTGCTGGAACAGAATTCCCTTGGTTTTAGATGGTGGTTGTCAGCCTGCCTGACCATACAGGCCCAGTCCTGTTCATGGTCCTCAAGGTGATCATCTCATGACTGGAACTGCACCCCATCTCCTAAAGCTGGGAGAAAGGCAAGCTCTGGGATTCATTGCTAAGTGGAGCCAGGGAGTCCTGAGTCCTCAGGGATCTCAGCTCTCTTCTGTTAGACAAGATTTTGAGTGGGTCATGGAGTAACTTGGAAATGCTGGGGGTTTTTTTGTTTTGGTTTTTTTTTCCCTTTCTTCCTGCTGCAGGAATTTGGGCTCATTTTGGGCTCACGTAGTCCATGCAAGGGAGCAGCTCAGGAACTGCATGCAAGCTGGACGAGTCCTAAGAGAGCCCTGGGTGGCCACCCAGGCTTAGACAGTCTGGGTTATTTGTGTTTGGGTGCCCCTTTGATGGTTTTATTGTTTAGTTTTAATTATTAGACTTTTTTAATATTAGTGGCTACTGCAGCATAAACCACACACATTAGGCTTGTACTTGCCTTATAGTAAACAAGCTGATACTTAATTAGCTTTCATGTTGTATGTAGAGGACAGCAACAACAAATAATATGCAGTATTTGCCTGGGTCTTCTTGTGTTCATATTATTGCACCAAATGTATTGTTTTGCTTTTCAATAATATTCTTGAGTTCGTTCTTTTTGCATGTGTATTTTAGTGAATGTTTAAACTTTGACTTAAAAGTAAGAACTCCTTCAAGGCAGACCTAAGATTCAACATTAATTCCCTGTTTATAAAATATTTGCTGAGGAGGGCAAACCCTTCTCCCAGCTGACTTTCTTCAGTGAATGGGGAGCTTGTTCTCTGTGTGTTGGTTATTGAAAGCTGAGCTCTTTGTGCCAGATATTTTAAGAAACTGTTGATGGTTAGATCTAATCTATTGCATTATACTGTGCTTTTAGACTAGAAAGTGAATGCGTTTTCATGTGTGTGGTTGGGCAGCACATGCGCAGCAACTCTAAAAAATAGTGTTGCATAATTATAAATACAGTGTAGGATACCTTCAGCCTGCATTCTTGCTTTACTGTGTTTTGAAGGCAGTGGCTGTGATGGTTAGAAGTGTTGCAACAGGAGTGTCTTGACATTAGGCAGATTCACATTTATATCTGATCATAAAGAAATAATACTAATTTTGTGTTCTGGGGCTTAGTCACATGTTCTAACATTGCTTTGTTGATGGGAGCTATTTCTATGTTCAATTTTAGTTGAACAGGTACTTTTGGAGTAATCTACCCTTTTTTATTGAGCCCTTTTAAGTGGCAGCAAACATTGTGGGGTTCTGTTCTTCTCATATAGTATTGATAAAGCATTTACACAAGGTGAGGGAGCTTCCTCTCTGGTCTTAGGTAGTCCAGGTTGAGTCCTTCCTTGCAGTCATGGCAGTGGAGGCATTTGCACTTGGGAGAAGGCACTTTGGATCTCCCTTTCTTGTCCACCTGGGCACATGTGCTGTTGGAGACACTGGCTGAACCTGCATGTTGGATAAGCAATGTGGATGGCTTTTACCATGGTTGATTACAGTAAATGATTCAGATTTTTTTTTTAAAAGGTTCTACAGCTGGGTGCAATGTAGCAGTTGTATTGTACCATGCTTGTGATTTTTATTATGTTAGGTTTTTCCCTAAACTTTGCAGCTCTTGGAATGAGGTAATGATATGAATTTCAGTCTGAGATTTTTTTCCCATGTTTGAAACAAAACTCAGACTAGATTGGTAAAGAGCAAGTTAACAAAGGCATGAAGGGTATGACTCCAAATACCCTATAACATCCATTTCAAAAGTGCATAGGAAGCCACATGGATAGAAAATGTAGACATGTGCAGCAGGACAGAAGAGGATTCATTGAATCACAGAATCTGTCAAGTTGGAAGGGGCCCATAACAATCACTGAGCCCAACTCCCTGCTCCTGGCAGGCCTACCTAAAACTAAATCATATGAGTTAAAACATCACTTAGATGCTCCTTAAACACTGTCAGGCTGGTGCTGTAGTCACTTCCCTGTGGAGCCTATTCCAGTGACCAGCCATCCTCTGGGTGATGAATCTTTTCCCCGTGTCCAGTCTGAACTTGGAATCACAGAAGAGTCATAGACTAGTTTGGGTTGGAAGTGACTTTTAAAGGTCCAACCCCATTGCAATGAGTAGGGGCTAGATCAGAGTGCCCAGAGCTCCATCCAACCTAATCTTCAATGTTTCCAGGGATGGGGCATCCACCACTTCTGTGGGCAACCTCTTCCAGGGCTTCACCACTCTCACTATAAATAATTTCTTCATTATATCTAGGCTGAATTTACCCTCTTTTAGTTTAAAACCATTGCCCCTTATCTTATCACAACAGGCCCTGCTTTGTCCCTGTCTTACAATCCCAGTGTAAGTACTTCCCCTGGGTCAGCTTCATTCCATTTCCTCATGTCCTTTTCCTGGTCACCAGAGGAAGTGACTGTTTATTATGAGGACACGACTGCAAACCACTGTGTTAAAAATGTGTCTTGATTACACAGACTGCCAGGATTAAACCTTATTCCAGAAATTCCAGAAAGAAGAGCTGATGGTCCATGAGACAAAACCTAGTACTTGAGACATTTTATAATCCTTAAAGAGAAGGAAATACATTAAGCATTTTGAAATCGCTTTGAAGGTCTAACCAGCTTCTGTTGCAGGCGATAAAGTTCTTCTGCCTTCCTGCAAGGAAACAAAAACAATTTAAGTGGCCTATATATTTATTTTGTGCTATCTGACAGTTGAAATGGTGCTGAGGCTAGAAATCTGGGCCTCTGCTGTCATCAGCGAAGAGCTTGCTTTGTGTATGGAGCTGTGTTTGGATGAGTCACACCTACTGCTTTTTGTTTCTCAGCCTCTGAGGAAGCTGTCCTCACCACTGCTTGGTGATAAGCACTTGTGTTAGGTGGATCACTGTGATAACCTGGAGTTATCTTCTGTTTAAATCCTGCTCTTCTTGCTCCCTGGCTTTCTCCTGTGAGATTTCCCAGTGCGCCACACACGTGGTTGCAAATATCTAGCTGTATTGCTAGCAGTACCCATTCCACGTGTGTGTGTATGTATGGAAAATCTGTTGAAAGTCTGCTTGTATGATCTGAATATGTCCTTAAATAGTGCTGAAAACTGATTTTAAATCTTGCTATAATTGGCAGTAGAATAACCTCATAAAACTCTGATTTAACCAACTTTTTGGAATGAAGTGGAAAATGGTGTCCTGCTTTCTTTAAACTGCAGTGTCTTAAGGCAAGAGGATGAGTGTAGGGATAGGAACTTTCTGCTTACACAGCTGGAGGATGTGTCAAAAGTTGTATATAACAACATGGCCTTGCTGGATCTACTTACAGTTGTAAACCCTACAAGAAACCTTCACCTAGGTGTTTACTCTCAAGGACTGTGTCAAGCCTAAGATAGGATGCAAAGATACAAGATGACAAACAAAGAATGGATTTTGTTTCATAATAGTTTTACTTCTAAATAGAAATAATGTTTTCTAGACTGGAAATTCAAGTCTGATGTTTCCTGATGGATGGGAGCATGCTGCCATCATTGTGGTGGACAGAGGGTTCCCATCCCCACACTGGGGAGTTTCTGCAAACTTAATGAAAAAGCCCCTGCTGTTGGAATGACTCTCAATAGAGTCAGTTATGACAGATTTTGTTCCCCAAAGGTTGTCAGTGTATTGTTGTCTCCTTAACTCAGACAGATGGAACTAAAAGCAAATAGAGAGGTTTAGAAAAAAAGATGTTAGCTTCAATGTTTTGGTTTCAAGGAGAAAGGATAAGAGAAGTGGAAAAAGGGAAGATGCTTGTCATCCCTAGCTGCCTGAGTCACAGAAGTGCCTGTCAGTGTTTTTGCATCTCCTCAAATGAAGATGAAGAGGATAATTCCTCCTCTAGTTTAGGACCTGTGCCTCTCACTGCCTTTGTCATTTAGACTGTTGCAAACTGCTTGGCTGCCTTTTTTTTCTCTCCAGGTGTAGCAGCAATGGGTGTCACTGTAGAGGGAGGTTTCCCACTCCTTATGGAGCTCTTTGCACGGGGTGGATGTTCTGGTGCACCTCACACACTGGCATGTGCTCCGGGCTGGTCTCCCAGGCTAGTTTAAGACACTGCTTTTGACAGATGGCTGCATTACCTAGGCTGAGGGTAGTATTCTCTTGTTTGTCTTCCCATACAATGCAGTAACAGGGATTAGCAGCTTCTCCTCAGGGAAGTGCGGACTGCTGGGCTATAAACTCCTTAAACTCTTTGTGACACACACTGATCCTGCCTCAATTGTGTTGCTTCTCCTGATGAAGCCTTAGAGAGTGAAGGTTGCTCTAGACTTCCTGTGTAATCAGTGAGAAGAAATGGGCATTTCCACAGTGTGATTCAGGATTCCTGTGTTGTGCATCACTTTCTGCAGGTGATTCATTTTCTTTCCGACTGTGTGTTTTGAAAAGGGAACTGTGGATCATTGGTCTTCTATTTAGAACTCCCAGATAGATATCTGAAATTTTTCTACAGCATCAGGAAGAGGGTCAAGCCATTAGCTGCAGCAGCATGAGAGCAAACAGAGCTGTGGGTTTTGACTGGGATTTCTATCTGCTTTTTAAATTTTGAGAATTCAGTAGACAGTGGAATCTTGGTTATGGTAGCACTGCCAGTCTCAATTAAATTTATTCAATGTTGAAGTTTGTACTGCAGGCTGGAGCAAAATTTTTTCCCTTCTCTTATAGCTGAGACACAAATCATGAAAAACTTAAGTTCTAAACTTAACCCTTTTTCAGTGATCTGAATACCTTTAAATTTTTTTTCCTTACTGGCAGGGTATAGCACTAAAGGAGCTGCAATTGGTTGTCAGTACAACCCTGAAGTCTCCAAATGTGTTTAAAAGAAGCATTTGTGTGGATGCCCTTATGCAGCTGAGAATCTCAACAAGAATTTGGCAGAAATCTTGGTGTCGGAAGATGGCAGATTCCTGTGCAGTGAGATGTTTACTCGTTCACTATTTTATCTTTGGCAGCTGCTTTTGCACTTGATATCTTCAGCTGTTTTTGAAGCTTTTACAAAGAATAATTATTCATTTCATGAAATTGATCTATTTTACCCACCCAACAGGGCACTGATTCACATATTTCTCCAGCAACATCCCGTTGTTATCAGAGCTGCGTTCACTTTTGCAGGGTTGCGTTGACTGCGATGTTACAGCTTCCTGGGCTGTGGTTTTGTTGCATGATTTACTGAGGTGTGGGGTAAATGTTTCCAATTATTCCTGTGGAAACACTAGGGTCACTGGGGTCTCTGTGAGGTGGAAGCAACCTGAGTTTTCCTGTTTTCTGCTGGCAGTGATGCTAATGTAGATGTTCCAACAATCTTTTCACAGGAATATAAGATGTTGTACTGACGACCTATAGATAGGCAGCAACTTCATTGTGTCACATTTCAAGCAGTGTTTTCTTGTTGCCAGGACAGATTACTGTAAAAGGCAGTAGCCAGTGGACTGGATTTTAACTCCCCACCAGGTAAAGTTCCACTAAAGCAATAGAGCTTTCTCAGACATTGATTATGGGAGGTTGGGATACTACTTAAAGGTTTCACTGGTAGGGTTTTGCAAATGAGCTCTATAAATTCATGGACAAGGTTTCACTGCAAGCTACCAGAGCTTTGAGCTTTTTCTTTTTCTCTTTTTTTTTTTTTTTTTTCCAAGTTCAGATTAAGCACACATTCTTCTGTAAGTTTGAACGTGTTCACTTGCTCTTTGAATAAAGTAACACCTGAATACACTTGCATGCTGCTCTGCACCCACAAAGCAATTATTTTGTGATGTGCTTCTGGATGCTTATATATGCATGCCAGTTGTTCACTGGTATATGTACTCGCTCAGTTCAGCTTTTGCATCAGTGCACAGCAGTACATTTAGCCAGAAAAACTTGGTGGACTTGGGTCGTTCCAGAGTTTAGAGCTGTATGGGAGGAGAATATTTAAACTATATATTGAAAAATGAAACAGCACTTATGGGGGTATATACATTATATTTTATTGTTTCAGCTGACACAATATGGGAAAGAGAATGGGGCAATGAGAACTCTTCATGTTTGTTTTGGGTCCAAAGAATACTTATGCCTCTACTTAAACCCCATTAAAAAAAAAAAAAAGTTATCTATTTATTTTCAGTATTGCATAGTACGAGCTGGAGTATACATTTGTTCTAGTTAACTCACCACATTTTTTTAGCATGATATTTTAACCTGCTTAGCCATTAATCTGGCTGGCTACCAGGAGAATTTTCAAACTGTTGACTCATATTGCTTCCATATGTAGCTTAAACCACCTTTTCCCACAGTAGATACAGCTTGAAGGTTAGCTGCCTTGTTTTTCAGGGCAGGGAGCAGCATATTTTGAACTGAGTCAACACATACGAATAAAGGAAGTAAATACAAGCTATTACTAACTTTTTGGGGTCTAATCTCATTTTTGCTGTAATCTAGTCACAAATTAGCAAAGACCAGCAGGGATTTTTCTGTGCTGCTCTCCCCAGGAGGTTAAGCAGTCTTCAGCATCCATAGCCGTGGCTCATCTTTGCGTTTTTGCATCTCTGTGAGGTTGAATCTTCACAGCTGCCATTTCAGGATTTTTGTGTTTTATGCCATCTAAAGATCTGGGGTTATGAGTTGCTCTGTGTGCGGGGGACCTGCAGCTCTGAGGATGTGACTAATCAAGTGGGAAATGACACACAAGCTGCATGCCATGGCATCTTAGTGGGCACCTGGATGTAGGTGGGGGCCTCTATGTGGTCAGAGCTCCTGTTCTTACTTGGAGTCTATGTTTTGTGTCAGGCACCAAAGGACAGGTGCTGCCTGGGAGAATTGTTTTATTATCCAGAGTCCTGCTTCAGAGCAGTAGCTGCCTCTGGGACACACAGCTCAGGGCGAGGAGGAAGAGCCCTGGGGCCCTATATGGGAGCAGGGAACACTGTGTTTGGAGGAAGGTGAAGGTGGGAGGTAGCAGTTGTGGGAGGTATTGTGGGTTTGCACTCAAAAAAACCCAACCATGTTGTGAAAAGCAGTATGTGGCATTGCTGCAATTCACTGACCTGACTCAGTTTTACCTTTTTTTTCTTTTTGAGATTGAAAAAGAAAGTGAAGCTAAAAAGAAAAAAATTGTCTCCTGTGCTGTAACCTTTGGATCTCTCTAGCCAAATGCAAGTGTTTTGCTCAGTTCAGGAGAGATGAGCACGTGGCTGAGCATGTTTTCAAGCCTGTTCTGAAGTCACTAGGACTGCCATGTTGAACAATAACACTTTAAGCATGTGTTTAAAACCCAAACCAAATGGATACATGGCTTGTTTCAAAGACGTATGGATAACAAACTCTTTGCTCCCAAATTTTTTATTTTAGTGTTTCTGTATAAGATTAATGCATTGAATGTTTGGGGTTTTCTTTCAGTTAAAAATGCTGAAATACAGATTTTTTTGCGTTATATGATTTTGTTTTGCTGTACTTTTACAATCCCACTCCAGCCTTTATAAAGATGAATTCTATGGTGGTGTCACCAGGATTTGGTCTACTCCAATTTGCAGAGACCAAACGTAGCCTTTTCTAACTGAAAAGTCTCACAAGACAAGAGAATATGGCTTCCCCTGTTTTTTTTACTCTAAAGGCATGTTGAAGTTTTGTGCTGTATAATTCTTTAGGTATTTGGATTAACTCTGATAAAATTATAGGTGGTTGTAAGGGAGTTTATTGTGCTTATAAATTGTAGTGGGGCTCCCTGTAATTTGTTATAATTAATTCAATAGTTCAAGAGCAGAAAATCAAGATCAGGTTGTGGCATGCCTTCCTTTCTTGCTAAAGCATGCCATTACTGGCCTTTTTATTTAAAGTTTCACTTTGTGCTTGTGGATTTATTTGAACTTGGAGTATGCAAAATGTATAATACACTCTTAAGAAAAAGTACAAGTACATAGGATGGACCTGTTGCGGTTGGGGGGGTGGTTTGTTAAAATATAGAGAAATTGGTGGATACTGTGAAGCTGCATCTGGTGGCAAAGCCTCTGATAGAAGGAGTGAGTGTTTTGGAAGGCTTATGTCTGTGGGCTGCAACGGGGCCTGGGTTTATGTCTGTGCTTGTGGCCCTTCAGAAATGGCAGGAAAAGGAAACCACTGGCAGAGTGCTTCTTTCCAATGCAAGCTCCCTCTTTTGGTGCCAGGGAGAATGCTGAGTGTGATGCTCTTGTCTCCTGTCTCACTGCTGAGGGTTTCATTGGCCATCCCTTCAACTCTGGGCACGAAACAGCTGCAGCACTTTGATACCAGGCTACACTGGAGGCATACACTGCTTAAAAGTGAGAGGTTATAGTTACCTTCCTAAAAAGTCAATGCCCATTTGTAATTCAAGCATACTTTTAAGTGCTCCATTTTTCTGCAGAAATTTGGCTTTATTGACTGATCCATGCCAGAAAAGAATCCTTATTGCTCTTAAAATACCTTGCATTTACTTTTGAAATCATGTGCCAGCTGTGTAAAGAATTGGAGGAGATGGAGATCTGGAATTTTAATTGTCTTTTGGGGAATGCAGGCAAACGAATAACCTTTCAATAGTCAGCTGCTGAAATGGAGGTGGTAAACAATAGCTAAGCAGTGCACAATTCTCATCAGGCTGTCTTTAGCTGTGCAAAAGCTTTCCTGTTCTAGCATTTTTAGCCAGGAGCTGACTGTGGAGCTGGCCCTTAACCTTCGGAAGGCATTGGCCTTTGGTGGGAACCTCACTGGTCAACTGTGGTAGCTGGCCTTTCACTGTGTGAGCCTCGCTGCAGCTCACCAAGCAAGCCAGGCATCCAGGCTCTGCGTCATTTGCCCTTATCTAACAAGCTGCATATCAAAATAAATGGAAAATGACCATCATTGAGTAGCTAAATCCCATCTTTTCCCCTTCAGCTATAATTCGCTGCTTTTAAAGAGAGAGATTGAGTGATCTGGAAGTAGGTGATAGGAACGATATTTTGATCTGTTCTCCATTTTCAGTCAAATGTGTGAATGTGATGCTATCCCAGCATTGTTCTGTCTCATTAGGAAGGGGAATGACACAAATCTTTCCATGTATTTATTTTGTTTTTAGTGTCAGTCATGTTTTCCATCCAGCTGCTGGAGGAAACCAGGATGTAGGCAGTTGGATGCTGCTTTTGAACAGCGTCATTTCTCAGTTACCTGAAGCTAACCTTGACCTACTCTGTAAGGTTGTTATGATCAAAGAGCTCTTACCCTGGAAGACGTTATGACTGTGTGTTTTTACTATTGGCATTGACAGTTTGAGCTTCTGAAGGAGTTTCCTCCTGCATGTGTGACAAAGGCTCTTTTGTCTCCTTCGATCTCTTTTTCTGGCAAGTCTGCTGATCTTTTTGAAGGTCTGTGACAGGGTGTGGTAGACTCATTCTCAATAATACCCTTCCAAAAATATTGCGCTTCTGTGAATGGAAACACTGCCATTGCTTTTTATATTCTAACACAAATCCCAGATAAATGGCTATTGTCTAGTACTGTGAAACGTCAGACTTTTGCTGGGAGAGAAGCTGATGAAATTCCAAAGGAGTGAACTAGAGATATTCTGCTTATCAGCACCATCTAAGTTTTTAAAGTGGCGAAGACAAGGCATTAGCTCTGTGTTACTGCCAATGACATCATGGATCTGTGCATCTCTTTTTTTTTTTTTTTTTTTTTTTTTTTTTTTTTTTTTTTTTAAAAGTGCCTTTAGATTAAGATGTGCTGATTGAATCCTTGCCTCCAAAATGTGTTTCAGCATGCTCAGGCTCAGAAATCATAACACCATCTTTGCCAATATACTGATGTTGCATTTGAAAAGACCAGTCTTGTCTGCCTGTCTGCCTTTCTTACATATAAAATCCAGTCCAAGTTTGCAAGTCAGATTTGTTGCAGTATATTGAGTGACCCACGTGAAATAAGCAGCATCCAGTAAGTTGTACTCTGGTCTGAAACTTGGGAACAAAACCTAGATCTCCCAAATCTGTCCTGGATTCCTGCCCGAGTTTACATGAGTAGCTTCACCAACCTCAGATATTCTCTAAAATTAGGCTAATGGTCATTAGTATGTTAAAGCATGTTTTTCTCAGAAAAGCAACCAGTAAGACTTAATTAGTAATACAATAGTCTCAAATATGTAATAAATAAATAGAAATCTGCCTCAAAGGGTGAGAAAATATGTCCTCAAATAAAAAATGGGCTTCTATTTCAAATGTAGCATATAGGTATCTATGGAATCCTGTTGCTAAATAGTATCAAAGACAAAATCATGGCAGGTTTTAAGGTGTGAGATTTACAATAGACACATCAATATCAAAGCTAGTGCTTAAAATAATTTTAGTAAATTATAAAAGGCCTCTGTTCTGGAGAAACTGCTTCCCCTGTGGGCATGTTATTGCATAAGTGTATATTGCAGTGCCTTTCCTCAGAAATATATTACCATGCTAAGATAAACTCAAATGAGCTAACTCGCTCGAACTGTTGTTGGGACTCAAGACTTTTATTTTGTTCCTAATTTTAGAAGATTGTCTTGTACTTTAATTGCAGGGGTTTTTTTTAAGTTGGAAAAGAGGTAAAATCCTTGAGCTAAACCACTTGTGGACCAATCTGTTCCTCCTTTAAGTTATAAAAGCTTCTCTTTTTTTGAGGTATAAAATGGTAAAGCAGTTCTCTTTTCCTCCAGAGAAGAAGTTAAGTTACATACCTATGCTGTTATCCAATAGATAGGCTTGATGCCAAAATGGTACCTAATGACTTATAAAAAAGTTAGTCATGCCAGTAATTGCATCATTAGAAATGATTGTAAAGGAGTTGTACCTCTTGGGTAACTAATACATGTTTTGTAGTGCTTTGTTTATTTTCCGATACACTAAAGGTAAATATTTATTGGTATTGAAACTGTGATGTATTTATACTGGCTTGAAATCTCGAAATAAAACAAACTGATTTTTAAAAAGATAAGATTTTAAGTTTTCTGCTGCTTTGGAGATATGTGTATATGACAAACCTTCCTGATGTACAGAGAAAGAAAGTAAAACCAGGGAGAAAACAAAAATCCAGACAGGTCACATTGCAGTTTTAAAACAGTATTAAACCTTATTAACTCAATCCTGTCACCTTTTTGTATAAAATACACATTTAGATTGTAAATCCCTGGGACAAAAGGAATTTTTTTGTTCTGTTTCCTAGCACAGTTTGATGCTGCTTGATTACTAAGGTTAATGGATCTGATAATACTGAGTAATTATTAAGGTAAGGAAGTATTTGCCTTGTGGTTCTTTGTGGAAGTCACTAGTAAGAAAATCCTGAAGATACTGTGCAATTACTCTGCAAACCTAACCCATATTCTTACTTTTGTAAACCATCCTTTTATTTCTCTACAAAGATCTCACTTCCAGTACTGATCAGGCCAGGTTCTGTGTGGCTTGTGATATCTTAAACACTGTTTGTTGAGGAGAATGCAAACCAGTGAAAACGAGTTATTTTCTGCGTGTATCAAATAGCATCAGGTATTTTACATCAGATAAACATTGGTGATGGAAGGGTGCAATGAATTCAGTGACACTATACAAACACCCACGTTCTTTTTTTGAAGTGACAGGAGAACAAATGTGAACCCTGGTCTTGGGAGAGGTCCATGCAGAATTGTTTGAGCAAATGGAGTTTCCCTACTTTTATGCAGCTGTAGTAGAGTCTGAATCTACATGTTGCAGTTAAATTTTAAAACAGTACTCTTATCTCCCGGTTACTAATACTGTTGGGTTTTGGTGGGTTTTTTTTTCCTTTCATAATATGGATTGCTAAAATGCAGATATTTATTCTGGAGTTGAGATGTTGACTCACAGTCATCCAGCTGCAGCTTCTTTACTCTATAAAAATGTGCTTTTTGATGCAATACATGCAAATATACTTTTAATGTTTTGTGTGTTGGCTAAATAGGGTTGTGGGGAATGATATCCTGATAATGATGGCTTTGTTCAGACTTGTTGTCCACTCCCATTCCCCTTGGAATTAGCTACAGGCTGGCAAACTGCAGTAGCCTTTATTATATTGAATGCACAATGGCTCTGCTAAAAGTGTTTAACCCAAAGTTAGCAGTGAAGGTGAGTGGTTTCAGCTCTAGGCTGACTTGGCTATGGTAGTGTCTTTTCTGCCCTGCACTCCTGTAGTGTGCCAGAATGACTTTGTGATTAGAGCTTCGTAAATCTTAATTTTGAATTTTTTGTCTTTTATTATTTGGGGTGCAGATTGCAAAGTTCTCTTTTGTTCACTTTCCATATGCTTTCCCAACCAAACCTCCTCATAGAAGGCTTATGAAATGCATGTTTTTATCTGCTGTCCTGGAACAACTTTCCTCAGTGAATCTACAGCTGAAATGTTTTTAAAATGTTCGATTTCTCTCAAATTATAGATCTACTCTTGCAATTCAAGCAAACAAAGAGCAGTCTCAGTTAGCATAGTGGTATAATAATAGCATTTAATGTAATTTCAGATGGAGGAGCCTCAAATCCCTGACAGAATATGGGCGAATTGCTCCTCTCCGTTGGCTGGGCAGGGAGCCTGACCACAGTTTTGCAGCACGGCTGAGCCATGAATCTGTGGCTGGTGGAGTTATTAGAGCCTTCTAGTGGAGCTTCCTCCAGGGTATCCTCCTCCTCTGCCTTGACGCTGGAATTAGCCACCTCAGTCCATGCCTTGGGAAAGATGCCCCAGTTCATGCTTTATCTGGCCACCATGAAGAGAGATGTCAGGGGGCTCTTTAGGTGGGTGTCACTTGTCACTGTCAGTTCAGCGATAAAGGGGAAACAGGTAAAAACCACAGGTTTCTGCCTCAATCTTCTTCAGACTATCTTGGCACTTCCACTGAAACAGGTGCCAGAGCCACAGCAGGTGATCGCATTTCAGTGCGTTTGCCTGTGGAAAGTGACAACGTTCTCCATGAGGTTTTTTTTCCTGACAGATGCACTATTTAATGTCAGAGCATTAATATATACATCCCTTAAACTCTTACTGCATGTCAATCTGCAATATGTGATAAATCCTAAGATTACTAGATGATCTTTAAGGTCCCTTCTAACCCAACCCATTCTGTGATTCCATAACGTTGTAGAATATTCCTATAAAGGTTTTTTAATGTGACCTCTTCCTGACGATCAAGTGAAACACATGTAAATGGGCGTCTTTCTCAGAGTGTGGGTGCTGTCTGCTGAGTGAGTGTGTAACTGTGTGTGAGTGTGCAAGAATGTGTGTGAGTGTGTAACAGTGCATATGTATGCTCTTTATTTGCTCTAACTTTTCTAACATTTGTCTAGGGTCTGACTTTTTAATTTTTGGCAACTCCTGGTCAAAGACAGTTGGGGGAAAACAGTGAAGACAGCTCTTGAGAATTCCACGTTATCCAAGGCAGGCACTAAGCAATGTTTCCCTCCTTGCTCATAGCTTATTCAGATGGCAAGTCAAATGGCAACTAAAACCGCACAGCAGTGTTTGTTTTGAAAGTCTAGGTCATAGTATTAGGTACTACAGTAACTGCATTGGCATTGTCTTTTTGGTGATGCTTACCTAAGTAATTCTTTCTGTGATTTGTCTGTAGTTGTGTGGACACTGTTGTTGAAATCATGGCTCCACTACAGCTGGTGACATTCTTGACTACTGTACAGCTAGGATGTCACTATAAGATTTTACATTGGTTTGGTTTTCATGTAGTCTCTTAACTTTGTGTTTGTTTTAACAATAGCTTTATTTTTATGGCAGATACAGATTTTACTCTCCCTGTTAGACTACAATGTGTAAGTCATGTGTGTATGTAGCACGGGCCCAAATAGCTGCTTTTGGGATTACAAGTCTTGAAGACCAAATTCATCAAACACTTGCTCATCTGAATACTTGATAAAGCATCTTATGTCAAGCTTTTCTGGAAGCGTGCTTGTTTTCAGAATTGGGATTTGGTCACTGCAAAGTTGTGGAAAGAAGCTGATTTGTCTCTTGGACCGAGCAAGTGTGAAACCTGGGGCTGAGGCACAGGGCTCAAGCTGAGAAGCCGTATGCTTTTTAGCCTGCCTCTCTCAATCAAATTTCAAAATGCCCTCAAGTTTTAATCTTCATTAGGCTGTATGAAAGCCAAATCTGAGTATTTTAAATAAGATTATATTTTTCTAACACCTTGACACAGAATTAAATGGTAATATTTGCAAGCATAGTTAAGGCAGTGCAGTTCCTGTTCCATGGGTGATGTTGCAGTGGTTTGTCTTTCTGCTGGGACTGGGAAGGTGACTTCCACTCTAAAACAAGGCCAGAACAATTTCTTTGCCAAGAGGTTCAGAGGAAAGGTCAGATGTGGTGTGCTGATTGTAGCATGGACTATGCTAGACTAAGCTGTGTTTGCTTGGTTTGTGTGTTGTAGTCATCCTTACACATGAGAAATGCCAATTAAAAAACCTTTTATATTGGCCACAGTTTAAGTTAAATCAGTAGACCAAAGTGTATTGCTAAAATTCTGTTTCTTCAATCAAAATAGTGATACTGGAACAAAACCAGTAGGAGCAATATGGAACAGCTCCATTTTGCACTGGGGATTGCATGGCCTTCATTAATCTCTATAAAATTTATAAAAGAGGTAATCTTAGCAGATGTCCCTCTTCTCTGTGGTCTAGGGAACACAAATTAAAACTTTTTATTTTCTCTTTCATCCATCTGGAAGCATTGCACATGTAGGGATCATACTGATTTGTTTTGGTAATGTGGAGCTTCTGAAGCTGGGTACAGACCTGCCGTTTAACAGCCTGAACTTTTTGGGGTGATCTTTTAATTCCTTTCCACGACTTTTCTTTTCCTGTAGGAAATGTGCAATCATATAGATATTATCGTTTGTGCTCTTCTTTTCTTTTTTGTAGATATCAGTATTACCTACAGGTGAAGAAGGATGTTCTTGATGGGCGATTAATATCCTCATTTGAGCAGGGAATTCGACTGGCTGGTCTGGCAGTGCAAGGTAGGATGACACGACCCCGTAGCCTTTGTCCAACAATGGCTCTTTCGGTTTGTCCTCTGCCTTGACTGGGCACTGAGGCTTTGTGTGACTCTTGCTCACAGCATCTGGGTTTCCAGTTGATTCCAAAGTGCATGGGTGGACTGCCGTTGATGAAACACTCACAGCCTCGGGGAGGGAATGAGGGACCACATCACAGTGCTCAGCTTTCCTATTTCTAAAATTCATGCAAGCCAATCTCAACAAAACTCCTGTTCTTCCAGCCCTGACCACGGAGTACTTTGCAGTAATGAATTTGCTTCACGTCCTCTGGTTTGAAATGCAAATTACATCAAAGAGCATGGCAGCAGCTTTAATTTTGCCTTTAATTAAAAACCCATTTTGCTGTATAGTGCTATATGAAGTATGAAAGAACACATGACCATAATTGTTATGTGAGTTATAAGTTAATAATAAACTACTTCTTACAACATGATTTTTGTTCTGAGCCTCCTAAGGACATCAATAAAAGTGGGATCATATAATGTATATGTGCAGAGGAAGAAGCCCTGTATTTGGATGAAGCATATTTCAGTCTATCTACACCTGACTACAAGAACCTAGGGCAGACTTTCAGCAGTCATGCTCTGTGCATGCTCTCCAATGAGTGGGAAGGGGGAAGTATATACATAAATAGCAAGCATGAAGATCTGATTCTTGAAAATTAAAGGTTCAATGGAGAGAAATGCTAATATGGTCTTTTTTTAGAGCAGTAGAAATGCTGGTTTAGTATTTTACATCCTCATTAAAAATTGAAGGAAAAATGTTCTGTGTCAAATCTGAAAATGGTTTTCTAATAAAGGAGAATACATGTATAAGATTCCATAATGAATCTTTTAATTTAGGTAAATGAAGATTTTTTTTTCCAGTGTGTAAGTTAGGTCTGAATAGAAACTGAGTATGTTTTGCTGTGATTCTGGAGCTTTTTCCTAATTTTGAGAGTGAGTCAATTCTACTATTCCTGACTTTGTATTACTTCCTTTGTCCTTTGCATGTGATGCAACCAAAGGTATTTGAAATACTTACTTCTTTTAAACTTGCAGACTCTGTTTCATGCTGGTTTTGGTTTCTTTCTGTTTATGTTAAAACATAACTCTGAGGTAGAAACAAAATGAAACTGCATTTTTGGCATCCTGTAATATGTGAAATTGTCCAGAAGCTTTGAAAGAATGTTTAGATAAAATGATTTATGGTGGGGATTTCCAACTCCTATAATATGAGAATCTTGTAGATGGCGTTTGATCCTGTTCAATTAATATAAGATAAAAACCTTCTGGCAAGATATTCTTTTGATATAAGCTGTTGTGTATTTAATAGATAGATAAATATAGGCATTGTTTGGGGTTTTTTAATGTAGTTTAGCCTTTAGGAAGCATTTCCAAATCTCCACGGTCTCAAGGACATTTAGACAAGAGCCCTCAGCTGAGATGAGTGAATGTGAGCATGGAGATGAGTATCTTTTGGAGATGTAGAAGAAGCAGAAAAGGGAGTAGAAAGGTGTGGGCCAGTCAGTTAAACCAGCACAGTGCTTTGTGCTGTTCCATTGGCTGCAGAAGGATAAACCTTACCCCATGCTGGTTGCTGACAATTTTTATTAAAATTGACTCCTGGATTTTAACCTTTATAGGCTGTAAAATTAATCTTTTGTTCAACTGTGTAGAATTGTAGCAGAGGTAGGTGGAATTTTCTTTATTTTTGCCTGGTCAAGGTTGGAAATGTTGGAGAAGCAAAAGTGTGCACAATTTTTAAAGACGCTGAGCAATCCCAGCATTTTTTTAATGGGGGGTACAAGTTCAAGAAAGCTACAGAAAAACAAGCTCTTGCACTCCTGATGGCTAAGCACTGCAAATGGTCATTATATTAGGGATCAAAAGAAAGAAATTTCTTGTCTGTTACTTGATCTCTGGTAATAACACTATTATTTTCAGACCTCCATGTTAAAAGCTCAAGTACAAGCACAAATCTTTGTGCTGGGCTGTGGCTTCAGAGAGAACTCGCCCACTTGAAATTAAGCATCTGTGCAAAGGTTGAGTGTGGTCTTAACATGTGCGGAAAGGGCCAAAATGAGTAATTGTGCTGTTTTTTTCCAGCGGATTTTGGAGACTATAATCAGTTTGAATCTCATGACTTCCTCCGAGAATATGTCTTGTTTCCTATGGTGAGTTCCTTATCCCTCTCTTGTGGTTTTTTGTGAATAATTTCTCCATGACTCAGAGATGGCTTTGTTGATAACAGAGTAAAAGCACCAGCGCTGGACTAGTGGAAGCAAAATTTGCTCCCCAAAACTCGACTGCAGCTGAATGATTCTATGCTGTGGAATGTCAGTCCATTTTCAGTTCCTGTTGCACCTCCTCTGGGAATAGGTATCAGCAAAAGAAACTTAGATCTTTGAGTCAGAAAAGAATTTTCAGCTGTTTTAGAAGGTGTATATTAGCAGTACTGTGGTATTAGCAACATGGCAAATCAAAGGGATATAAGGGCTGCTGCTGTAGTAAATGTTGTGTCACAGGACAAACCATGCAGCTATTCCTGAAGAGAATGTGTGTTTACATCAGATGACTATTGCACGGAAGTGAAGCCTGAATCAGCTCTTCTCAAAATGTTCTCCAGGGACTGTGCTGTAAATTCAGTTAACGTTTGGAAACCAGCAAATAACTTTAATGCTTAGGGAAGGAGTTTAGATCATTAATGACGGAAATTTGGTGACAAATGTCAAGCACTTGCAGTCTCTGACATTGAGATTCTCTGGGAGGATGAATTAGAGAAGAAAAAAACCAAAGCAAATGCCTGCTGAAGCTAAGGCTGGCTTTGTCTTAGGTGAACAAGTCCATCAGTGTGAGTATTTAGTGTAAGCTTCATTAAAAATAAAAGATCATGGCATTCTTTCTAACTGGAAAGAATATTTGGAAGCAGGGTGGGGTTCCCATGCCCTGAGTGTAGCTGCCTGGAAGTTAAGGCATCTGGTTTCCCTCTGCAATTACTGGAGCGGTAGAGGGAGAATGATTCATCTCACTGTAATTTGAAGGCTTGAGAAGCATTTCACCCCACTTACCCATGCTCCTTGTACAGGAACTGCAGTGGACAGTTAAGAAGTCCAGAAGGGTGACATCTGCACAGTGTCTTGAAGTGAAAGTGCGGTTTTGAGCCACTGCACAGTTCAGTACGACCTGAAAAAATCGGAAGGAAGAAGGGAACGTACAGAAAGATCTGAATATATTTTCTATAGACTATACATGTAGAATGAGGCTTCAGTATTAACCTTTCACTAGTAAACTTCTGTTATCCTCTCTAGTGGAGCAGAATCTCTTTGGTTAGCCATCTTATCTATGGATAAGTGATTGATGATCTCATGAACAGTTGATGACTTATGAAGTCATGTATGATACTCTAAAAGGGAAAGAAGATGGCTGCAAATATATATGGAGAAAAGTGTTGTCAGGGTGTCACTTTGTAAATTACTGACTTTGTGCAAAATTCTTTCAGTACAAAATGAGTCACAGAATGGTTTGGGTTGGAAGGGACCTTAAGGATCATCTGGTTTCAATCCCCCTGCCGTGGGGAGGGACACCTTCCTCTGCATCAGGTTGCTCAATGCCCCATCCAGCCTGGCCTTGAACACTGCCAGGGATATACTGGTACTATCTTTCTATTCAGAAAAGAATTAGGGTAGGTTTTAGGTCTCTAAATGAGCTTTCAGGTGGTTAATTTCTCTGTGGTTCAGCAATTTATTCTTTGGGCTCATCTCTTAGAACCTCTGATTTTGAGTCCGCTGCCTCCATGGTGGTGTGGTCAGCTGTCTTCTGTTTTGCATGTTTGCCATCACTTTGTGGTGTCTTGCCTTTCAACCATGCTGCTGTTGCTAAATTTAAGAAGATCTGCAGAGTGCCTGCTTCCTACAGCCTTCAGAAGCCTACTCTTAAATCAACTGTTTCCCTAGACTTTTCTTAAACTACTTCTCTTTGCTCTTCTGGGAAGGATGGATAACATAATAGTAAATATTTCACTACAAGTTCAGTAACAGTGGCTATGTGCTGCAGATACAAATTACTCTCTAAACAAGTTGGAGGATTTGAGTGAATTTGGGGCATAGTAAAAGCCTCCATCGAGACCGTTGCTATAAATTCATTAGTGAAATGAGCTTGTGGATGAGGGAGGGGCAGCTGCGTTTGTGCTGTTTGATCTTGTGAGGCTACAATGTATGTCAAATGGCATTTCTTCAGCAGTGAAAAGAACAAAGTTATGTACACAGTACACCCCACAGGTGTGTGGCTGTGCATAGGCATGTACCATGCCATTTTTCATTAGCACGCTACCACTTTCACATTTTTTTGTGGCAGAAGCAAATATCAGAGGGGAGGGCCCCGTTGAGCAAGAAGCAGTGTATTTAAGTACATTACATGCAGCCTTAAGGCTTTCTTAAATAAAAGTAAGAACATTGAGGTTTTGCAAGAAAGTTTTTCAGCTTCCTTTTTTTGGCCTTGAATTTATGAGCCAGACTTCCTTCATTAAGTTGCTCTCAATTATTTCAGAATTGTTTCTACTGCACATTATTAAATTTGCAGAGTATAAAAATTTCTGCTCAGAAATGTGTTGTAAGCATAAAGCAGGTTTTAATGCATATTTGAAGAGGTAGCAAAACTTGCAATCCCTTTAACATGAGGAAAGGAGTACCTGTATGCTGCAGGACAAAAAATACTCAATAATTCAATTTCCGTGGTCTGTGTATTATTTTGGACTGTTTTTAAAGGGTATATATTAATTTGTAGATTTCCAAATTTTTAAAGACTTGTTCAGTACTTATCCAGGGAAAGGTCCTTTATTTGTGCTCTATACTCTGTTCTCTGTTTTAGAATAATTAGGACCTTACCCCTATTTTTAACACTATTGCTTTATCCTCCCCCAAAAAGTTGGAGGGGGTGGGGGGGTGGGGAATCAAAGTTTTATGTTCTTCTCACACATTTTCAGCATCCCATGCTCTGAATTTTCAATGTGGTCACTGGTAGGTTCTCTCTCTGTAACTAACTGGAAGAGTGTGAACAGGAAAGTCTTGAAACATCTGTTGTTATAATTTCTGTCTGCCATTTTATCCTCCTGTCTTTGGTTGACTAGTTTATGATGCTACTTCATGTTCTTACAGGATTGGACCCAGGATGAAGCTGTCCTGGAGGAGCTGACTCAAAAGGTTGCTCAGGAGCACCGAACTCACAGGTGAGCTTGACATGATGAAGTTTTTACTATTTTTAAAAATTTTTTATCATCCTTCTAGTACTTCCCTCCCTCCCCATGCATTCCTGGCAGTGTTTAACTAGCTTATCTTCGTGTTACTATTATGCTTTGTCTCATTGGATTTTTAATTAGTCTATCACAAAAGATTATCTGCCTCTTGTAAACACAAAATGGCTGAGGAACTTAATCCCAAATAAACGAGCATTTACACCCTTAGGTTTAATGAGCATGTGTAACACTACTTACGCTGTGCAGTGGACTCCTTTCTCTTTTTGATTTCATTTAAATCCTGATGGCGAAAGACCGTGTGACTTGATCAGTGGTGATCCGAGGGCCTCTTTCAAGAGGATGGGAATACAAATGCTCTCAGTGTAATGGAAATGAAAATAACAGGAATTGGGTTTTAAGTCTCATGGAGAAGACACAGTATAGTGTTACTAGTTAATGAGCTAGGAGTGTGTGCATTAGTGCTTCAGCAGAAAAACCTTCTTTGTGAGCAGGCTTCTTTCATGTTGTCCAGGTATTTGAGTGGTGGAAGTATTCAAACCTCTAGAGTGCTGTTACGGGAAAAATGGCAGTGCCCATATGTCATATGCAATAGGAATATTATGTGAAGGATGCTGCATTCCCCATTACAAGAGATAAAGTGGTTGTAAAAGGACAAATACCAGACTCTGAGTCTAAGGCCATTTTCAGTTTTGAGTTTCAATGCAAGCCTGGGCCTTTGATGCAACCAAAGGAATAGCTTCCAAGCCAGCCATGAACAGGCCTGGTTCTGTTCCCTCCGTGCCATGGGCTGCTTGTGTGATCTTGGTTAACTCACAGACTTGAAAGGAAAGATTTCCCACCTGCTGTGCTCTATAGTGCTATTTCTGCAACACAAAGAGCAAATACTTCCCCTCACTTCAGCAGGTAGATCGTATTCCACCTCTTTTCTCTCAGGTATTTGTCTGGTTCCTATATTTCTGTTTGTAAGCTGTGGGAAGGAGGAGCAAAGAGGAGAAAAATTAACAGTAGCCTTCTTTTGGAGCAACCTGCAATCTATTCTGACCTTCTTTTGAGAATTGAAATCTGTTTGAATTCCTGAGCTGTGACAGGAGCGTGTGTAGACACGTGTGTAGAAGTTTTCAGCTGGTTTGTTCTCTCTTATGAAAGAGAATCTGTTCAACTTTTGGTTTTAGTGCCTGTGTTTTAGAATAGCCAGCTTGTAAATGTAGGTCTTTCCTTTTAAGTAATTTTAAGAATCTCCAGTGGCCTTGTATAATATTCAGGCAAATTAGCACTCCTATGGTTCAAGTTGTCCATCCAAAACTACCCACAACCTGATGGCTTAAAAAAGCCTGGGAAAGATTTGATGTGTGCAGAAGAAGCTGAGTAATGTGATTGGTTCAGTTTGTTTCTCCTGTAATATGAAATATGCTTTGTACCTTACTTTAGTGCCATTTAGAAAAATTTGCCCCCCTTGCTGATCATGATCCTAATGTTGAAAGTTAGTTTTGTGTTGTGTGTTTCTAGGTAGCGTCTCCGAAGTGTCTTCTCAAGTAGTTTGTGAAACTCCCTTTCC
>VZRN01003889.1:0-45251 GCA_013397935.1 Dasyornis broadbenti | reverse complement strand
TTTTTTTTCTGGTATTTTTGTGTGTGTGTGCAATACTGAACTATTTGCTGCCTTTTGTTACTCTAATTGCAGTGGCATTACAGCAGCAGAGGCTGAGCTAATGTACATCAATGAAGTGGAACGTCTGGATGGGTTTGGACAGGAAATTTTCCCTGTGAAGGTATGTTAGTGTATATTGTAAAGGAACCTCTGAATCAAACGATGCAGAGCTCTGCAGCAGCCTTTGGACTGCATGCAAGTTGTGTTTGTCCAAAAGAGATGGGACTCATTTAACTTCTCCAGAGGGTGAAATGACTGCTGGTAGTTTGAATGGACATTGCAGCATGAGGGTTTCTTAGGCCTGTAGTGCTATTTCTCTTCCATGAAAATCCTTGTCACAGAAGAGGTTGCTATGTTCTAGGGCCTGCTCACTTGGGAAACAGAGATGCTCCTTGCCTTTCTTTTGAGGGTTGTCTATGGGAGAGTGGCCAGGGCAGATGAACCTCAGCTCTGGTTGTCTTTAACATGATAGGAAAATGAGACCTTGTCATGTCTAAGTTGCTATTTACCAAGCAGTAACTTCACTTTTCCTTAGTTTCTTACATGTGCACCCAAGTCCTCCCTACATTTTTAATAAGGGGGAATTTCAAGGATTATTTTGCATTTGAAGTCACTTTCCCTTCTCTGGAAGTCCCATTCTGCCATGGATTATCTGGATGTGTGGCCTTATGGAGCACATGCTGCCATGATAAAGTTGTGCTGAGAAACTGAAAATTGCTATTCTCAACATGACCCATGTCTCTTGGTGACCTACTCAGCCACCCTAAGTGGTGGATTGTGAGCGGTTTTCCTGCTAGTTAAAGATAACGTGGAATTTAAAAACAAACACAGCCACACACCAAAAGAAACAAGCTTCCTGCTGAAGACAAAATTGATCCCAAATCTCAGAACTCTCAATCTCGGAATTGGCCTGGAGGGGAGGAGCTGAATGGCAAAAAACTGTCAATCCACCAGCAAAAATTATGGTATATTTATTGCCAATGAATGAAATGAAAGTTTTCTTCAAATAAATTTGGAATAATGCTGCACACTACTGCAAAGGATTTCTGTGTTAGAAGTGTCATTAGATATTATTGCATATGTCAGCAAGGTAAGTGTGGACAGTGGACTGGGTGCTCTGCAAAATGGCAGGAAGGTGTTAGCCTTGTATCACGGAGCAGGGTGCTGGCCTTGGAGGCAACCAGAACTGCATTCAAAGAGTAAAATTAATGATTTCACTTTTTTTCCAGGTAGAAAATGCTGTTAGAAATACATGTCTTTCTTTCCATATAAATATTTGTATGTGTACATGCATACATGTAGATGTATATATTTATATGTGTACAAATACATACATTTCCCCCCACATCTTCCCAATCTTTTTACCTTGTAAAGCTCCCTCTGGCACAAAGGCAGAAGAATGTGTTGTCCTCTAATCAGACTAAACTGCTGACTTGCTGCTGGCTTGTGGAACAATCTGGTATATGCAGCGCTGAGAATCAAGGCATAGGCTGGGGCTTAAAGATTGTCATCCATGGTTTGTTTGCAAAATACGTAACACTCAGTAGTTCAACAGGTGCAGGTACTCCGTTGTTGCCTTCTGAGGATCAAACACAGCAAGGCCAGGAGAACAGCTCTACTCTGGTTTATTAAAATGCAGGGGCACCTGATGGTTTTTACAGTGTGTGCATAGTGCATTAACTTCTCTCATATCCCTTCTTCTAGCCATTCTTCCTAACCGTACTTGTGATGGTAGTGTGATTTCTATTCACCACTTTAAAGTGTGAATCAATTACAAAATATGCAGTGGAGGGGGAACTGTTACTGCATGTTGATAAATGCAGAGAAACCTCTTTGTCAACAGTATTAAGCTTTTCTAGCCAAAAAAAGGAAGAGGTGTTTTAAGAAAACTGATTGCAAAATGGAACAGGAGTGCATGGTTTTCAAACAGGAGCCTACAGGGAGACGTGGGTAGGTGCAAAAACAATAGGACTTCTTAGAGTCCACTGGTTTTGCATTGTTTTTATGTGGTATGTGCAGTTGAATATTTAACCCAACAATTGAAAACCAATGGAGGATGTATCTGTATAGAGTTGGAAGTACTTTTTGGGGTGACATGCTGTGAACTTCCACACGGAGTACTTAAAGGAGGAAGTTGTGAAGGGTAGAGCTTTTGAGAGGGATTCCATCTCCAGGTGTGGTGTTCTGAAATCTCTACATGTTTTAACAGATGTCTGGAGAAATACCATGAATGTGCAAGAGAACTATTGCTTTTGGTATTCGTATGGGCTCCACATAGCTGTAATCACAAAGATAGGGGATGTGGGGTATTATACAATGAATGCCAGTTTGTGGTCTGTGTGGTGTTTGATAGAGGAGACCTTTAAGCTCATTTAGCCTTCTTCTGTTCTTACTAATCCACACAATGAATCCACTTAAGTGCTAACTGCTCTGAAATAATGAAAATCAGAGTCCAGTCAAGCAGCAAAATACAGGTTAGTCCTGCATCCACACTGAAGAAGAGCTTCTCTTTGGCACATCAGCATGCATTCCTGCATTGACAAGTTTCTTTATTAAACTGAGTATGTTGTCCTTTCTCTGTAGGATAACCATGGAAATGACATACACCTCGGTATTTTCTTCATGGGCATCTTCATAAAAAACAGAATTGGGAGGACAACTGTGATTTATAGGTAAAAATGAGGGTCTTTTGTATTTAAAGCAAGTTTCTTTCCAGAGCTCCATCTGTGGGATTTTTCCTTGCTTACATATGTGACTTTAATAGTGCAAATCCTCTAACTAAGGAGTAGACACCTTGCTGTTTCCGGCATGATTGGTCTCTTGGCCAAAAGAGACCAGTAATCAAGATAAAGAATAATTTCTGATGTCTGTGAATGGGTTGGATGGCAAGAAAGTTGTGGTAGCCTGTCATGTATCTTGTTGTAGGTTGCAATGCTTTGATCCCTTTTCTTTTCTTGTCTTTATGTCTTCTTCTTTAATGCTTCTGAATGCAAATCTGTTAAGCCTCACAGTTGGCAGCCTAAGACCTCAACGTTTCTGAAAATCTGGTTGCCACATTTAGGTGCTCCACCAAAAAAAAAGTTCAACTTTCTCATTCTGTGATTTTGAAAATTACAGCTGTGTTACTCTGTTTCTTCTGCAGTTTATTTTGGGTTATTAAGAATGACTTAACCATTAGCTTTCTTTTGTGAGTTTGTTCTGTATGAAAATGTTGCTAGAAATCTCCATGATTCCAGGGAGGATAGTTTCGCTCTTCTTTGCTGCTCTTCTAGTGGGTATTTTTATTACTGTTGCTGTTTACTTGAAGTGGATTTTTACTATTTGATGTTACTCGAGTAGGAATTTTCTACAGCCAGAAAGTTGTGTTTTTCGAGGTGCACTGATTTTCAGTCGGTAGCTAAGGCTTATATCAGACTCAAGCTGGAATGTTGGGGAAGGATTGCCTTACAAGTGCTTTCGTTACTCAGCGTAAAAAATGTTAGTGCTCCTTTTCCACAAAGCTGATGTTTTGCATATTTAATTTTGAGAAGAAATTAGATAATCCTTTAACTGGCCCAGGTGACAAAAACAAGAAGTTTCTTTAAACACAGAAATGAGAGTTGATGCTGGGATTCTTATTCTTTGGAAATATGCACTTCAAGCATCCTGCCGTGACATGAAGAGGAATGCATGCTGCAAACAGAACAAACAAGTCCTTTCCATCCCCATGGATTGCATGCAATGTACGCAAATGTCTGTCAGCTATTTGTAAGAAGATTATAACTCTGATCTTGGGCAACCTGGCAATTACTTGGGAAAAAAAAAAAAAAGATTGCAAACGTAAAGCCAGAGTATTAACATGGTATGCACAGCCCATATAATAACCATGTTGTCAACTTAACCTTCTTTTGCAAGAATTGGTACTGAATGAAAGTTGGAAACAGCATTTGGGGAGGAATGCAACTTAAAATAATTCTATTACATGTAGCTAAAATCAATTAGTTCCAAAATGCCGCAGTTCAGTAAAATGTTTTATCATTAATGTATTTTTGATGTGTCTTCTATTGTGAGTCTTCAGATTGGTGTTTTTAACTTTTCTGCTTTGGGTTAAGAGCTGAATATCTTTTGACTTTTAATCGGAACATGACTTCCTTATTTTCCTGACCATGTTTCTTCATCAAACAGCTACTGAAAAGCTTTCCTATGAAATGAGACTCATGTTGACTAAGGGATTCTTACTGTGTTTGTGAAATGTTTGAATGTATGTATTGGCAAACTCAAATGCATTTTTTTTACTCTGCAGGTGGAATGACATTGGGAATGTTGCTCACAACAAGTCTTCAATTGTTCTAGAGTTGATCAACAAAGAAGAGAATGTACTCTTTCACACAGTAAGAAAAAGATCTGATCAGTGTCATCAAGAGAGTTTCTTATGTAAAAATAAACCTTTAAAATTCCACTTTCTCAAAGAGGCTCGCTTGTGTAACACCATCCCCCTCACTGTTCATGTTGTACTTTATGCAGAAAGTAAAATTAACTTCATTTAGGTAGCAATTTCTGTATTTTCTTCTAAGCATCCTGAAATATGCTATGCTGAAAAGTCTGCAAAAAACTGAAGCGCTTTTTGGATGGCATAAATACAGCAGCGTAAGAAGAAACGGGGCATGAGCTACTGTGTGTGCACAGACTGGAACTCAGAGGGCCATGGTGCTGTTCTGTGCTATTTAAAATCACTCCTCATCCATCTCCCTGAACCAGGGCCCAGTGTAGGAACTGGACCAGCAAGTTTGAGTCATTTTTTTGTTGCTGTCCCCCCCTACTGTGCCTTAGCAGTGAAGTGGCAGTGTGTAAATGCACACCACTGGGTTTCAGTAATCCAGTATGCCTTGAATGCTCTTGGGATGGCTAGATGTGTTCTAGGGAGCCAAATTCCGTACATGGTAGACCTCATCAAGCATTCCTGCAATTGGATTTTTAGAAAACTTCTTTGTCACTTCTTGGTAAGAGTAACAAAATTAATAGTTTTCTTTTTCCTGTTTTTTTTCTCATTTTTAAAGGATGATCTTGAAAATGCCAAATATATTTCACGTCTGTTTGCATCAAGACACAAGTTTTACAAACAGAACAAAATCTGCACAGAGTGAGTACTGTTGCTTCACAGTTGTTTTCTGACACCTCGCTTTGGAATTGGTTGGCATGTCTGGTTTTGTTTGGTTTTGGTTCATTTTGTTGTTTTTTTTTTTTCCTAGTCACATATGTCAGTTATTCTTTTCCCCTCTCCATTTTTTTCTTGGTTTGTTTTAACCAACAGCAAGAACGGACAATTGAGAACAAAATTTCATTGTGAGCCTTGTGAGCTTTGATGCTCCCCAAGCAGCCAAATCCTACAGAGGGTCTTGAATTGAAGGCCTTGGTCTCTGCTGTTGATAGCCCAGAGTATTGGTATAAACTGGAGTGAAAGGTGACATATGTTATCATGTCAAAATGTGAGTTGTAGTAGCAGATGCACTGCCCAACCAGCAGCTAAGGGCGCTGTAAAGTGCCGGTTGTCATCTTCTAGTTTGGGCAGGATAATTTATATGCCTCTTGTGTGTGCTGAATGAGGGAGGACACCTGGGTGCGTTAATCTGCGTAGCTGTACTGCCACAGCGCAGCAGAGATTGTAAATCTAAACCTGAAGTCTCCTTTAGGCTCTGGTTTGAGCACTTTCTTTGAAACTGGCCTTGAGCTAGTCCTCTCACGTGGGTGAATTCCTTCGAACTGAAGGAGGAATTAATTAGGCTTTAGCTTTAATTCAAAAGTCTGTTTGCTAGCTGAGACATTTCATTTACACCAGCACACAACATTTGCAGATTGAGATAAATTTGGCTTTGAAAAGGTCAGTTTCAAGTTCAAAATTTTCATGATGTGCTGTGTGTGGATAGCAGAGAACATTAAATTCTTGCAAAACCTACCATGAAGAAGTCTCATCCCTATCAACCACTCTAGCTAGAGCTGGACATCCCATCTGTTTGCCAGGGTAAAGCCATCTGTTGGAAAATAAAGCCAGAATGGTGAGGGGAAGACTGGAAAGTCTTTCACATGTGCACACACTATATTAACATACGGTGAGTTAGAGCATAGGAGAGTCCAACGAGGTGAACTGCTTTGAGTGATCTTTTCACTTACAGAAAAGAGATGTTGATTAGATTCTGCATAGCGCTTACAGTTCTTGGAAGAGCAGAAAACATATTTCTTAGCAGCAGATAATGGATTTCGGTAGCCCAATACTAAATTCAATTTTAATGGTTCCAGAGGGATTGAATTTGAAGGGAGGTCCTGATTGTCTACCCTGTGACAGTTAAGAAAGAAAACAAAATATCATAGTCTGTCACCTTGGGATATGTCCCTTTTGAAGCTCTATGTTGGGATCAACAGAAAGAACTTTCTGTTACCAGTCATAATCCAGACTGCAGAAACAATAGCTTTTGATCATGTTTCTTTCTAAACACTGAACCATAAGTATGTGGATCCTGTGAATGGGGTGTATATAGCAGTTTCATAGGCAACTTGCAAGTATTTGGGCTAAAAAAGATAGGAAATGTCACGAAGTCAGAGAGTGAAATAACAAGTTTAAATGTATTTTTGTCAATAGAACTGCTCTCTTTACCGCAGTCTCATGTGGGATAGGCTCGTGTGCTAGAGCCACAGATATTGATGACAGCATATGCCAGTGTGTGTTTTCTAGCCAAATAATTTTCCTGCCCTCTGTGTTAAAATGATAAGTTGTTTGTTTTCCTGTGTGCCTTTCCTCTAATCGCACATAACATCATTCACCAGATCAGAAACTGTAAGAGGACAAATTCCACCTTTCCTCTCTTCACGTAAGCACTATATTTCTACCTTCTTCAACTTGTTTCTTTCCCTTCCTCATATTTTTGTTTCGTCTTACACTCCCTGTTCCTTCCAATGCACCTGGCTACTTTAACATTGTATGTGGCTCTGCTAGTATTGTCTAACCGATTGGTTTTTTTCCTTTTCTTCTTGATATGTGTGCATTGCTTTGGAGTGATTGCTATCAATTTCATAAAATTGTCCTTGTTTTAATGTTCACATTAAGTCACCTGAGACTGTACCTGTGTGCCATGTTCAGTTTTTTTACTTAAGACTTGTTTGTTTAATTCATTTTAAACCAGAATTTTTCTTTCTTGTGTTTACAAGGAAGCCAAACAGGATAATGAACAAAAGGCATGTATAGTTTGGAATGGGAATACTTCCTGTATTTAAAGAAGCAGCTGAATTATTTTCTTTTCTTCATATATCTAAGAATCTCAATAATGAGCAATACCAACAGATTCTTCATGTCTTGTTTTTCCCATTCATTCTTGACTCAGAATTGAGATATTGTAGTTTCTATCATTTCTCTTTTTCCTCCACAGACAATCAAATTCTCCTCCCCCAATACGACGACGGCCAACCTGGAGTAGGTCATCTTTGGTATGTGCCACAGTGAGGTCTTTAAGAATATCTATACTATTTCTAATGGGATGAGGCATTGTGTGAGATGAACTACTTTCTGAATTTCAGATAAGCCCATTAACTCATTTCTTGTAGGGAATATGTTTGGAATGAGTTTCAAGGGTGTGACTGCCCAGATTGATCAGTTGAACTGGATAGTATCACCACTGAGTAGTAAAAATTACAGTCTTAAAGGCATTATATTTTTATTTGCCCTGCAGAAACTGAGCATCTTTTCTGCTGGATTGAAGATATTTCAATATGTAGAGAAAATAATCCTCTGGAAAGAATTGAAGTGTCTTGTGCTGTATACGTCAAAACTTAGACATTACATAATGTTACATTGCACCGTTCTTCAATTCCTCATGTTTTTGTATAAAGACTACTTACAATTCACCAGCTTCTTGGGTGAAGACCCTATTTTCTGTGTGAAGTTACTGCTAATTTAAGTTAAACTGTTAGAATCAGTCAGGACTGTGATTTAGAGTTTTTCTTAAATTGTATTTATTTCTGTTTAACTAATCTCCAGAAACATTATCAATCTGACAAAACCGGGTAATTTTTTCCTGAAATATTTACCCAAAAAAATCATGTGTGAGTATTTTTTTTTCTCCTATCAGTTCTAAAGAGACTCTTTTTAGATTAAATTTTAACATCTAGCATGTCAGTATTTTTTAAACTTACTTAACAGATTCTGAGTTTCTGAAACAGTAACACTGCTGGTTCCTTAGAGAGAGGGCAATATTATCTCTGTGCAGGTAGGCAGTTTTCATGTGTAATATAGGCTATACCTACTTTTTACACCTTTCCGGGGTGAAAAGTCCATTAGCCTATTGCTGCATGGCAGAAAGCTGATGTGGGCAAGTCTTTTCTTAACATTTTCCCACAGCGTGGTTACAGCATGTGAAAATGTTCCAAAATTGAACTTAAGCAGGTACTAATCTTAGGATAGCTTTATCCTTGCAGATTTCCACACAGGTTATTTTCGGTGTGTGTTTTTACTGTCCATTAGCTCTAAAAACTGCACTCTGTGTTTCCCAGGCAGTGGCAGGAAAGCTACTGTAGCTGCCTCTAGATTTCTTTGTCCTTTCATTGTTAAGGTATTTCTGAGGTTTCTTGATGCAATACACAGGCTGTGTATTACATTCTCTGAGGCATATTTACAGTATTTTTGGTATCTCTGAGCTTGGTCCCTGAAAATGACTATGAAAAACTGAAGGTGAAGAAACAAACAGTGCTTTGTATTTTTATGCTTTGGCCTCTGTTATATCATGAGGGGAAAAAGCAAGCTGCTTTCTACATTATATATGAAAAATGGAAATTTGCCATTTCAAAGGAAAAAACCAAATCCCGCTGCCACTTTGTTTTGAACATAAGCATGCAACAAGTTTAAAACTCCCAAAGTCTCAGAAAGATCAAGAGGAAGAATGCAGGTTCATCAACTGAAAAGTGCACTGGGCTGCTGACTGCTCTCTGAACTTTCAGCTGCCTTTTTCATAATTGTTTTGTTAACTTGTTGGAACAGTTCTCTTTGGGAAGAAAAAAAAAAGCCCTCCTGACTGCTGTCTGCACTGTACATACCTTCATACACCTACCTATTCATTTGTCTTGTATAGCAATAAATCAGTAGTCACAAATGGGAAGTGAAGTGGAATCTTTGGGGTGAGGCTCTGCCATTTCACTAGGGATCATGTTCATGACTTTCAGATCAAGACCCTTTATATGGTTTTGGCATGGTTTCTGCTGTCTCTTTTTCCTGTCAGACCACCCAGTGATGCTGGTTTTCCAGAAAAAAACCCCTCAATGTAGGATATCTTAATATAATGATGTTTAATTACTTGATTTTTAAATAAATCCAAGTGATCATTAATTTGGATATTGTTGTTCTGGAGACCTTAGGGTTCTCTTTCTTCAGAAGAGGCAGATGTGCCTTTAAAAAAAAAAAAAATCCGACCTTTTTTTGTGGATCCCTTTCATAACATCTATCACAAAGAAAACTGTCTGCTCCAGATGTGTACATTCCTAGTAGAAGTCACTTTTCTTTTCTTGCACTTTTCATTTGCCCTCCATTTGTTGGGCTTTCCAACGTCTTAATTCCAGCCTCAGCTCCTCTACTAATGTTGTCAACAGCACTTTCCTTGGCCCAGGTTGTTCAGTGAGACTAGGGTTTTACACCTTTGAAAGTAATTGTTGTAGTTGAAATACTTGTTGTTTTTCAGCTCTGGCTCAACACAGCTATTTTGTACGCAAGAATTCATACACGAGCTCAGTATCTTTGTTTCTCATTCCGTCTCACCATTTACATACAAAATGTAAATTTTACCCCTTCCCCACCCCCTCTTCACTAGCAAACTTGCATGATGCTCATTTGGTGCATGTGCATGCAAAGGCAGATAATGTGGGGCTTTTTGCCTTGGGCATCCACAGTATTCCTTAATAGTTTCAGCTACTTGAATCAGCCTGGATGAAAAGCCCTTATTCTACTGTTAAGGAAGACACATTCATGAGACAGGAGTGTCTTCCTTGTTTTTCTGCTTACTTCATATATTGAAATATGTTTTCATAAACTTTGCTCAGTGACACCAGACAGGACGTTGCAGTGCAGGTGGCAAAGCAGAATTGCAAAACACATCGGTTTACCAAAGGACAAAGCTGGGGAATATGGCGTCAGCTCTGGTTTATTTTTCTGTAAATGATCCTGCTGATTTAATGCTGAATTGCTCCCTCTGAGACTTGAGTTAATTTTTTTTTTGCAGTGCAGGTTATTGGAGTAAACTCGAATTCATTATCTAAGGAATTCAATGTTCATGTGATTTACAGAGTTATTTTAACTCCATATATTTTCTTATTGCTTGGATAACAGTGTCCTAAGTCCTTGAATTTGTTCCATCTCTGCTTTTGTCCCAGTTAGGTGTCTGTTTTGTTTGGGTTTAATTCTTCAAGGACAAGGGCTTTTAATAAAAATGTGAATTATTTTAAAAGAGCTGAAAGTGTAGATGTTGTTTTCTGCAGTGGTTGAGCTTAAAGGAGTCTTAACTGCTCAGCTTTGGGCTCTGTAATAAAATTAGCAAGCAATTTACAAAAAGTTACTCTGTTTCTATAAGGAACTGCCAAGACGTGTCTTTGGCTGGGTAAGAAAGAGCAGTATTCAGTGCAAAGGGCATAGCATCATTTTTCCTGTTTCATTTGCAAAAATTGTAGCAGATGAAGTTCTAACGCTTTTTTTTTTTTATTCCCTTGTGCTTTTACTTCAGCCAAGACAACATCCTTTTATACTGCCTCCTATGCATGTCCAGTGTGGAGAACACTACACTGAAACACATAATTCACAAGGTACTTATTTTCCCTTTAATGTGCTTCAATTTTATGTGTATGCAAAGAAGCTCCTAAGCCTCATGTCTAGATTTATAATGTCATCATGGTCAAACGGGAGCTGCTGCCGCAGGAGAACTAGCAGTTTTATAGTTAATGTTGCAGTAAGTCTTCTGTTTAAAGTCCTATTTCAGTTTTCAAATTTCCCTAAAATATCTGCGTATGATTATATGGACCTTAAACTTGGTATTCCAGTTCAGTGAGCTGAAAAAGTAATTTCTGAAAGGAGTGTGATGGCTGTACTCAAAGGCAGTGCCAGCTGGGGCCAGGGAGAGAAGCTGAGTGAGGGAAAAGGAGACAGCAAAAAGCTTTTACCGTAGGAGAAATCATAACATTCTGTCCATGAAACTGTATCTGCAGACAATCTTTTCTGCTGATTTTTCACAACCATCTGCCTGCATTGTTAGCCTTATGGACACAAGGAGGGTTAACTATTTTTACGCCCCTGTTTGACAAATAAATTCTTTTAAGAGGTTGTGCCAGGTTACTTTGATCAAGTCTGGGAATGGAGCCCAGTCCCTAAACACCTCGAGTCTCTCACACCCTTAACCCTCCCCACCTTTTGGAATACACGTAGCCAGGTCTGTTAGGCTGCTGCTCTTTGCAGTTCATGAGAGGTACAGCTGAAGTGCTCTCACCAGCAGAGGAACCCTCAGTCATACCTGTTAGTGTTTTGGGGCTGTGGTGGTCTGATTATTTTTAAGGTAGAATTTGATAAGTTTTGGAAAGAACCGTTCAGTAGAGTTCTTTGCATACAGTAGACTTGACTTAGTGGCTACTACTGTTCTACTGTGAATGTGAGGCTGTGAAAGATAGTCTCAATTTTAGAAGAATTGTCCGGTTCCCTTAGTTTTATGACAAGACTTTTCTTTATTTTCGAAGAACTAGCTGATTTCAGAGTTTGGGGAACTATTACTCTTTTCTTACAAGATTTTCAACAGAGACAGTCTTTCAGTAAAGTTGTGATCCAGGATATGATCTTTACTGTCTTGATTTCCTCTCAGATACACTTTGAAGTATTTAGTGTTCTGTAGTGCGTCAGGAGGGTGATTTGTTGTTTTGTTGTTTGTGGGGAATTTTCTTTTTTTTTTTCGTTCCTTCCCCCGAGCCGTGGTCACCTGTGTCATACTTCAGATCCTCAAAACTATTGATTAATCTGATATAGGATTTCCAGTTTCACAGTCCTCTGTTACTTTGAATCTCAGACAGCCATGTATCAACAGAAGAGACAAGAGAATTTTTCAGGTTAGCCATATGCTGGGAGCACTGCAGTTTTAAGGTTGTCAGCCGCAGTGAAGCCTTCCAGGATGCTGAGGGAGGAGATGCCCCTTTATTCTTCCTTGCCACCTCAGGCAAAAACACTTCCTCTCTTTCCCCTTACATGTTTCCCACAAGGATCTGAACTACCGTATTTTGCTAAGTGTTGGGAGTGTTTACATCAGTAGCTTTGCTTTAGTTCTGATGGCTCAAGGATGCTCCCAAGACCAACTGTTCCCTGCACTTGTACACTAAGCTCTTTCTCTGTTCACTGGTGCAGACTGCATTTGAAGTTTTGTTAACAATGGATAAGGCCCTGTGGGTTAAAATTGTCAACATTTCTATCTCTGCTCCACACAGATAGCATTTTCCATGGAAATGAAGAAACTTTCTACTGTAGGTCTCAGACCAGTTTGGATAGGTGTCCAATGGACTTCAGCTACTTGAACGGTAATGGACCCAATGGGAGTGTGTGCAGTGCCCACAGCATGAACTCCCTCAATCGCTCACAGAACTTCATCCAGGCATCTCCAATGTCCTCCAATCTGAGCATCCCGGGAAGCGACATCATGAGAGCAGACTATATCCCCAGCCACAGACACAGTGCAATCATCGTCCCGTCTTACAGGCCGACTCCAGATTATGAAACTGTCATGAGGCAAATGAAGAGAGGGGTGATCCAGATGGACAGCCAAAGTCAGTCTTTGAGGAATCTCAATATTGGAAACACACATGCTTACAACCAGCCGGAAGACCTAGTTTACAGCCAGCCTGAGATTCGAGAGAGGCACCCTTACACGATCACATACGGGCCCCAGGGGGGTGGCTATAACAAGCCCATGGCCCCGTCTGACCAAATGAACCCTAGCAATGCTGCTCAGAACAAGACAGCAGCCAGTGCCATATCGCACACGGTCAGCACCCCAGAACTGGCCAACATGCAGCTGCAGAGCAGCCAGAGCTACAACACCACCCACATGTTAAAGAACTATCTCTTCAGACCCCCACCCCCGTACCCGCGCCCACGGCCGGCCACCAGCACACCCGACCTGGCCAGCCACCGGCACAAGTACGTCAGCGGGAGCAGTCCTGACTTGGTCACCCGTAAGGTGCAGCTCTCAGTGAAAACCTTCCAGGAGGACAGCTCGCCTGTTGTGCGCCAGTCGCTGCAGGAGGTCAGTGAGCCCCTCGTGGCCGTGAAGCATCACGCGGCGGTGAACAAGCGCCACAGCCTGGAGGTCATCAGCAATATGGTGCGTGGGATAGAAGCCATGGCCTTAAAAACTTTGAACGCCCCTCTGCCACGCAGGAACACTTTGCGGGAGCAAGTGCAGCCAGAAGAGTCGGTTCAGATGGGGCACGAAGTTCAGCAAGTTCCTCATTACCACCACAAAAAGACTTTTTCTGATGCCACAATGCTGATACACAGCAGCGAAAGTGAAGAGGAAGAAGAAACCCAAGAATCTGTGTCCCAGATACCAGCCCTCCATGAGAACATGGAGTACAGTGCTCAGCTGCAAGCTGCCTTGGCTAGAATACCAAATAAACCTCCTCCGGAGTATCCCGGGCCTCGTAAAAGTGTCAGCAACGGAGCACTGAGGCAGGACCATGTTAGCATTTCTGTGGCTGTAGCCAGGGCCAAGGCCATGAGGCCGGGCCCTTCCAAAGCCGTCAGTGTCTCTCGAACTGATCAAGTGGCAATAAATGGGTCTTCACTGGGGCCCTCTATCTCAGAGCCTGACCTCACCAGTGTGAAGGAGCGGGTCAAGAAAGAACCGGTCAAGGAAAGGCCTGTGTCAGAAATGTTTTCTATTGAGGACAGCATTATAGAAAGAGAAATCATGATGAGGGTAAGTGCCTTCCTCTGTTGTGGTGGCTTCTTGGAAATTAGTAATCACACAGGTCAACTTCCATACCAGAAAACTGTTGGGTCAGTAAACTGTGGGGAGTGTGTGGGTGGGAAGCTGTGGATTTGCTTAAAGCTGGCAAATGTGATATTAAGTGCCACATACAGTTTGGTTTTGTGGGCCATCAAGGGGGCTGATCCCATGCACTGCTTGGGCTTGTCTGTTTCCTCAGCTGTGGCTCTTTGGCTGCTGGCCAGACCTGTGTCTGACCCAGCTGAGGATGCCATCACCCTGGCAGCAGTGCTGGCTGGAGGTGGGTGGCAGGGCATGCAGCTGGGGATGAGGAGGCTGATGGCAAAGCCCCCCCTTGATGCCTGCTTCCCTTCAGGATTTGAGGGAAGAGCGAGTCTGGAATGTGTTTGCCGAGATGGGTGGGAGGTTGTGTTTTGGCACCAGCGTTTCATTTCTCCTTTGCAAGGATGTCGAGTGAAGTGTCGCATAACATAATGTCAATTCAGGATTTTTAAAAAATGATCTTTAATTCCTTTTCCTGCCACTTTATGTAACATAGTTATCTGAACAAAACCCCGGCAGCTCTAGAATATGGATTGTTGGTTTTGCCAGTAACTGAGGAACCGGATATCTAAATAGAGGAGCAGCAGATGTAGAGGCTATGTGTGGTTGAGCATCTGGACTGTTTATTTTTTAAAAAATGCACTCAAGTATGAGAAATAGGGTTCTGTTAAACTTGCAATGAATTTAAAATAAGAAGTATTTAAAGACAATGACAGAAATATGAGGGGTGCTTATCACATAGTGACCTGCCATATGTACCTGGTGTAGCGCTGTGTGCTGTACAACTGCAGTCATAGAAAGCAAAGTGTATGCTGGAGTTCTTGTTTTCAGCACTGAGGTCTGAAACAAAAACAATTCCTGAAACAAATTAATAAAGCATTGAAATGATCCAAGGCAGAAAAGAGTTTGTAGTGTACTAGATCAATAACTAGCTAGATTTAAATACTATCGTATATTCAAAGAAATTTTCTAAACATGTCTGTTGTTGTTCTTGTCCATTGGACATCCTTATGCTGATGTAATTGTTAACAATACGACCTGAGCTACTAAATTGCAACATGGAGACTGAACTTAGTCCTTGCCAACTCCTAAACTTCAAATGTAAAATAAATACTTGACTATAAAATATCATTTTTCATTAATGAATAGACATCGGTGTAACAATAAGCATGCATATATAAATATATGCTCTTTTGATCTTCTGAGGAAAGAAAAAACAGTCAAAAGCAAGAGCCTACAGGATTTTAGGATGGAAATGAAGGTGAGAAGACAGCTTAGATGTTTGAATATTCTTCCTCTGCAATAGTCATTCAGATCACTTTGGTCAAAAGGTCCTTTTTTGGTTGTTGTTTTTAAAGTGAAGGGGTAGTCCTACCATTTTGTTTTTAAGGTGGTTTCAGCCTAGATCAGGAATCTTGACATGTGTGACCTTCCTTTTGTCATAGGAATCAAGGATTATATTAATGGTAATTTGGTAATGGTAATTTGACCTTGATCTATTAAGCACAGACTTTATTATCTTTCACCTTTGAAGTAGTAAAAATAAAAAGATTCTCAAAGAAAAAATACTTGAATTTTCCAGCTTTCTGAAAGTATAAAAAGAAGCCAGAGTGGGATTGGATGTTTTTTTCCTCAGTGCTCTGGAGGAACCCAGTGGTGAGGAAAAGCTTACAAGCTTTTGAAAAATCAAGCCATTTACATATGTCTGAGGGCATTCAGGTTCAGTAGTGTGTTTCTAGGAGCTGAGCTTGGCCCATCTGGTGACCACAGCTTCCATACATGTGCTGAGAACCAGGCACCCCTTCTGCTTATTCCTCCTTCCAAATCCAGCAGAAAAGCTGTTAAGGAAATGGAATAAAATATTCCTAATTTGGGTACTACTGGAGATGCTCTGTCTTTTTCGATGCTTCAGCTCCCAGTGGCATAAGGAGGGTGCAGCAGGATGAATTTAAAATTCATGCTCTGGTTCTCCATGTCATACCATAACATGATTCATGAATATGAAAAATAATATCCCTCCCTGGCTGCTGTTGCATTTGGTTTCTGGGACAAGCAAGCTCAGTTTTTAGTGCAAAATATATTATGGGTGCTGTTTGAATCACCATAAAAGCTGAGTGCATCAGAAGACTTCTCATTTTAAGTATTACCATCACCGAAGAGAAACAATGGCCTGTGTTTTACTATTTGTTGTTATGGATTGAAATTATTGCTTTTTAAAAGATGCCCCAGGTATCTTGGCTTTGGTAGTGCTACTTTAACGTAACAGGGTGATGCTTTGTGTGTCCTGCATTCAGAATAATGTCTGCAGGAAAATGCTTGAGATTGTATTTGTGTGTCTTTTGATGGCATGTAAACTGTATTACATGCTGGAATTGCTTCTTTGAAATTAAAATTCTGTGCTCATGTAGGAGCAGGCCTTTGAGGAATAACAGGAAGAATAGAGGTTGTATTTGAATTTACGATGCTAATGGTGATCATCTGCATTCCTTGGCCAGAGAGTTGCAGATTTTGGAGATTAAAAAAACATTCCAGCATTTTACTGGCATTATAAATAATCACACAGAGATGAAAACGTGCCTTTTCTTGCCAAAAGAATCTAGAAAAGCAGAAGATGGCAGGCCTGGAGGCCCAGAAGAGGCCCTTGATGTTGGCAGCACTGAACGGACTCTCAGTTGCTAGGGTTCCAGTGCCGGAGGACAGCCAGGATGAAGTTGCCAAGGTGCCAATGGATGAGAGGGTAAGATGGAGCCTCATGCAATGTTGCTTGTTCCCTTTGTTCCCAGTAGCATAATGTATCTAACATACTAAAATTTGATTTAAAATGTGAAAAAAAATTTCTCTTAAAAGTTTTCAGAGCCATTAATGCAAAAGGTCTGTGGCTAACACTGCTATGTCTTTGAATGCAGGCAAAGCATTAAATGTCTTGAACATTTACTCAACTGTCAGTGAAAATGGAGGCTGTTCTCTGTTCCACCAGACTGTACGATGTCATACAACATCAAACTGTAAATCTTAACACTGCGCACATTTTTCACTTAATCAGGCAAAGTTCTACAGTGATCACCCACAGACACTGTCTTTCACGTTCTGATACAACTGAGGAGTAGGGTTAATGTCTCTAAAGGGATTAAATTTAAAAAAAAAGGTTGTTTGCCTCCTGATGTTTGCACGCATGGGTGTGTGCGTGTATATGGAATGTCAGAAATTAAAAACAATTGCTGCTGTTAACATTTGAGAAGCAAATTTGCAAAGAATCTTTCTGGTTTTCTGAATAGAAATTTGCAGCCTTGTTTTGTCTGGTACTCAGGGAGCAGCACTTCATCTCTGCCTGTCTGTATGTGGGACTGTGTTCATCCACATACATTGCATCCTTGTGAGTTAGGGAGTGTTTTGAAAATATGGGCCATATCACATTTCTCGCAGTATGATCTTCTTCCTGAAAAAAAAAAATTAAAATATTTTGAAATCATGTATTCATACTAAAACAAGATTATTTAGCACAGGTTTGCTTTTTAGTCTTCAAAAATGTGGAGGTGGAATGTAAAACTGTAAAATTTGCCTGTGGTTTCATTTGGTAGAAATAAGTGTGTCATATTCCTCAGATAACTGCAGAAGGAGTGAGTGAGAGAATGCCATGGCTGTGTGTTGGAATTCAAAGAGTGGATGGATGGGTCTAGTTGTAAATGTTCTTCCCAGAAGAATTAATGGCTTGGTGTTCCTTCTTGTTAAATCCTAGTGCAAAATCTTGAGGAGGAAGTTGGAAGAGGGGATGGTGTTTACAGAATATGAGCAGATTCCAAAGAAGAAGGCAGATGGGATCTTCACAACTGCTGCACTGCCTGAAAACACGGAGCGCAATCGCATCAGGGAGGTCATTCCATACGAGGAGAACCGAGTGGAGCTGGTGCCGACCAAAGAAAATAATACAGGCTACATCAATGCTTCACACATAAAGGTAAAAGCTTTCTTGAGTTTTGCTTGGCAAATGAAGGTATGCTAAAGCTTTGTTTTCATTTCTGGCTGCACAGCAGCATTTTCCTTACCTCTGCAGCTTCGGAAAAGGTAACTTAGGATGCATCATTATACCTTAGTGTCACCATGGGCATCTCTAAAGTCCCCTATCAACTAACATGCAGAAGTTGATTTAACTGCTGGAGACTGGCAAGTCATTTCAGAGAGGCATCCGGGCTTTTTTGTGCCCACCTCTGCCAGCTGGTTGTGAAATTACTCTATTGGTTAATGTAGAAAGAGATGCCATGTTTCTTAAACCTTATGAAAATTCATTAGATCAGCCCCAATACCTGCAGTGTGATAAAGAAAATTTTTGAAGTATGCATTGACCTTACTAATAAGATCTGTGCATCTCTGACTGGAAACTGCACTGAACTTCCATGTTTCAAATTATGTTTTTAACAAGAAACTTCAGATTTCATGCTAATTCAATATAGAAATAATTAAAGATATGATCTGACTGTATTTACAAGCATGGTCAGTTTTAACAGTGAACTATGCTCCAGTGACTGCAGATGCTTGTTTTTGTTTAAGCTTCCAGCAGTATTTACAAAGTCCTCTGTTGGCTTTTACTGTATGCTAAGAGATGTAACAGAAATCCTCTGTGTCAGATGACAGATTCTGTTGTAAGAGAGGGTTGTCTGCGTTTTCTCATTGTCAAAATCCAAATTAAAAAGAAATAATTCAAAAATAATGAATAAAACATCCTGTTAAATTAATATTTTCCTTGAGTAAAAGCCTTTTAAAAGTTTAAAGAGACCTGCTGGCCTTGGCTGTGATTTACAGTGTTAATTCCTGGTGATTCAAAACAATTTCTGAACCAGGATCCTGGCAGTTTATCACTTTTCTGCATAGCCTGGTAGGAAGCAGATACTGAGTTTTTGCATAATCAGACATTGCTATGATGATGAATTTCTGAGCCCAAAATTTTTCACCTACTTTGTAGGTGGAGGAGAGGCATCAAAAAAAATTATATTCCTAAATGATGTCATTTTTCCTGGCGAGTTTTGAGTCTACATTTTATCTTGTGTGTCGCTGTTGCACACAGACACATCTTGTGTCCATAGAGCACCCAGGAACAGGCAGCAGTGTTTTGATGGCTGACAGAGGGCCTTGGCAGGGTTTTCCTCCTGCACTCGGAGCAGCGCTTTCAGAAGCCAAGCAGATGTGCCTTTGCTTAGAAGGTGAAATTGCACCTGTGAAATTTACCTCAGTAACCCAGTGTGTGTGTGTGTTTTCAGCCCAATATTTAATTTTTAATTTCCTGCAGTTAGGGCATTAGAATGCAGTAAACATTCCAGGCATCCCATTCCCTTCAGACTATTTATGGGCCTTTCATGTCATGTGCCAGGAGGCTGGATATTTGGACCAGAAGTCAGTAGACAAAGAAAACTCCTCTATCATCCTGATAAGATCCATGCCTCGAGGATTCCAGCTCCCACTGCTTGGTCTGCAAGCCCCATGGTTTTACTATAATTCTCTGCTTATTTGCCATGGATCGTTGCTGTTAAGATACAAAGATCATTATCTATACCAAAGAGAAAAATCAGAATTAAATTTATGGATTAAATGAAAAGATTTTTAAGAGCACTTCATGTGACTGACTGGGTCAGGTCAGTATTGACTCAAAAAGCTCAGTAATAGTGTACTGGCACTCATGGCTGCAGACCATCAGGGTGAGTGCAGGAAGCTGCTTAGGGCTGTGCAGTTTGTAATAATTCCCATCTAGTACAAGAACTTAAGGAGTCTACCTGTATTAGTCTTGCAGTTTTTAGCCATCATTTAAAAAAGAAACTGCTGCATAGTATGAAATAAAGAAAAGGAGCTGATGTATAGGGTCTAGCAGTTTTCAGTGAAGTGAGAAACTTGTTATCGTACAAAGACTATGTTATTTACAGGTGTAAAACCCCAAGAATCTCAGCTTAATACGCAGTTGTTTGACTAACAAATAAATTGACTCTATTTCTGGAAAAGTATTCAAAGACTTCTACCTCAAACACAATATATGGTTGAACCTGTCAGAGTTATTGATTGTTCCTTGTAGCGTTTTCTGCCAGTATGTTGATATTTATGGATGTGTCAGCATTTTTGTTGTAAATCTTCTTCTCTGGGATTTATAACTTTGGGAGAAGTGGCTCTGGGCTAATAAACAGAATTAGGAGGCCTTAGCCTGAAAAGGAGAAATATTTCAACTTTCCAAAATAATTAGTTCATCTGGTACTGCTGGTAAGCATATTTTTGAAATGATATGTTAGTAGTTCTAAAAGCACTTTGGCTTTTTACATAAAATATTAAAAAAAAAATTTAAGCCTTTTCTGATGTATAGCAAATTGTATGTCATAAAATTATAATCTTTTATACACAAGTGATATTTTTTTTTTAACTGCCCCGTCAGTTAAATGAAGCTGTGTTTCATACTGGCTAACTGCAAGGTAATTCTGGCTCTGTTCAGGGCACTACAGAATTTACAGTGTGTAAATCTGTGTGTTAATGCTTTAAAAAGAATTTCACTACATGTCATGCAAATACACAAATATTTCTGTATGATGTGGTTGGTAAACCAGTTGTGTATTGGAAAATAGATTTACATGACTACAGCTTTGGATAATTTTGAATATCTCATGGTGTTTGAAAGCCATTTAATGTGCTGGATTTACTTTATGGTAGTTTTCAGGTTCTGAACTGAAAAACCCAAGATGATTGAGGAAGAGTTACTTGAAATGAAGCCTGTCTTGACCTCATCTCTAGCACAGGCCTATCGAGCTCTTTTATGTGCAGAGTGTGGGCATGGCTGCATCCTCTGGGGATGACTTGGCCGCATCTTCAGCAGGGACCAGTGCAGGAAGAGGCTGTTTAATAAATCACTTTTTGTCTGAATGAAAAATAATTGAGGGAGGTCCTAACCAGCAGAGGCCTTTAGCCTGTCAGGGGCAGTGTCATTTGTGTTCAGGCATTCTGCACTACTGTGTGCTAATTTGCAACAGGGTGATGCCTTTTTAATGCATGTAGGCACTTCCTCTGATCCTCAGCTTTTCTTTCATCCTGGGTCTGTCACCAAGCTCAGGGGTGTCAGTCAGCTTCTTATTTGTACTTAAGCCATATCAGACACAAGGCCTCAAAAAAATCCCCAGATTTTTTTTGGTTAGTTGGTTGTTGATTTGGTTTTTTGTTTGTGTTGTTTTTTTTTGTCTGCATGATCCAGACGCAATGGCAAGAAAGACAGATGACATTCAGGCCAAATCTTTATGTTTATGGGCATCAAGATGGGACGTGGAAGCACTTAAGTTTGTGTTTTGTCAGATTTGCTCTTATCAAAAGGATGATTTTTGTTCATAATTTTGACCAAAAGTAGAAGAACAAAGAAGTAAAGATTTCACTGTAGTGTCTTTTGTTTAAAAGGCAGTTCTGGCACAGGCGCTGCTGAGAATTCCGGCACTGACCGGTTGTTTCTTTCTCTCTCTCTCCCAGGTGACTGTAGGTGGAGAGGAATGGCACTACATTGCTACCCAAGGGCCTCTGCCACACACATGCCATGACTTCTGGCAGATGGTGTGGGAACAGGGGGTGAATGTTATAGCCATGGTCACAGCTGAAGAGGTACGTAAAATCACAGAACACAGTTCTTTCTCATGTGAGCAAATCACCTGTTATCATCACTTCCCACTCCAGTAATCTGTTTTTTCTATCAACATCCCCTTTTCCTGTGACTCTATTTGAACATATGTCTGTACTGCTCTCATACTATACTTCCTAACTTTCTGACACTCAGTTTGGCAAGTGCTAAAGCGAAACACGCTGGAGCCCTCCTTCCCCCTGCTTGGGCCAAGCCAAACAAAGATGTTTCCATTGGAATGTGAGAGCGCTGAACTTGCTCCTAGTTAAAATGACAGAGATTTCCACACCGTCCAAGGCCAGTTCTGCATACCATCACTCTTATCAGCTGAAAAGACACCACAAGCTGTTGTTTCCATAGAAGTGTCCATGTAAAAAAAATTAAAAAACTGAAACCCCAAACATAAACACCCCACAACTTTTTATTCTGACGCCAAGCAAAACAGTTATTCCTATTGTAATCCAAGAACTATGTGCTATGTTGTAAAAACTGGCACGTTGTTAACTAACACCGCATTCGGCTTCATGCCTGGTTGCTTTCAGCAAACACAGGGAGTAGCAGAGCACATCCAGTCACTGTCCAGTTCCCAAGGCTGATCAAGAACAGATTCTTAGAAGCTGTTGAAGAGATTCTCCTTCTATTTAAAGGAGAGGCTTTCCCAGGAGGAAAATATTTACCAAAGTGTCATAGGCAGTAGCTGTCTTTCGTCATGAGACAAGAGGTAGTACTTCAAGTAGTTTTACACTTAGAAATATTAGATGGCTGAGAGGTTTAAGTTTTAAAGGATGTTTTCTCTACTTTTTGGGATGCTCCTTGCTTTTGCAGTGTCTTGAAATAAGAATACTTGGCTTCTCCGCAGTTTTATGCCCTTTTTTTTGTAGAGAATTATAATTGCAGTAACTAATGGCTTTTTGTCTTCTTTTGTTATGAAGGAGGGAGGAAGAAGTAAGAGCCATCGTTACTGGCCTAAACTGGGCTCTAAGCACAGCTCAGCCACTTATGGGAAGTTCAAGGTGACAACCAAGTTCCGCACAGACTCTGGCTGCTTTGCAACTACCGGTCTGAAAGTGAAGCATCTTCTCTCTGGACAAGAGAGGACAGTGTGGCATTTGCAGTATACTGACTGGCCAGACCATGGGTGTCCAGAAGAAGTCCAAGGCTTTTTATGTAAGATTTCTTTAATTTGCATGATAAAATACATCAAGAAAAGTATTGCTCACACTGGATTCAGTTCATTGTACCTAGTTACAACTGGAATTGATATCAAATGGTTATTGCTGTGGCATACACAGGCCTCAGCTAGGTTATACGTTGCTGCAATTTGGAGGAAAAAAAGTGGGATTCAAGGGGTAGGAGCTGAGGTGATTAGCAGAATGAAAAATCCAAGGCAGCAGCAGTGCCAAAAACTCAGGAAATTTTAAATAATAGGATACTTCTGGTGGTTCATCTGTCAGTGTAAGTTACTGCCATTTCTCAACTATCTAATGATTGTAGGAGATAATAGGCTGTACACAAATGTGATTAGAGAGCTCTGGGTAAGAGAGGATCAGTTGCTATTGAAGTATGGTGCATCTCCTCCAGTTTTGATTTTAGCAAAAGAGCAGAGGGCTCTATCACACGTGCTGTAAGTCTGAACTCACTGCCAGTCTTGTAACCACATGTACCCAGGCAATGTTTAAGGGCCTCCCCAATTACATACAGTCCTGGTTTGTGCATTTCTAAAAACACAGCAATTATATTAATCTGTAATGTGTTAATAACACTTCCTGATTCTTACCAAGTAATAAGCACTCCCATATTAAGTAATAGGAATTCGACCATTATTTAACTTAAGACACATCTCTGGCACTACAGGAGAGAATGATGCAGAAATCTTTAAATTACCACCAAAGGAGTCTGTACATGGTGTACTGAAGTGTTGGAGATGCCTGCCCTCTTAGTTGCTGAAAGCTTTGCAGCTGCAGTGTAGCTCTGTGGCAGCTAAATCCTCTCTTAGGAAGGTCCATTAGTACTGCTTCAGTCTTGACACCGCTACAGTCCTTTAGTGATCCATTCTCCTTTGCATGGTACAAGCGCAATATAAATAGTGCATCCTCTTTTCCCCAGTTCTGCCACCAAGGCAAAAATTAAAACCCGACATTTCAGCTTCAGCAAAGGAGTGCCAGGGGATCTGTCTTCAAGGGAAAACTATTGCCCAATTCATTGTTTATTTCATACTTTGTTTCTCCTGCCAACCCCTGTAGCTGTGGTAGCATGGCAGTAATTGGAACCTGATTGTCCCCATTTCTGCTCTCCCATTGTTTGCCACCACTTGGAGTACCATTTCACTGTGTGCATTAAAATGCAGCTCTTCTGATGTTGGTAGGCCTCCAGCCCCATCCTGCCTGTGGGGAAAGGATAGCTGGGGCTGCAGTGCCCTGACACCTAAGGTCAGAGCAGGACAGTTCAGCTCAGGTCTCACTTCCCACTCAGACTGCTGGGAAGCCAAGTGAGCTTCCAGCACTTGAGGTTCTCAGCGTGGTCCGACAATAGGATGTGTTGAATGACACTAGGACAGCCACACAAGGCAGCTGTTCCTGAGTCCTGAGCGTTCTTCAAATGGCTTCAGGGAAAACAAAGCAGTGATCCCCCAGAAGGGCTCATAGCTATTGAGAAACAAACCCTGAGCAGAGAGTGGGGGGGAGATTCTGTCACAGTCTAGAAGGGAGAACGAAGAAAGGAAACAGGGCAGATGGATGCTCGCTTCCCATCTGATACTGGCTTTGACAGGCAGTAGTTTCAATGGGACTTAGCTGTTGTTTTGATCCCAGCCTGTTAATAGCAGGAATTGCTGTAAGTAATGTCTAGAATCATCTGCTTAGGGGACCTGGAGATTTGCAAGGGGGAAAACAGAATTTAATTTTTTAAAAGAACTATTTAATTTAAAGGAGCAGACTCCCAAGTAATAATTGACACCCAGCTGGTACTTGCTGGATGCAGTGCTGTTCAGTGCACCCTGGCCAAGATAATTATTACATTGTAAAAAATGTAAATTATTGCTACTTTGACAGAGAATAACTTTTCCACATTCTCTTTCCCCCTCCCCTCCTAATTTTTACACTTAGACATTCAGATGTTTACAACCTTGCCTGCATTTTCTCTTGCAGCTTACTTGGAGGAGATCCAGTCAGTGCGTCGCCACACCAACAGCGTGCTGGACAGCAGCAACACCTGCAACCCTCCCATTGTGGTCCACTGCAGCGCAGGGGTGGGGAGGACTGGAGTGGTGATCCTAACAGAGCTCATGATTGGCTGCTTGGAGCATAATGAAGTGAGTCAGCTTCTTTTTCAAACACTGAGCTCGTTGCTTGGCTATCTGGCTACATTTCTGAGGCGTTGAAGTGCTTTGTTTCTGCTACCTTTGTGAGCAAGACAAGGACCTTAAATGTGACAGGCAGAGATTCCCCATGACAGGTTACTCGCTGTAGTTTTCTGCATAGTTGATAGGAGGCATTTTTTTTTTAAGATTATTTTGATACATTCAAAGATAGGGCTTTCTTCTCTCTTTTAAGAATTTTAGTGTAATTCATACCTGTATTTAATTAAAAGTCTAGAGACAGTGTGTTTACAAGAACTACTGGAGAGAGGCTAGAGAATAACGTCCTTGCTCTTTTAACTGAACTTTTCTCCTCTCTCTTGTATGCACTGTAATCTCATCTGGAAGGAAACTCAAGTGTGTTTTATGAGCAAGATGTGTGTAAGTATTCCTGCGGGGAATAGGGCTTTAGGATTTGCAGCCAGCATTATGAGTAACACAGTCTGGAGTTAAGAATAAGAGCCCCAGCAGAGTAACCATGAGTAGCAACTTAATTTTCATCTGTCACTGGGAAACTGTCTATGAAGAACATCACATCTTGACTAACAACATGCCATACAGTTTTCATTACATCTATGGAAACCAGGGATTTCTCTTGCCCAAGAAAATGCTCAAAGACCAAAGCTTCTTGTAGAGATAAGAATGCAACAAGAGTGACAAATGGACATATATCATCTGCCCCTCCCAGTAATCAACCACTGGGAGAGTTCAGGGAAGACCGAGGACTCCAGCAGCTCATTCTTCTGGAGTTACAAGATCCCTAGAGTTCCTGGGCAAAGATCAGCTGAGACAAACCTCCTTGAGCTGTGCTTTCACCGAAGGTGAAGCTGTCCTGTAATCTGTGTCACAGCTGATATTTTTTTCTTTTGCTTTTTATTTGTGGGGGAGCAGCTGGGGGAGAAAGGGAAAGGGGGAAGTAGTCTGGCCAAGAAAGGGCCTGCAGGGATGTGCCTTGAGAACCCAGCAGCTTTCCAGTGCTGACTGCTGCTCAGTAGCTGCTCTGGTGTGGGATGATGGCTTTGACTCTTGAGCCTGCTTGACTTCACTGGCACATGGAAGTGACTGCTTCTGTTGTTCACATAGCAGCCATGAAATTTCTGCATACCAGAGGAAAGCTGGATAGTTACGAGAGCCATCCCTGAATTGCTCATGAGCATCAGTGAAGCTGTGTCTGCTGTACAGCACCCTCTGTATGTGCCCAGAAGCAAACTCTAAGGGTTGAGCAACAAGGTCTGGCCACCTCAGTTTATAGAAGTCAGGCTTTGGTTTACAGAAATCACCCATTTGGCAAAGAGTAGCTGAGTAGGAAGTGGAGATAAAGGCAGCAGCTCAACATCTAAGCATGGGGGGCAGACTTGACATTATTCATAAGAGTTTTCATCAACTTCACTAGGACGTGGTGGCAGTGCTCAAGAATAAGGGATTTCTCTGATGTCCCTTAATTAAAGCCTTCTTTTGTCTTGATTAATAATGGAAATCATCATTAAATACAATTTTCATTAAGGGCTTTGTTGCTCTAGATTGTACCAAGTTAATGTTTTTGGTTTGTTAAAACCTAATTTAAAAAAAAGATTAAAAATCTTGACAGTTTCAGTTTGTGACTGATACTCCTTTCTGCACAGAGGAGTTCCTTTTAATTTGTTTATTTTGTAGTAGAATTGATTGGGGTTTTTTCCTGAAATAAAATTACTTATCACTTAAAATGTTTTAGTCTTAGGAATTGGTTTTCTCAGAAGTGTCCTAGCAAGTGAATGTATTAACATTTTAGCAGTAAAGGAAAATCAGGAAGGAGTTTGAAAATCTTGATAAAGACCATTTTGGAAAGCCTGCAGCAGTGCTAGAACAAAAACCAGAACTCCTGAGCCTTAGGTTTCAGGTTTAGGTAAAAAGGCATGTTTAATCAAATTCTGTACTGCTTCAGTCACTGTGGCTTCTGGGCAATGGCTGGTTGAGTCTAAAGCTGTATCTCATTGCAGGGCTAGAGTTTCAGTAACTGCTGCATGGCAAGTAAATGTCACATCATTACATCCGTACTGCTGTAGACATGTAGTACAAGAAAGTAATTGAGAACCTGCTCTATCAGCTTTTACTCCAGACTTGGCACTGGGACATTAACTCATTATTGCATCTACAGCATGCTTTCATATGGGAGGTCTTTAGTTTGGGAGGCAGAAATGAGTAGCAATTTTTTTTGTTCTGCTTGCAAGTGCCTGCTTAGCTAACTATTAGATGTTTTTTTGGAGGGTTTTTTTAGACATAAACATTGTAATGAAGGTGAATTTACGGATTCTGCTTACCTGAAGTCAAATAGCGAGGTTGAATAGGCAGGATGGGGTTTTCTTCCATTTCTGAGATAAGGCAAAGCCATCTCCATTTTGAGGAGGTGCATGGATCACTGTGTGCACACTGACAACCAGTGAGCTGTCATGCGCCAAATTTCTGAGAGAGGAACATGCTGTGCAGGTCAAAGCTGGCCTACATTTTTGTTGTAGTTGTTCAGGTGAGATCAGGTTCCGCATGACTCTGCTCAGATCTGAGTCCACAGGGAGGCTTTCTCCAAGTTAGCCAAGTTAACTGGAAAGAGCTTCCATTTTTCTTTGCACCTGTTTGATAATAATATGACATTACTCATCCCAAATATTTATACTCGTTGACTCTGTAGAGATGTCCTTTTATAACAGCATGTTGGGGTATGTGGCAGAATATTTGGCCTTGTTTTCAGAAAGTGATAGCCTATGAGTTAATACTTGTTTACATGGAATGGAGATTCAGAGTTTTATATATATGGACAGAAATGGATATGCAGCGTGACTTTTATTTTAAACTTTCCAGGAAACTTCAGATGTGCCTGGAAGCAGATTCCACTCTCAGTTGGGCCTCCAAGGGTTAGCAGCAATCTCAGTCAGAAGACTTGCTAAGTTCTTTTGGTGCTTCTGCAATGGCAAGTGGGCATTACAAAGTGCAGTTTTGTGTTGCCTGATAGGGTAGATGTTTAGTTTTATGTCTTGAACTGCTTAAGAACTTCCTCAAACCCAGTGTGTATCTTAGTGCACACATTAACTGCTGCCATAAAAGGTTTGTGTCCCTCAGCTTGGCTCACATTACACACAGTTTGAATTTGAGCCTGGCAGGCTGAGCTTCATGGCTCAACAACTTCTCAATAGCTCCTTGTGTACCTGTTGTAACAGATAAAACACCACAGCATCATAGGTTTTTGGCTCCCTAAATGCTAGAAAGCTAATTATAGTATCCTAATGAAATGTGCAGTGATTTCTAACGCTTCACCTCATGGGCCTCTGTTTCACAGAACTCACTTGGTTTTGAGTTCAGATCATTATAGGCTGCCTGTGCCCCAGTGTGTTCAATGGGGTTAGGGATGTGCTTTCCCAGTGGATCTCCTTATCCATGCCTACTTAGTGTACATTAGTTCCCGCTGCAGAGCATTTTCAGGGCACACGAGTGAGTGTCTTTTGGATGAAACTAAGCTGGAAGATGCCTTCTTGGAGAACCCCCAATGTGTCCCAGTGGATGTTCAGTAGGTGGCAATAAACTGATGCTGGCCTGAAGTCTGCAAAACACGTATTGTGGATACTGGGTACTTGTTTCTCTTTACAGACCAGTTTCTCCTGGAGCATAATTTGCTAACATACACTTGGCTGTGGGAGGTCAGATTGTTGGAGTTTCTGGATCTTTTGGTGGCAAGGAGTTCTATTCTCTTTTAGTGAGAGGATCTGTGTCTGCCTGCACATTTAATTTTGTCCAACGAACCTTTGTTTTCTATAGCTATAGTACAGTTTCCTATGTCAGATAACTGATATTTGATACAGTGATTGTTTGATTTAATGAACCCACATCTTTATGCTTTTTTTTCCCTTTGTTTCACAGAAAATGGACGTTCCTGTGATGCTGAGACACCTGCGGGAACAAAGAGTGTTTATGATCCAGACCATAGCCCAGTACAAATTTGTCTACCAAGTGCTCATACAATTCCTGCAAAACTCGAGACTTATTTAATATTTTCAAGCATCCCAGACCCAGCTTTGTGGATCTGACTGATCCACTTACTGATGAACAAGGGGAACTGCCTTGACAACACTGTGTGCATATATTGCACTTTTTAAAGTTGTCTTGAAAGTAAGGAATGATGGTTCTTTACTAGTCTCCCATGGATTATTTTATACAAGATATAATTTATTTTTCTTGGAATAACTTTTGAATTACTTTAATAACTCGTAAAACTTATAGTGACCTTCAAAGTGAACCACATTTGACATGACTGGTCTGCATTGTAACATGTCCATAAGGAAAGAAATCCTTTGTAAAGGTAGTTTGCTTCTTTTATTTTGCTACACAGTTTCTGAAATCTACAGTTATTTGGCAGGGGGCTTTTTCTCACATATGAACATTCTGGACCCACTATGTGACTTCCCTGGTAAAAACAAGACCTGCTAGATGTCAGCTACAACTCTTTGTGAGTGGAAGCTGAGGGTGCACAGCACAGAGACCTGAGCTTCTGCATGTGCAGCCAGGCATGTTACGGAGGGCTCAAGCACAGGACATTGTGAGGACAGGGAGTTTTGGGTGCTAAACTGTTCAAATTCCACAAGAATTATGGTTTTAGATTAGTCTTAGAAAAAGTCAATACTGGATCTTCTAAAGAAGGCCTTTGCTGCTGTGTGCAGCCCTTGAATGCGTTCTTAAGAAGCAATGTAGGATGAAGTGCAGTGACCCACGTCAGGCTGAAGTCAGTGAATGAGTCTTTCCAATATCTATTGTGGGCCGAGAGTTGAACTGCAGAGGATTTTCAACCAAATGGTGGGAAAAAACCCCAAATCAAGCACATCCTTACACATTACACTGAGAGTATTATTGCCTTGAGGGTCGCCTCCTGTAGAAAAGGAATCTCATTTAAATTAGGCATCTCCAGTTACCTTAGCCTTCACGAGTGAATTATCATTGGATGGCTAGAGGAGGAGTCAGGCTAGAGAGGAGCCTTGGAGGTCTCTGGTCCCAGCCCTGCTCACCCCACTGCTAACTTTAAACTTGGATAGGCTTGTCCAGGGTTTTCTGATATACCCAGTTTCAGAATTCTCAAGGGTGAAGATTTCACAGCCTCTCAGGGCATGTGATGCAATGCAGTTACTTTGTCATGGTGAAATCACCTTTCTCGGTATCTTTTCCCCAGATACTTTTAATATTTTAATCCTATTATTGCTTTTCTGTTGCATGCCCACCTCCAAACCCTAGTCAATGTACAAAGGCCTAAGCCTACCAGCACTCTTAATTTCAGCACTAAAGGGACTAAAATCAGTGGGGAGCTTAAGCCAAGGTTCTGTACCAGAATGTTTCTTGAATGTGTTTAAAATTGTACTATGTTTATTTGGTACTCTGCAATATAGGCCTAATGAGGTGACAGAGATTCTGGTGAAGACTTGTAGCCACCAATAAATGGAGAGGAGTTATTTTGCCGTAATACCTTGACCTTGTTATTTTTAGGGATCAGTTGTGTTTTCAGTCAACTTCAGTTTTCCTCTAATTTCTTCTGCCAGTGCCAACATATCTCTTGTTAAATTAGCAGCAACCATTTAAAGTCTTTTCAGCAGTATCTGCATGATAATTGCAGAGAGATGCTTTATATCTGGGAAAAAAGCCAAGGAATAAACCTTGAAGCAAAGTGTATTAAATTAGTTATCTCGTTATAACTTTTTGAATAATTTCCTAATGATGAATTAAGTTTGAACTCACAGCTGTCAAGTCCCATTGCTCCACTTGGATGTGAGAAGTAGAAAATCAGGAGGGAAAAGAATCCGTTCCTATGTCTTATTATTCAGCTGCTCTTGGCTGAAATGTGTATTTCTGCTGCTACAGTGAGCACAGGAAAGTTATTCAATAAGAGAGTGTAAAGAGCTGTGTTTGAAGGGAAGAAAATTAAGCAAATGTTTTTTATGCAAAGATGCATCATAGGTGTCTTAGAAAAATTAATTAGAAAAAGGCACTAAAAATCCTTTCCAAAATAAGTCAGTGCCTGTTAATGAGCCAAATAAGTGGCCATGTAGTAAACAGTCATTTCCAATTAACTCCTAATGTGGCTGGTATGGTAGGTAGAGGCCAATGTGAGTCACTTTTTCCCTTTCATTGTCAAAGAATGGTAATTTTAAACTTTTCCTTTCATCTGACTTCAATGTATTTTTCCCTGCTAGATTTTATCTTGACTAGATCTGTTAATATCATAAGTGAATTGGGCTGGTGCATGTCTTCAGAGGTTCCTTTCCACCCCAGCTTGCAAGGAGCCCTCAGCCTGCTGATGTTTTATGGTTGAAATGTGATAGTGTTGTAAGGGAAAAACTGAACCTTCTCACTTTGAACCTGCTGTAGTTTTATCAGGCCAAAATTGCTTGGGCAGTATTTCCTAACCTTTAGGGAGTGACAGGAAAATGCATTTTGCATCCAGTTTTCTTAGTCATAGCAGGAATGAACACATGGGACTTAAAGCAACAGTGCTGTCTAGTTTCTGTCCTGTAGACTTTTAAACAACAGAACCCTTGAGGAGAAAAGGACAGTTTGGAGTTGTTCTTTGTTGTGCTGCATTTTATTTTTAACATCAAAGCATAAAGTTCATCAAAGTTTGAGACCAGTTTCATCCATTTGGAGTAAAGTCTGGATTGAAAATCTCACAATGATTCATCAATGAATGGAACTTTGACACAAGCAGACTTCTCCCAGAGCACCCTCCTTCCAGTCTGGCATGTTTAGCCTGAACTCCCTGATGCTTTCCAAGAGAGAACTTGCAGTGGATGAGTAAGTCTGGCTTGGGAATCCATTCAGTCTGTTTTCATTTTTGTGCACTCTTCATCTGTATTTAACACCCTTTGCCTTTTTAATTTAAACTCTTACCAACTACAGTATTGAGGTGTTGCCATCAGATTTTTGGTTAAAGTTATGGTCTGAGCATTTCATGCGTCCAATTGTTCAAGCAGGGATGGGAGAGATGATGGCTGAGTTGTGACGCTGCTCAGTGCTGTGGGGATCCTGTTTCTGTGCTCCATCAGACACTGGAGGATGGTGGACATCACCTGCTCAGGTCTTACTTGTTTCAGGTCCTGCAAAGGCCTGGTTTTGCACCTCTTGTCATTGACTGCCTGAGGAAGGATGAAGCTTGTTCCCATAAACATTTTCCTTACAGGTATACAGGGATCCTAAATGCTCAGCCTTATCAGAAATTCCCTAAACTGATTTCAGCTGGCAGGAGACACATCTCTGAGAACTTACTCAGCCTATTGCCAACACAGTCCTTGAAGTATACTCAAGTGTGTTTCTGTTCTATTCATTTAAATCAGCTGCCTCAGCTACAAATATTATTAAATATTTGCATGATTTCAAAAGCTGGATTTTTAAATTACTTTCTTGTAAACAAACAAATACAAATGGCAAAACATAGACTTGCTCATTCTTTTCCAACCCAAGTGCTTCAATAGGGATGGTCATTGTAAGCCACGACATTATTTTTTGATCCAATACCTGCTGTGTCTGTGTAGTCCACAAGCAACTCTAAAAGAAATGCTGATGGCCACTCTTGTACTTGGATATAGCACAGAAATCTGTAGGGAAAATTCAGCAGCTACTGACGATGCCTCATTTCCAACAGCCGACCTCCCACAGGTCTCCTGGGAGGAGATGATGACTGAATTAGCTGTTGTCAGCCTTGCAAACAGTTTGTGGTCTGTGTGCTCAGAAAGTGGAATCATCAGTCTGATCACTGCTGTAGCAGCTGTCATGCATCACTGTGGGAGGTCCAAGTTAAATTTTGCTGCTTCTCTTGGTGGAAAAAAAATGCTAGCATGGCACCCACTGCAGGAAATAAAGACCGCATCACATTGCAGGAGCAAATTCCTGAACTGACCATGAAAGGAAGGACTGCATGAAAACAGCCTTTGACCACTCTTCTATGAAAATGAATATAAATCTGCTAACGTATACTGCAAGTTAGATGGAGTTTGGGATAGGTTTTTTTGCCAGTAAGAGAAAGGCTGCAAGTCCAGAACCCCAAAGGCAATTGTCCCCAGCTCGGTCTGAGCCTTCTAGAGAGGTTTTCTCGTAGAATCTGGTGCTATGGGAGCTGTAGATGCCATCTCAGTCTTTAGAGAGAAGGACATTACACATGCAGCTGCTTGCAGGGATTGGGATTTCAGGAAGGGAACAGATGGCTGTGGGGCAAACAAGATGGAGGTATTAACCATAATAAACTATTGTTAGATTGTGAAACAAAAGAGTGCACAGGTCAAAAATAGCAGTGTTTATATAACTATTTAAAGTAAATACATTTTGTCAGTGTTTTTGGAGTATCTTACAGTTCCATTGGTTTCTCTCAGCTGTTTTTTGGCTGGCATTTCTTTGAAGTTTTGTTGCCTGTGCTTTATGTGCACCCTCACTGAGAGTTCCCACATGCTTTAACAACAGGACTTTACCTTTGGAGAGTGAACTGGAAATCAGTGATAAATATGCAGCTTTCAATAGAGAATTCCAGCACTATTTAACAGCAAAGGAAGGACTGCCACTGATTCACCTGGGTAAGGACTCAGTCATTTGATAGTCAGTTCCAAGTATTTCAAGGGTAGTGCCTTGATTAGGAAGGCAGGCAGAAACGAGGAATGCTTCCCACAAACTACCTCCATGTCAGGTTGGAGGGCACCCCCTGACATAGACAGTGGCTGGTAGTTGAAGAAACAGGAATGTGTCTAGAGAAGGGTGCTCAGCCCCTCTGGTGCACCTTGCAGCCAGTCCTTTAGGGGCTTCCTGAGGCCAAAGCTGTATCCCACTCACTGTGTGTAGTTAACTACTGATGGATCCATCTTCCTGGAATCACATTACCTTTTCTTTAGAAGCCATTTATTCCTCTGGCCTTCACAATGTCCTGTGCTGGTGAGTTCCACAACTTATAGATGTAATGTGTAAGAACTTGCTTTTTGTGTATGTTAAATAAAAGGAATTTTCTTGCTTCTGCTTGGTCTTGAAAAGAAAGCAAATCTTTAGTGCCAGAAACACTGGTAAATAGGATGTTTATCCTGTTGAGATTGCTCCATATGGAAAACACATTTTCCTCAATAGTAAAGTACCTTGCTTTGGTTATTTTACAAAGGAAAAAAGTTTACACATGCAGATGACTGTAATATTCCCATACGTAATTGTGTGGAATGTGTTAAATGAGATAACATGTTTAAGTTTTATGTCACTGGATTTTACTGTCCTGTTTTACTTCAGTATTTTGATGCTTCCTGTTTCGTTTGTTCTGTAATTCTGTACATGACAGTTTAGCACAGAACAGTGATCTGAATCTCACCACCCCAGTGTATGTACACATTTTTGTAGAGAAATGAGACATCAGTTATATGCCCTTCCTGCCCCCCACTCCCTCCTGTTAGGGCTGAATGGCAGAACTATTCTATGCTATTGAAAGCCTTTAAAAAAAAAAAATCTATGCATGCTATTTTATATTCTAATGTATTATTCATATCAGTACATAAGCTTATGCTTGTCAGTTTTATCTTGTGTATAGAACTGATTACTTTTGACAGTATTTTTGCACTGTTTCTTTTCTTTCTCTTTTTATAATAAAAAGTTCTATCAGCATTAATTGACTGCAATAATTTTTTTACCCCTTTCACTGCCTTTGTGTAAATAGTTTCTTATATGCTTTTGCAAATGTGAGAATGTCTTCAGTCACTAAGGTTTTTTGGTAAGGCTGTCCTTCATATTCACAATATAAAATAAACCATTTTTTTTCCAGGAAAATAATGTTTGTATTCTTTTCTGTCTCAGCTTAAGGGTTTTGTATTTGCACCTACACTGCTTGAGTTGGTTTCCCATGTTAAACTGATAGGCAGAGCCAGGGCCACAGCAAGCTTTGAATAACCTTCTGTTAATAGTAATCCAAGTTTCACAGGGCAAGGCTCCCACTGGTGCCTCATGTTCAGCTAATCCAGTTCTTTGGTCCTGAAGTGTAGTCTGTGCTCTGGACAGACTTGCTGAAATAAAGGTATTATTTCCCAAGACAAGAGCTTATCTGACAGGACAAAGTTAGGATAAAAATAGTCAGCTAGTGCCCTCTTCCTAGGCTGTAGTTAAATTGCCTTGGCTTTTTGGAATTGTAGATCTGGTGCAGTTTTATGTACTCCAGCAACAACTGGCTGGAGAGCAATGAAAGCTTTCAGCAAAATGAGCTGACAAAACCCTTGTTCTAGCAGTTTTATTTTCAGAGCAGTGCTTACAAGAAGGAAAGTACAATGAAGTTCATAAGGGTAATGTGTTCTCTTTCTCATCATATTTTATAAGCTGTGAAAACAGTAAGCAATGGGAAGGTAATTTTATTGTGCACCATATTTCAATTTTGATGCTAGAAGTACACAGCTACGTTCTTTTTTTCCCCCAACCTTAAAAGCAAGCTCCTGCCATTGATCTAAATGGAGGGGGAGAAAGTTGTCTTGTTTTATATATGGGTAGAGACAGCTAAGTCCTGGACTTTCTCCTCAGAAAGTGCTCCTCTTCCTCTCTTAAAAATAATTGCTAACATACTATGACAATAGTTGTAATCCACTGGAAGTGAAGGTATGGCTTTAAGGAAATATGAGCTCTCCTCTGCAATAACTCACTTTAACTTGTAAAGGGGACTAAAAAGCCAGAAGTTGCATAGTTCATGACTTGTGCGAGCCTTCAAGCTCCAAGACAGGCGTCAGTATTTTCTGTACAAGTTGAGCTCTAGGTCTTTACTGTGATGAATTGTCACCTGCTAGGAGCAGTGATGGACTCCTGGTTGAGGGAACATTGGTGGCTTTGCTGTAAAATATACAGAATTCACCACCCCATTTTCCCTCTCTCTCAGTTAAGCTACTGAAAAAAAAAAAGAAAGTGATTCAAGGAAAAAGAGAATGGATGCCAAACCAAAACAGAAATGTAGGGCTTTTGCTAATTTGTCAGATTAGGCAAAACTATCTGGGCAAAAAGTAGGCATCACAAAACCATTGCACTCATTTAAGTGTACAAGTGGAATCAAGAAGGGCCAGACCACTTTATTTACGTTACACAAGTAAGATCCACATCAACATCCCTAAAGAAAAAAATGGCCATTTTTGTACACAAGCTGTCGAAAGGCATAACCTTTAAGAAACCATGGATGCTTCCTTAAAAAAAAAAAAAAAAAAAGCAATTGTAGGTGTGTGGAAGCTAGGCCTAAGTGTGTTTGTAATTCCAATTATAGGACAGAATTGTGTTCATACTCTTCCACTTTTCAAAGCACTCCTGAAGGTTTCCATAACAAGGCTTTTTAAATAAAGGTTTGAAGGATTGCATAGATTCAAAGGCTCAGTGGTCCTCTAATTCCTTTTTGATCTCTGAAATGTATGGATGATCTTTCCCATGTGCTACTTCCATGATAGCAATTGCCTATGAAAAGAAAAAAAAAATATTCACACAATTGATTCATATATAACACCAGGCTATAAATACTCTCTTTAGAGGTTTGAAGCAGTCTGACACCTCTAGCTACTTTTTGTCCCCTTGTAGTCATAAACCCAGTAGGAAATAAAATGAAATTCAAAACTAAGTAATAAAGGCTTTATATTCAGAGAATACATCTTTGATCTTAAAGGAGCCCAAAGCACCTTTCAAAATTATATTCCTGACAAAACTACTTTGAATGCAACCAGCTCCAGGACAGAAAACTGCAAGTGCGGTGGGTAACATTCCAGCAGAGGACTTAGCCAGTATCAGAGCGAGCTCTGCTCCTACCAATTTATCCTTGAGCTGTCACACAGACATGCAGGCCTAGTGCAAGAGTTATGCTAAGGCATTTCAGACTTGAGTCTGTAAACCCTCTGCTCCTTCCAGGGTCTAAAAGCACTTTAGGAAGGAACCAACTTCTCACGCAAAAGTGAGATCCTGTCAGATTTGGACAGACGCTGCTGTGCCTGACTCCCCGGTGTTCCGCCTGCTCCAGGCCTGAGAGTGAACACTGTAGGCAGCCAAAGACCCTGACTGGCACTTTCCTTGCCCTGCAGTGTGTCCAGGGGAAACATTTCCACTTGAGAAAAGATCTGATAAAAGGCAGCACTACACAGAACTGAGAAGAAAGTTGGGTGTAAGTCTGAGAATGTTGAAAGACCACAGTGCTGAGACAGCAAGGAATTGCAGTATCCCAGCCATCTGAGCATTTGGTCATTTCATTCTTGGAAAACTTTTATGCTCTTGTATTTCTTAAATCAGTACAACAAGGGCTTTTGGTTCCTCCTCAGCAGTGAGAAATGACTCCACCCCTCCTCTTGCCCAAAAAAAGAAAGAAGGATCTTCTGGATGAGCTGCTTATGAACTGACAGAGAACAATGAGTTTGCTTTTCCACTAAATCCCAAACATCAGAGGCTGCGATAACTTTGGGCAGTTCCTGTAGACAGCTTTTGGAAGTGAGTCATTAGAAAATGTTTGTGTTAGGAAACTAACTACACCAACAAATCTACCTAGCAGTTCCCTACCCCCCATCCCATGCTCCTACTGGCACAATTCCCATTTCTACTCAAGGGTTTAACACGACAATGAAGGAAAGCCTATGCCAATTTCAAACTAGGTAACAGTTAAATTTTAGAGCATATATTCTTGTAGCATCTTTCACCATGGTTGGATGGCTCTGTTATTTGCTGGCTAAAAACCTGCCAGCATCTAAAAAGCAAGAAAAAATGAATACATTGTGACATTCCACACCCAGTGATTATACGCTACAGTAGTCACTGATGCTTAAGAAACTAAAATAAATTTCTGTCCAACAACAATAGGGGAGAACAGTCAAGAAGCATAGTATAGACAATAAAAAAATAGAAGAATAAAAAACTAAAGAATAAGGCACAGACTAATAAAAAGGGGCGAAGAAAAACATAAACCCAAAATGCTGCATTTGCCAATTTCAGCATTACCAGATGCATTGAATTCCCTTCAGCTATGTAAAAATCGATTGGTTCCAGAACAAATAACCACCAAAAGCATGCCTAGTTTAAGTTGGATATAGAAATCACAGACTTCAATGAAACGCTATGTGCCTTTTCTAAGAGCCAAGCATTTTTCCTGTCCTTACCCAGCAAATGAGGGGAAGATAGGGTTCTGCTTCATTTACACTAGTGCAGCTCTAGCTCAGTGAAGAACTTAAGAGTAAATGTTTAAGCATAATTCTTGCTCCAGCTGCTGCAGTATGAGCCCACTGTGAAAAGGTACCCAAGAGTAGACCTACACTCCATCTCTAGAAAAACCAAATCTGAGCCAAATATCCAGTAATCAAATATATTAACACATGGTGCATTTCCTACCACGCCAGGCTCACTGACAAACACAGTGTTTCAATGACCCCATGGTTGAACTAGTGTTATTAATGGAGAAACCAGGCAATAAATACCCTCTTCAGGGCTTTAACTCCAGCCGTCCTGTTATTCAGCGCCATATGCAGTCTCCCTAATTTCAGCCACATGGAGGCAACATTCAGTGAGTAGGAGGGATAATGTTTGCTGCAAGAGAAAGAAATTCAGCTTTATCAAACTTGGCAGTTTCATAACATTTTCCCAGCCCCTGTCCCCCTCTCATGGGGCAAGAAGCTGCCTCTCGTTGCCCCTGCCCATTCACCACTCATCCCCTCTGCCGTGACTGCCAAGAGCCAGTGCCAATTGTGTCTGAGACGGGGACGCCTGTCAGCTGGGAATTGAACTGAAACTACCATATGCCTCTGAACAGCTGTCAGATGGCAATGACTTTCTGCCACTAGTTTTAATCTAGCCAGCTACAGAGAGAGACTGCATTGTTATGAGTTTTTGGAGGCACCCTGCACTTGCAGCAGTAGCTCTGTGTGTTCCACAATAGTTGATGGGCTGGAAAGCGAGGGGCCCTCCACAGTGTGCAGGGCACACATGGCAGTCTGTGCTCACACACACTGAGTGGGTACAGTCCTCTTCAGCAGAGCTGACCTGGAATGCCAGGCTCAGAGCCAGAGGAGCTGGGCAAGCCTCAGGGAAGATAAATAGTACTGAGCTCCCAGGGGGGGAATGTTGGCTCCTCCTTTGTATCACTGCTCTCTGCCAAGTGATCTGTGACTTTATGTTGGCATCTGTTCCAAAGGGAGAGCTTTTCTTGTGCTCCCCCCCAGCTGGCAAGAAAGTGATGTCTCAAGATGAGAATCTGTTTGGGAGATTCACGGCAGGACCAGACGCAGCCAGCATTAACTGGCTGGCTTTAACGAACGGGATCACTACTGCAAAACCACAGAATTTTAGAAACAGTACTCATATTTCCTGCAGAGGCTGTGTGCTGCCTTGCCCCACGCAGGGCTTCAGAATGGGCATTCTCCCAGGCCTCCAGCTCTAGGGCAGCAGGATCAGGGACAAGGGGCACCCCCAGGTCTGAGCGCGGGAGCTGAGCTCGGCTCCAGCTCCCTCTGCTGCTCGGCCCCAGCCCTGGGACAGGGCTCTGCTGTCCTGCAGCCACGCCCACTGTGCTGCTGCAGAGAGAAGCGACTGGGAAACTGCAGGAGGATGACAGCAACATGGGCTTGTCCTCCACTACCTTGCACAAAATACTGGCTGCAGATGCAGTTTAAGCCCTTCTTTATTAAAAGAGTATGATATTTTAGAAACCAGTACTTATCTAGCTAAGCAGAATTAGCGTAGCACCCCAGGTGGCACAGTATTTCGAGAACCCAAAGCAAGGATTTCAAAGTCAGTCCTGCTATGTATTGCAGACCACATTCTGATAGTAACAAACACTGTCCCAGCATTTAAAAATTCCTTTTTGAGTAGTGGTATCATGGGTAGAATGTTTATACAACATATACTGAGAGAAGTGATCTCTGCCCAAACTTTACTTAATTGTTCAGATTACTGAATTAGAGAACTAAAAAAATAGTCTCTTAAATTTACCTGTACGGTCTGATAATTTTTTGCCCATAACACAGGGCACCTTCCCAGTCTTGCACATAAAGACAGACACCCATGGCCTGGTACATCATATGTAACATATAAACATTACTGTCTTCAAACACTGCACCCATCTTGTCCAGGCTGAGTTCACAGATCTCCAGTAATTCACTAGGGGGTATGAAGAAGTCAAGGAACGCAATAAATCGATGGCCTCTCATTATACAACTAGCTGGTAATGCCTTCAGACACAAAGAGGACAGAGATAAGTTTAACTTCTACTGGTCATAGTATTTCTCCTACAAGTACTTCCGAAATCCAGCAGGCAAGATTTTTAGGTGACACACCAGTGGAGTGAGGGTAAGACAAAGGATATATTTGTAGTGTTTGGCTCGTCTGAATTCCTCAATCACGTTCCTGGCATATTTGATCATGTCCTTTACTGTCTCTGCTGATGGAGGATCATTCAGCTTGCAGATTTCCAGTTTCTCTTTATCCTGAAGGAAACACAATAGACTTTACAAAGGCAAGTTCCAAGCCCTACAAATAAAAGTGCACCTGCTATACAAAATTACTCTAATACAAAGACACAGATGAGAACTTAAGCTCTTCAAAGAATGAAAAAACAAAGGTAGAATGTGTACCTGCAATTTTTCACTAAAGCCTTGGCTAGAAAACCTAGAATCCTTTGGCCTTCCAGTTCATCTGTCATTCTCTACTTCCATGAAGTCCCTTTTCTTTTGAAAGATTGAAGAGCTTTTCTATTTTAAGTTGCAAGCAGTTTTATATAAGAAAATTCACTGCTTCCAAGAGTTTAGGGATTAAAACAAATTTAGCCTTAGTTTTAAGGCTATAACAGCTCAAATACCTTAGGTCGACTACCAAGTGATATCTCTGTGGAAAATGACATGATCTTATATACAGAAAAGGCTCCTTCAGATCTACAGACAAAACCATATTTCCATATATTTTTGTTATTTCTGCTAGACAGCTCCACTTGCTCTTACCTCTCTATCTAACGTACTACTTCAAGAAGAGTCAGCTACAATCTAGAGACAAGTTTTTGCTTTTTAAGCTTCACACTGTTGCTAGATTTCTTTTTCTTTTATTATTTAATCTGCCAGCTGAGAGAGCTACAGGGACTCTTTCCAGAACTGAAGGAGGATAAGTGACAGGTGACTCCCAGAGTGTTGAAATTCACAGATGAAATCCTGGCTTCACTAAACTCAGTGGCAAAATTATCAAAGTAATTGTGAGGAAAAACACAACTGATATGGTATCACCAGAATGATCTCAATACTGGGTACTATTTCGGGAAAAAAAATTACAAAAGATGACATCATTTAGGGGAAGGAGATGGTTGTCTGGTCAATTTGGGACATCTGGTGAAAATGGGAGGAAAAATGATCTGGAACTTAAGGGTTAGATTATGCCAGACACACTGATCTTGTCTGGAATGACAGATTAGCTACATAAAATTCAATTCTTGTAGGACTTTCAGTGAAGGAGGTGCAAATGGTTGCACAGGCACAGCTGTCTCAGTATCTGTTAGGTTTGGGTACCTTTTCCCTCCAAAAAGTGTTTTTCTTCAAAACACGTAACACCTTGTTTGTAGAAACACTGTCTGGAACTTCCGTTGTCCTTTGAGGGGCACCAGCTCATGTCTAATGAACGTAACTATGGCCTGCACATCACCAAGGGCTGTGACCTAGGACCATGCTGTCCCTGAGCAGACCGGTATGATGCTACTGCAGGAAAGGCCATTTCTCAGATTCTGCTGGGTCTCCAAGCCATCCAGTAAGGTCATACAATGATACAATGTCTCCTAGATTAGACTGAAATGTTCTAACCAGGAAATATAGCAGCAGTACTCTATCCCAGAACAGGATCCCAGAAATGCCTCAAGCAAGATTTACCTGCTGGGAGATGGTAGAAAGCATGAAATTACAGGGGAAAAAAAAAAAAAAAACAAAAAACGAAGAAGGGAAAAAAAAAATTTCTGAGCTAAATTCTTTGGGCCAGGTAGCATAGACAAGGTATAATTATCTACTTTTAACAATGTTTTCATCTTTGCTTTGTAGCTTTAAATAGGCCTCTACCAGGAAATTTCCTGATGTGTCATGATTACAGTGGAAAGAATGAGTATCAGAAAATGTTCTGGACAGAAAGACAGAAAAACAAAACCACCTCCCCCCAACCCCATTATCCTATTTTCCAAAATGTAATTAAGCCAGATAGGATATTACATCTAAGGACATGGGTAGGTGTCTTGACAGTCAGAAGCATATTTAAAACCAATTTTATTACCTTTTCTTTCGTAATGCACTCCCTGCAATCACAACTAAAGAAATAGGAGTCTCTTAACCGGTCATTTCTGTCTTCTGTGGGATACAGTAGGTCAATATAGCTGCTAAAAATCTACATGGTAAAAAAAAAAATAGCAGTTAGTGAGAAGAAGCATCACTAAACATATTTTTACTGCTTGTTCTGGTATATGCAGTATGTCAACTACTTATTCATGCAACTTGTGGATCCCTGCAGCCACATCACCTGCCTGCTCCCTTCACATTCCAAGCCCCATGGCAGCATCAGGAGTTGTCACTTGTGTGAATGCAACCTGACAGAGAATGTTCCTTTTCTATTCGCTATGGAATTTCCCTCAAATATTACCCTGGCTTACACCCAGGACAGCAAGATTCAGGTGTGGATAAGGAAACTATCACAGCATAAATCTCAGGCTCCTGTCAGACTACAAAGAGATGCCTACTTTTCAGAGGTAAAATAATGATTTCAGGTATCCAGCCTAGGATAAATTACAGTGGCCTGGTTTTTTTGGAGGCTGGAATCTCAATTTTTTCTTTCTGAAAACCTACAAAAATTGGGGCAACAGCAGTCACTAGTAGCTTTAGAAACTTAGGACAAGACCTTTAGATCTCTGAAAAGAAGAGAGGCCCAGTGCTCCAGTTCAAGGAGAATGAATATCAGATTTACTTCAGCAGCAATATTTTAAAGCAAAGAAAACCTGCTTTTGAACATTTTAAAGGCCCTTCATATACACTATTCTTAAGTTTTCCTCTATTTCAATGGTCTTCAGAAAAGAACCCCTGCAACTAGCTTTAATGCTCTGCTTTTTAAAATGAGATCTCCCCCAAGAAACACGTCCTATGCACAGCACAGTTGATCATTCTGCAGACCAAGGAACAGCTTTAGCTCTATTTCCTCATTTATAGTTATTTGAAATGCTTTGCTCAGTCTTTATACTTAAAGTTTCTCTTTTCTTTAAAAGTAAAATTACAGGTAATTTCATACAGTGCACCTTCTTCTTAAGTGTGAGCGTGTCATCTCACATCTGCCCTCACACTCTCCGTTCCATATTTTCAAAGCATGTGGAATTCAGGAGCCACACTTACAGCAAAAAAACTTTAAAGTACTGCCCTGCAATGGCTACACGGAGCCTGAAGATGGAGACACAGGCTGGGAGACTGGATAGAGACCACACACAGCCACAGCTCACATTCAGAAAATTCTGAAGTGTCAGAAAAGCAAATGTGCAAAACCTGTGAGGTCCTGGAGAGCTGATGCAGCTTCTAAGGCAGAATTCAACCTGAAGAAGATGCCAAGCAAGGTAAACACTCCACATCTCTACCTATAATGATACACCTTCCCTAAAAATGCTGAAAATGTCTGGGATTTCACAGTAAAAGTCTGAAGCCAGAATCAGTCCCTGTCTGTTACCACAATGCATTTACAGTGACTGTCAATGTCACAGACAAATCATTGCTGGCAAATGGCACAGAAGAAGTTGCTCACCTGAGTCATTCACCCTTGGCTATAGCAGCTAAATTCACTTTCTTCACAATGGGGAACATCTATAATCCACAAAAATAACCTCCCTGCCTTTCTTCCAGGCTGCTAACACAGACCTCAGAAAACAGCAGAAGTTCTCAAAAATCAAATCTGATCTTATCAGCATTAACTTTGCCCAGTGAATTAACATTTACAAATGAGCCATTGAAACTGTCTGCAAACTCCATCTCCAGAGAGGATGTTCAGTATCTTCATTCCCTGCAGGTATTTGAACATCCTTCTCAACTCTGTTTAACACTTTTTCTTGGCTTTTTTTTAAAGTAAAATGCAGCTCTATTTAAAACTCCTGCCAAGTTCATTATTTGATGGAGAAAGTTTCAAGGTAAACCCAGAACTTTGCTCAATTTCATAGATTTTTATCCCTCGCTGTTCAGTTTCACTCCATCTAAAAACACACATTCGTTCTTCTGTGACTTACTTCCCAGCCAATGCCACTGAGGTGACATGACCAAGTCCCATGTTTTGTGGATGCTTTGTCCAAACAGAAGTCAGGATTTATCTGTACCCATTTACCTTGTTTATTCTGGCTTCAATTTCAACACATTACTATTATACTGGGAACTATTACAGCAGTAATAATTTGCTTTGATCTTGGAATTTCAATGCACCAGCCAAACATCAGTAAATTCAGCCTCATTTTACAGATGGGTAAACTGAGAGAGAGGCTGGCAGATACACAGTGACTGCTGCAGGTGCCCTTCCCATGTTTTAACACAAAATAGGCTACTGCCTCCAAAAATCCCCTCAGTCCTCCAGAGCCACCCTAACTTTTCCAAAGCACTATCTTGCATTTCTCTGAGAAATGAGAGATCCCTCCTTCATATTATTAAATTGCCATTTAATTGAAATGAGCCCTGAGAAGCAGAATGGATCCTACCGTCAGGATGCAGGAGAACAGAGCACATTCGAACACTGTGCCTTTACCTCCTCTCCAGGCTCAATCTCTTTAACAGCTCTGACTTCAGCCAAGGTTCCCTTGTAAGTCACAATCACATTTGGGCAACAGCTATGGTTCATCAATGCAACACTGTAAAAGTAGAAAAGCAAATGTTTTCCCCAATCACTACCATAAGCAACAGGCAAAAAGTTAAGCACCACTCCACAAAACAAATAAGTCTGAAAGATTGAGTCAGTCTGTGTCTGTAAGCTGTTTTTATTCTGAGGCTTAACATGAAGGTAACCTTGGGAAAATCTGTTGTACTGTTATTTATTCTAATGATATGGAGGATGGCTGTGCTAATGAATCATTATGATTTTTAAATCCTATTATTCAGGTACTAGGCAAGTTATTATTTTCCCATTCTTACAGTGCAACAGGACAGGTGACAGGTATGTTCATAAGCTTTACCACCAACATGATAGACAGACTATTCTCCTCAGAGAAGAAAGAGAGAGAAAGAGAGAG
>VZRN01003886.1:3261-64698 GCA_013397935.1 Dasyornis broadbenti | reverse complement strand
AATTCCCAACCTCCAACAACTGCTAATCTATATCATGGACACCTGGAAAAACAAAGTTTCCACTTTTAAAAAATGGTCCATTTAAGTTACAGGAATATAGTTTACAGAAACAACAATATATTTGAGATCCATAGTTTCTACAAGGAGGGATGGAGGTAGGAAGTCTTAGTTTTGTAATTTTTCACAGTAAATAAAAATAAAGTTAAAAACGTAATTTTCTGTCCGTCTGAATGAGCCACCATTAAGTTTAAGACAATTTGGAGTCCAAAGAGAAGTTTGGCTTTTTTCACATTTTGAGTCATAGTCTCTCTGAAAATAATGATTTGCTAAAGAAATGCTGACAGGTTCTTACCTTATCTGCTATTTGAAATATTTATGGAAATGGTTTAGCTTTTATATCTATGCCCATTTCAATCTCTACAGCAACAAGAAAAAGTGTTGCTGCAATCTTAAAAATCAACTGGTTTGGCTATTTTAAAAATGTTTTGCAAAACATGAAAAGACCTGGTTTGGACCCCAATATGTGAAGACTTGAGCATAATACACAGGTATTTCCATTTCTACCAGCGTCATAAATTTTTCTGATGTCATAGTAATAGTCAGTTAGAAAATAAAACCCAACCAAAACCTTTCATGTCTAAGATTTAGGCCGAGTGGAGCTATCTTGACAGATCTTCAAAGACAATATAAATAAACAGTTTAGGGATAGGCATATAAAATTACTATTGATAACAGCTCATGGAAAATGCTAATGAATAAAGTATTTTTGGGTATAAAAATATAGTTGCACTATGGATTAATAAAAAATAATTTTTGTGAATTGAAGGATAAATATTTTCCTACAACCAGAAACTTAGCTGTTGAAAAATTATATTTGTCAGCCAGATACAGATTTTAAAATTTTTGTCAATTTCTATGATATTAAGATTTAGCACCTTTAAGTAACAAAAAAAGAAGCACAAATCTGTACATCAGGTCTAGGATATTCTGGAAGCCATGAGTATGTTTATCTTTATGATGATTTAAATGTTGACCTGACTTTCCTGAAGTCCATGGGGTACCTTATTCTGTGTGTACATAAATTACAATATGATCAAATTTTAAACTGGCCAGTCACTAAGAAGGATCTTTTAATTTTTTGAGGGACAGTCAATTCACAGTTTCAATGTCTGCATCATTGCTCTCCTATGAGGAAAGGTTGAAAGAGTTGGGATTGTTTGGGCAGGAATTAGGGCTGAACAAACAGCAGTCTTTTACAATTTTGAGGAGTCTACAAGGGAGCTGGAGAGGGAATTTTCACAAGGGCATGGAGTGATAGAACAATGGGAATGGCTTTAAATAAAAAGTAGGCTTAGATTAGATATGAGGAACAAATTCTTTGCTCAGAGGATGATGAGGCACTGGATGGGTCTTTGAGCAATGTGGTGTAATGAAAGGTTAGTGCAGTAACCCCATGGCAGTGGGGTTGAAACTAATTGACCTTTGAGCTCCCTTCCAATCCAAACCATTCTATGATTCTATAATGATTCTATGATTGTTCAAATTGTATTAATTTATGGTTTCTAATGCAAGTTTTCTGTCTTTTAAGTAAATTGTACTATTAATTCTTGGAAAAATAAAAGTTTTAAAATATCAGGATACATTCAGAGGAAAAAAAAAGATGGCAATGCGAGTTGTGATTTAATTTTATTACATAGCTAACCTTAGCAACATTTCACAAGTAATAAATATAGTTGGTTTAGAACAGGGAACTTAAATTACATTTCAATACTTTAGTGAATCTCTACTATTTAAAGAAAGAGGGCAACAATTAAAACTGGCTAAAATTTTGTGTGCAGTTCTCTAAATATTTCCTTTATCTGTCCTGAATAAAATGCTCAAAAGCTTCTTTCTGGGACCTGGTAAGAATTGTAAAGTCTTGCACCTGGGGAGAAACAGCCAGTACAAGCTGGGGGATGGCCAGGTGGAAAGCAGCTTTGCAGTAAAAGGCCCTGGGATCCTGGTGGAAGTCAAATTTGCAATGAAGCCAACATTGTGCCCTCATGGAAAAGGCAGCCAATAGCATCCTGAGCTGCATTAGGAAGAGTGTCATCGGCAGGTCAGGGGAGGTGAAATGATCCTTGTCCTGTCCTCAGCAGTTGTGACATTGCATCTGGAGTGGTCTGTCCAGTTCTGGACACACCAGTACATCGAAGAAATCAACATAGTGCAACTAGTCCAGCAAAGGACCACAGAGACATTTATGGGACAGGAACATATGCTATGTGAGGACAGTCTGAGAGAGCTGGGACTGTTTAGCTATGACAAGAGAAGGCTTGATATGTATAAATATGTGATGGGAGCTTGTAAAGAAGACAAATCCAGATTCTTCTCCATGGTGCCCAGTGAAAGGAAAAAAAGCAGTCAGCACAAATTAATATACAATAAGTCCCATTTAAACATAAAGCAAAACTGGTTTTACTGTCAGGATGATCAAACACTGAAAAAGGCTGCCCAGAGAATTTGTGGAGCCTCCATTCTTGGAGATACTCCAACTGGACACAGTCCTGACCAGCTGGCTCTATGGTCACCCTGCTCGAGCAGGGGGTTGGACTAGATGAGCTCCAAAGATCCCTTCCAACCTCATCTATTCTGTGATTCCATAAATCATCTCTGATAGCACAGAAATATTTTGACTTTTTTTAGCCCTAGATACCCAGTATAAACTTCTGAGGGAACTGCAGACACAGTAGTCAGCCATGTATATCTAATACAAATCATGACCTCCTTTATGAGTGACACCTCTGTGGAACTTCAATGTCTTAAGGAAATTTGCCCCACTTGTATCCTTTGACCATGTAAGCTTCATTTCACGACTTCTTGGGTTTCAGAATGTCTTTTTCCCTTTTGTTTCAACTATCCCTAGAGAGAACTGATAGCTCCTCAACATCTTCCTGGAAAGTTTTTCCCAAGACTTTTAGTCAATAGCTACAGAAATGTATTGTCAGATTACCTTTTTATTTATTATTCCTAGTCTTATATAAGCCGCTGCTCATTATCATGTTTTTTTTTGAAAAATGCCTTAGTTTTTGCCTATCACTTTTCTCACATTCCCTTCTATTTATTTGTCCAATTTCCTGACATCTGACCTTATGACCTCTTAGAAAAATGCATTTATATTTTAATCTGTTTTTACCCACAGATTGAGGATTTACAGCCTAAACTTAATTCACCCTACTTGTGTGCTGGCATTTTGCTTGCCTCTTTTGTCCATGGCCTCTGGACTTAGAAAATGTTCAAGCTTTCACCGTTAAATCAAACAAACTTTAGGAGAGGGAAAATGGCTACCTTTTTTTTCCTCCTGAAAGGTGAGTTGGGTTGCTGTCCTAACCTCCATTTCAAAGTTTCATCCAAATATCTCACAAAAGAGAGGATTTGGAATTTCTTTGGCTTACTGACTCTCTTATCTGTTGCAATCTGTAAGATAAATCTGAATCTCTAGAAGGTGGATGTAGGGAAGGTTTCACTACTGTCTGTATTTCCGGCATTGCTAGCTCTATGATTAAGTAACTCACAGACAGACTAATGACAGCACATTTTTTATATCTAAAATTAAACTTTGAGCTGAGAAAAATGAGATAACCCTTTCAAAACAGGCATTGTGAACAAATAATGAGAAACTTCTTCTAATAACATACTACTGGCAAATTGATGTTGCCATAAGTAAAGTATCAGCAAAACAAGTGTTTGGTGGTGTTCTGGTTTATTTTTTTCTGAAGATTAATGTGGTTTTCATTGGGCTTTTTTCCTGCTTGATTCAGGTGTGAACATACACCAGGATGATTAATTAGGTGTCAATGGAACTATACTATTTACTTATCCTAGGGTAAAGATTTGTGGCTGAAACTCAGCAAGGCTTTTGAATAGGTACCTAACTTTCCGACTTATGAATAACTGTTCCATCAAAGGCAAATAAGGTATTTGTTGGCTCAAAAGATAGGTGTGCACTAAACTGTATGGTGATTTGAGCCTTTTGCGGCTACCTGAAATTACTAATTATGGAGGACAGGCTCTTTTGTGTTATAGGGGAAGTGATATCCACACCACCTCTCAACAGCAACAGCATTTGTGTGTGTCACTTGCTGTGCACTTGAATTGGAGTTTAGTTATCAATGACAAACCATGTGTTCTCTGTGCTATTCTCTGTAACTCCATGCAGGTTCAGGTGGAAAGAGAAAGTAGATTTCACATGTTTACCAGGATAAAAAGCTCCTCTTGGTTTGGGTTTGTATCTGAAACTTGGTAAAATGGTAGTCAGCATAACTTCCTGAATGACTGATGTTAAGAGGCTCCTCCTTTCCAGTGCTAATTGTCATCTTTCCTCAGAGCAGAGTCCTACAGCAGGTTCATTGGTCACAACTGAAGTCAAAGCTCTGGAGGGAAGAAGACATGTCAGAGATGGGAAACAGCAGTGGAGTTGCTGAAGATGATCAGAAGTCAGTACACAGGAGGACTGAGATATAATTAATAGTAGGTGTAAATATTTAAATATTAGATTGGCAGAATTTAGCTGAAAAAGAGAACCTTTTTGGCAGTGTTAAAATGGCCTCTGCAAATTATGCAGGAAAGAAAGAGGATACAGTACCTGCTTGAAGACCTAGACTTTCAGGGAGAAAATGAAGGGGAAATTGCAAGGTTGTTGTGTTTTGTATTGGCCTATTGAGGAAAATGAATATGTGAAAGAGTCATATCTAGTGCTGCTATGATAGGAGGTTCTTACCTGAGAGTAGGTCAATATTTCTTAGCTGTTTTGAATGGACTTTGAATTCACCTTTATGTGCCCTCTCCTATAACTGCTTCCAGCAATCTCTGGCATAGGTTTTAAAAGTGGTAGAACTGCTCCTAAGAAGTAATCAAGTGATGCATGGCTTCAATTTCATCCTTCTCTTTGTAAACAAATTGGAAGACTCTTAAATGGGCATCTTTCAACTTTATCATATTGATGTACCACTATGTGTGACACTTGTGAAGCCTGCTGAGCATGTTGTCATGACATGACAGTGCAGTCTCACAGGGTTAAGGTGTCATGATGGCATAGAATATAATTGTGAGATGGCTTTCTTATTTTGATGATCAATAGTTGATGGTCTTCTGAATCAAAAGGTGTATGATTTTCTGCATGCTTTCCAGCTGCAGATCTGGGATTGGCATTTGCATTCACCACTGCAACTGGAACTGATAGAATGATTCAAAAGGGATTTGTGAGTAAGTGTGTTGAGCTGATGTGCTCATTAGTGTGGTTATGTAGTATCAGGAACCCCGGAAAGTGCAGCAGCAAATGAAAACATATCATGCAGCAATGTCACTTCTCCTTCAGCAGTTACACCCTGTCTCTGATAAAGGTCAGCACAATTTAGCTTGTTACCCACATTGCTAAAGTGCATATGTGAAGGAGAAAAATGACACAAAATGACCATTTTCCTCCATGTTACCCTTGTGTTATTTGAAACTATGCTTAACAGACAATTCCAAGTATTTAAGACTGTATTCACAGATCTCCCACTAAAAACCCCAAACTGATTCTTTCTCTTAACATCCCTTCTTGCATCCTCCCCTACTCCTGCAGAGACACGTCTGATGAATTCATGATGCTGAGCTTTGTTTATATGTTGGATATGGAAGAAAATTAAGGCTATGGTATTTAGGTTAGAGAGTAACACTTGCAGCAATTTTACTAACTTCCAGCTGAGGAATGAACTGAACTGTTTGGTTTAGGGTTTTTACCCCACCTGGTTTGAGTGCATTAAAAATGCATTTAAGCACCCTGATAAACAAATGCGTGAAGGAGTGTGTCATGTTGAGACAATTCTGCAATCTTCTCTTTGAATGCTTTCAAAACAATATCTGGAGTATTTGAGCTCCATCCTTCACCCTTACCTGCTAACTTGCATCTTATAATTTTAAGCAATTCTAAGGAAAGACTGTTAGCCATCTAAACATCCTGGTTAATACAACTACAAGATAATATTACAGGCTCTTCTGGCTCAGTGTGTTGAGAAAAGTAAGTGCAGGTTGCATCAGTGTACTGAGAGCTAGCAAACAGCAGTCACTGCTGTCCCCACTACTTTCTCAACCTGTTCTTACAGTGAAGGCTGAAGAAGTTCACAGAGATAGGCATCGTCCAGTGGAGCCAATGTCCCCCCTCAAGGGGTAAATTCTGAACTCTAGAACTGTTTCCATGACTAGTTTTTAAGTTTTTCTTGTAGTGATGATTCTTTTTATACAATTATTACCTTTATTTTTCTTCACTGAAAACCCACAGTTATTACCTATATCTTATAATACTTTGGAATCACTTTTGGAGAACTGAAGACAAAATAATACATCAGTTCTGTTTTGAATATGATGTTTCAGATTATTTTTTCATTAATTTCATTTTCTGGACACAGTTAAAAGACAATAATTTTGTGATTTATTTTATTTTGTAGAAAGAACATAGATAGTTTTTAGTAGAATATTACATGGAATTTAGAGTATTCTCTAGTATCTTTTATCACAGCATACACATACTCTACAAATAATTAGTCTTGTAGAACCCCTTTGGGAGACCTAAAAGCACATGTTGGAAGTTCTAAGTTACGTTTCTGGTTTGGTAGTGTTTCTTGTGGTTACATTGCATAATGTGTTTAATCTCTAACCTATTGGACCAATTTGTGAAAGAGATACAATGCAGTGGAAAAAACATTAATGTATATTGTCATGAAGGTGCCATTGCCACATGAAGTTGGGAAGTATCACTGAAATAGATGAAACCACAAAGATTCACATAAAATCAAAGTTAGGTCTCTGAAAAGGGTGGAACTGAGTGGACTGCAATGTTGTGGGTTATGCAGGACAAAGAGAAACATTTTCTACTGTTGGTTGATTCCTCTGCAATCCATGCAATGTGACAACACTTCCATTTGCAAGTACTCAGTGTCAGTTCCGTAGCATCCCATGTGTTCTTGTATTGAAAAAGGCTTTTTCCATATATTGTCAAACACATTAAACTTCTTAAAGAAAAAGTGGAAAAGAAAATCCATCTGCTTATTAACTTGTTGTCTAGTTGTTTTCATGCAATTTCTTTTATGTCAGAAAATATTTGATAAGATTTAAGCTTCCCCGCTCTCATCACTTTTGTGGCTAATTACTTATTCTTTTTTTCAGGTATTATCTAGCAGTTAGCATTGTAATGGCTTATAAAACCACACAGTGTTAGCCTACCACATACAGAACATACAGTTTGCACATAAATAGAAACTGAAAGTTGGCATTGCTAAATCAACTAGTTAACTCTATAGTTTCAGTCATCCCAGGGTAAAATGTTATGAAAATAATGAGTTTATTTACAGCCTAATATGTGGTGAAGTTGTCTGAAGCAAAGAACAGAGGAAACTTTTCATTACCTGACTTGAAACACAGCAGTCATAGAGTTTCAGCTCATATATATCAGCCTAACAAAAAAACCCCAAAAAACAAAGCAACAGAACAGAAGAAACAAACTCCCTAAACAAACAAACAAAACCTAACCATAAAGAAACCCACAAACAAAAAAAAATTCCCCAAAACCCCCAAACAAAAAACCTTAAACAACAAAAAACCCAAAACAACAACAACAAAAACCCAACCAACCAACCAACCAACCAACCAACCAACCAACCAACCAACCAACCAAAAAGCCAGCCACAACAACAAAGATAAATGGACACATGAAATCAGGCTCACAGATGAGTGACCATGGTAGAGGTGTGCTGCTAAATGGAAAAGACAGCTTCGCAAAGCTCACATAGACAGCTGTTGGCTAGAGGAATGCATCCGTCTGGAGCATATAAAACTAAAAATTATCTGAATCAGCAGGTAAAATGTCATATGCAGATTGTGTAAGAAGTTCAGTGGGGAAACGTATTTTCCTCCTGGAGATTTTCCATCATTTTTAAGCATTCATATCAACCAAGGATTTTCTGTTACCTCCAAGATAAAATCTTGCCAAGATAAAATCCTGCAGGTGAAAATCTCACCTTTCCCCACTTTTTCAGCAAGGGAGGGACAGTTCCTAAATCCCAGTCAGTCTGCTCTTCCCCCAAAGATCTGCTCTCTTAGAGTTTGAGAATGGATTGTTTGAAAATTTCTGGAGAACAGAAATGGCTTTGGGGAATAAAGATGCTGTGTTGGTTTTGTTTGGCCTGGTATTTGGTATTGCGGGGGCCTCAAAGATGGCTTCTGTGAGAAGCTTCTGGAAGCTTCCACCATGTCCAGCAGAGCCAGTCCCTGATGGCTCTGAAGATGATGGACGTGCCACTGGCCAAGCCTGGGCCAATTAGAGATGTTGGTTATGCCTCTTTGATGACATATTTAAGAAGAAATCAAAACAATGTGGGCATGCAGTTTTTTCTAGCCAAAGAGGAGGAGGTGAGAACATGTGATGGAAACAATATGGAGACACCAAGGTCAGTGGAGAAGGAGGGGGAGGAGGTCCTCCAGGCACCAGAGTGGAATTTCCTCTGCAGGCCATGGTGATGACCATGGTGAAGCAGTTGTGTCCCTGCCCATGGGGTCCACATGGCATGCAGAGATCCACTCTCAGCCTGTGGGGAGGTGCCCACGCTGGAGGAGGTGGATGCCTGGAAGAGGCATCCAGTGGGAGACCCAGTGGAGAGAAGGCACCCCTGCTTCCAAACTGGAACAGTCTGTCCTTGAAGGACAGCACCGTGTGGATCCATGCTGCAGCAGTTTTGGGAGGAATGTCTGCCCATGGGAGGGATTCATGTGGCCGTTTTGGGAGGACTGCTGCTCGTGAGATGGACCCACGCTGGAGAAGTTCTTGGAGAACTGTCTCCAACGGGAAGTGACTCTATGGGGGAGCAGGGGAAGGACTTCTCTCCCTGAGTGGCTGTTACGAATGGAGACAGGAGCTTAGATAAATCTCTGCCTTTTGCCTAGGCCTTTGGCAGCAGGCAGTGACCTTTATTGGGGTGCCTGCACCCCAAGACTCAGTCTTGTTCGCAAGTTCGTTAATAATAGGCCGATTAGGTCTAATATGACATAAATTATCATTTATTAGACACAAAAATAAACAGACATACGACTTGGGATAAAACTACATACTACACAGGAATAAAATAAAAATGAAAAATAAAAAACTACTAGTAGAGAGAAGGCAGCACGCAAGAAGGTACCTATTGTTACAGCTAGCAAAGAAATAATACAATTTAGGAAACCAATATATCTTACCAACTCCAATTTGGTGATGGAATATAAATTAGAATCCTCTCTCAATCTTCGAAGAAGTTACCGCAGACCTGGGTCCAAGTCTGCGGAGAAGCTGCTTGGATGTTTCCACAGTGTGTGCAGGAGACTTCTGCCTCTGTGATATTTCGTGTGTCTTTTATAGTGTAAAAGTATGTCTTTCGGTCACTTACTTGTTCTTTTGGTCTCTTTCCACATCTGTTTTTCCATACCAAGGTGTTGATTTCTTGGTCAGGATTCAGGCTCTCAGGTGCCAAGACATAATCTCTTGTCAGGTCATTGACTCGGTCATTGACTCGGCCTGGGCTATCAATGCATCAGTTTTGTGAGTGAGAGATGGAGGTGGAACACCTTGTCACAGCGGCTGAAGATCTTAGTGGTGAACCGACCAAACACCCACACCCTGTTACCTGTGCTGTCCATGGGAAGGAGGGAGGGGCTGGGGGGAAAAGGTGTCTTTAAGGGCTTATTTTACTTCTTATTATCCTTCTTCGTAACTGTAAGTTGAGCCTGTTTTGTCCTTGAAGTGTTTCCTGCCGGTCCTTATCTCGACTCATGACCCCTTCATTTAATTTTTTCTCTCTTCTGCCCAGCTGTGGCTGGGGAGAGTGAGGGAGCAGCTGTTGTGGGTGCCTGGCATTTGGCCAGTGTCAAACCACAACAGATGTTTACTTTTGAAACTGTACATTAGGAAAATACTGTTTCTGCTGTAACCTATCAACTGCTCTCTGGAAGTGATTAATGGGTATTCCATCAGGTTTAAATTTATTTACCGAGTTGCTAAAGGGCAAGCGTTGGAAATATGGGATGACGAAATACTGAGCTTGGTGCTTATCTAACTAAGCCTCTGTTGGTCTTAGTAATGAATTTTTGTTTAATTTTCAAAAAGCAGAAAAGTCTGTGTTCATAGCTTTCGATCCTACTCTCCAAAAATCTAGGTGTTTGCTTATGCTGAGGTGAGATAAATTTCAAAATTAAGAGGGATAGATGCTTCCAAAGTACAATTAATGCTTAGGAAAGAGGAATAGAACAATACAGGAAAAAAGTTTCATCATAAACATCTCAAATACATTATCCCTGTCTTTTGCTGGTGAAAAATTTGACATGCTTGAAAAAAGGCATTTAAAAAGTAGCTCTTATGGCATTTTTTCTGAATGTTTTGACCTACTTAGTCCAAAGTTCTGTGATTTTGAGAGAAACAGTATACTGGGGAAAGAAAATCAGCTTTTTATATTCAATTCAATGCTCTTCATAGGCAATTTTTTCTTAAATTGCAGCTCCTAGATACAGACAGCTCATGAGCATTTCTAGATTACAAAGTTCTGTATTTCACTGCTTGGTTTCATATATTAGCATCAGAGGTCTGTGGTGGCCATACAATGAAGGAAGACTCTATCTGGTGACAAGAGGGGGAATCATCATCACCTGGGCTGGAGGCAGCAGTCTGTTAATTTTATTCCTATTTACAGAGTTAATTTTATTCCCATTTAGCTGTTATAGTGTTGTGTTTTGAATTTTGTATGAGAATAATGTTGGTAAAATTCTGCTGTTTTCAGTTGTTTTTAAGTAATGTTTGCACCAAGTCAGGGACTTTTGAGCTTCTCATGCCCACTAGTGAGCAGGCTGGAGGGGTGATACCAGGTAATTGTCCCACAGCCTGGACAGGTGACATCAATTGGTCAGAGGTTACAGAGATTCTGTATAATTTGATGCTATACTCAGTAAATTAACTGGGTTGAAAGATGTCCGGGTCTGCTGCTTGGGAACTGGCACTGGTCAGAATGTGACGAGGAATTGCACTGGGCATCACTTGTTTTGTGTATTCTAATTCTTTTATCATTACTGTTATCATTATTATTTACATCCTTTTCTGTTTCTTCCAAACTGGGTGAGTGAGTGGCTGTCAGCTGCATTTTTGCTGATTGGGGTTAAACCATGTCAGGACCTGGGAACTGATGAATTACAACTGAATGATGAATTCAACTGTGTGGAGAAGGGATAGGAGAGAGAGAGAGTGTTCTTTAGCATGGCAAATGAGGGATAGAGGTGCACTAGAAGGCTTCATAGTTGTTTTTACTGGTATATGAAATTATGTAAAGAAGTCTTAGGCAACAGAATTCAGTTATCCACACTTCTAAGTCAATTATAATTAACTCAAGGCATGTTTAGGGAATTAATATGAGGTAATAATATTCTCATAAAGTTATTTTGATGTAGATAGACATCTTGTTTGCAGGACGGGTTGGATATTGGCATTTGGCCTTAGTGCCATTGAATAGTCCAAGACATATTTAATTTTTATGGTAGTGTAGAAGCAGTCTGGTTCCTGATAGAAACCCACCATGAAGTAACTACTGTAGATGATCACAACTCAGGTCAGCCATTCACAGAACTGCTGAGAATTGTGTCATGAGCCACACCAATACCTTTCACCTTCATACCTTGGCTTAGCAGCTTCCCTTGCACCTTTACATTTTTTCAGTGCAACCAAAGACCTGACCTCACCACTATTGTATGGCAATAATACTGCACTCTTTAACCTCTCTGAATCTTTTCAAGTCCAATTTGCAAGGCCTGGAGAAATGAGTTGTGGGCTGATGGCTTTCAGTCAGCATTGCATACAGACAGTCACTTAAAAGCCTTAGCAATGTGATCAAATTTGTTTAAGAGGATTGAGCTAGCATAGATATAAATACCATTTACTCTTAAAGAAGTTGGCTCCTCTGGATGAAGTTCTTAAGAATCTGGCGACTTATCATCCCTTCAATATAGAGGTCAAATATGATTACTTTTTGCATCTGTGCATTTATTTGCAGTTTAGGGCATGATCTGTCAAAAGGTTTTTCATACTTCTTTCCATCTAAGAATGCATGAATAAACCCAAAGTTGTTAACACATCTAAGTAAGCCATTAATAGGGCTAATTACATAATTGCAAATCTGAGTTCTTTTGAATAGACACAAGCAAGGTCAGGATGAGTTTCACTTCAGAGGTACAAACAAGATAAGCATGTGAGAGAAAGGGGAAAGAAGAGGTAGGAAGGAAGTTCACTAGTAGGTAGCTTCTTCTGGACATCAATGAGGTTTATAATGTAGATTTACTATTCTATTACTGAGGTCTGAAAGTAACTTCCTAGCCTAGTTTACTTGGTAAAGTAAACCATATTTAGCAGCAACTGTTGAAAGGTGCATGTGGCTGGGAAGTGAACAATATTCTTAGTGAATACAGTTTGCTTGCAGTACCGTGTATTGCAGGGTGATTCTTGTAGAGTATTTGAAGGACTAAATCTGGTTCCTAGATTACTTCTGTGAAAAAAAAAAGAGTAGTAAAAGCCCTCTAATTCACTGTTTTGCTAGAAGGTATTTTCTGACACTAGCTTATAGGAATTCTATTTTATTTTAGGTTAATGCTAAATTAACTGTTACTTTTTCATAGTAAGAAAAAAAAAATCCAGTACTGCTACTGTGCTTTACCAACATCCCAATTCTATTTGTGGGGCATTCAGCTATATCTTTTGCTGTTTCGCTGTCAAAATTAGATTATTTTCTTTGGTTTTAATATTAGTACTTGCTACAGTTTTCTTGTGAGTATTCTACTAAAAAAAAATTTATTTGTTACAATGTTATGTACTAATGTTGCTGTGAATTGAGTTTGCATGACAAGGTTTCAGTACTAGAGGGAGATACAGGGGTGGCTTCTGGGAGAATCTGCCAGAAGTGTCCCACATATTTGATGGAGCCAATGCCAACTGGCTCCAGAACTGCCCCACCGCTGGCCGAGGCTGAGCCCATTAGCAAGGCTGCTAACACCTTTGGGGTAATGTATTTAAGAAGTAGGGGGGAAAGAAAAGACAACTTCAGCAGGAGAGGAGTGAGAAAAAGTGATAGAAAAAACTCTGCAGACACCAAGAGCAAAGGAGAAGGAAGGGGAGGAGTGTTGCGGTGGCCCAGGTTGCCACGCAGGACGTGGCAACCTCAGTGACTGTGGACTCGGAGATGGCCGCAACCCAGCCCGCTCCTCGCAAAGGGTCTGCCCCACAGACTTTTAGTTTTTGGACAAATGATAGGGTTTCATGGGCAGACCCCGACCGGGACACTGACAGCGAGGGCAGTGCCGAAGGGCCGGCCACTCCCATGGGCCGCCGCTCATCCTAACGCTCCTCCCCCTGTTCTAGAGTTTTCTTATGTTACTTGTCATTCTTATGTTAACTTGTTGTCAATCCCCTAAACCCTTCCCCTTTTCTCCTCCTTGTCCCTAGAACCTTCCACCTTATTCCTTCCCTCATTGGTTATATTCTCTGAACACACCCCTGAGACCGGCCCTTAATGTATCCTATTGGTTTACCCCGTTTATGTAATCCGTTCCTATTGGTTCGTTGATTTGTATCCTCCCATCTCTGCCCAGCTCCTCCCCTCCTTAAAACCCCTTGTCACCCCTCATTCTGCGCCTTCTGTGCTTGGTTTCCTTTGGAGTCCCTAAGCCCACGTCTCTCGTCCCTGGAGGCTGGGTAATAAAGGCTCTGAAATTACACCGACGCAGGAGGTCCCTCTCTCCTCTTTACTCCCGTCGCCACACTTGTAAGCGGCTACTGCTGCGCTCCTCGAAGTGTTGCCAAGGATAGTGATTCAAGACTCAGGTTGCTGGGAGACAGCTCGCCCCTGGGAGGCTGGAGCGTCGGGGTTGCTAGCCTGAGTCTTGGTGCCGGTGACCTAAGCTCGGCACGTCGTCCTGCCCTGGTCAGCCGGGCCAAGCGAGTGGCCAGTGGACGAGGCGACAGAGGAGGTTCTGTAATGGCTGGAGCAGAGATTCCCCTGGAGCCTGTGGTGCAGACCATGAGGCAGCTGTGCCCCTGCAGCACATGGAGGACTCCACACTGGAGGCAGCCGCATGCCCAAAGGAGGCTGTGACCTCATGTGAAATCCATCCTGGAGCAGGCTTTTGGCAGGACCTGTGCCCCCATGGAGAGAGAAGCCTGCACTGGAGCAGGTTTGCTGGCAGGAGTTGTGCCCCCGTAGGAGATTTATGCTGAAGCAGCCTGTTCTTGAAGGACTGCACCCCATAGAAGGGACCCATGTTGGAGCAGTTTGTGAAGAACTGCAGGAAGAACTCATTTTTGAGAAGTTCATGGAGAACCATCTCCTGTGGAAGAGGCTCCACAATGGAGCAGGGGGACAATGTGAGGAGTCCTCCTGCTGAGGATGAAAGATCAGCAGAGATAATGTGATGAACTGACCACAGCCTCCATTTCCTGTGCCCCTGTGGGGAGGAGAAAAAAAGAAATCCAGAAATGAAGTTAAACTTAGGAAGAAAGGAGAGGTGTGGGGAAGATATTTTAAGATTTGGTTTGATTTCTCATTATTCTGCTTGGATTTGATTGGTAATAAGTTAATTTCCCCAAGTTGAGTCTATTTTGTCTGTGTTTTGCTGAGTAATCTCACCATGTCCTTACCTCAACCCACAAGCTTTCTTTGTATTTTCTCTCTCCTGTCCAGCTGAGTAGGGGAGTGAATAGCACAACTTTGGTAGGCATCTGGTGTCCAGCCAAGGTCAACTCACCTTATGGTGATGAGCTTCTAAAGGCCACACTTAATAAGTGGAGCACCCTGCCAACTGCCCATTGAACTGCATTTTAAACTAGTAGATAATTATGTCAAGAATGAGATCCCTACAACAGAAAACATAGCTTGCTTATGCTTGAAGATTCAGAAAAAGCATCATCTGAGACTGGGTATGTTTGATAAAGGAACTTTCACATCCTCTATGACCCTCTCTGTGATAGCAGTGAAAATATTTGAGTTACTGAATCATAAGGGTGGCAGGACTCTGAGTCATGCATGTATATCTTTACTTGCATGATACACCTTCAGTGGCAGTAGTTGTATAGGAGTAAAGTAGCTCTTGCCTGGTCTTGTGCCTTGTTTTGGGAATAAATTATTTGCAATGAAGCCAAACATCACGGCATTCACTGCAGACAGAGTCGTCTGCACAAACAGAGACACATCTGATATAGTTACTGGAATGGGACTGAATGTTTCTTAAATAAGAATAAAATGATCATAACAGCTTCCATTGTCAAAGGCAGCTGTTCTGTCTGTGCTCCAAAAAATAAAGAGTGGAAGTAAGCATCGCTGTCAGTATGGAATATTAAGACTGTTTTCAGAGTTGCAGTGTCTTTAGTAGTATGCTAGCAATTTCTAAAGTGCTTGTGTTGTAAGATAATTAACTGCAAACTACATTGAGAAGAAAATCAAGAGTGAAGCCTAAAATACAAGCCAATCTGAATGTTAACCTTAAAGTTATCAAAACTCTGATTTATAAACAGGTGTGTGGGGACTTCAATCCACTGGTCAGCGTTGCAATAGACAACACCACCGCACCACCTCAAATCAGTAAAAAACAATTGAATGGCTTTTGTCTTGCTCAAGATTTGTATTTCTAAATATAGTGCATTGTAGTAACTGATGAACAGAAAGACAGAGACCAAAGTGGTAAGAACTGCAGAAAAAGAATCATCATCACATCTGCTAGGATGTTTGTTGGAGGTTGAGAATTTTTCCATCCTGTGGCTAGAGATACCTTAACGAGCCTTAACGACTGGGTACTTAAGAGATAACGACTGGGTACCTAAGGGACAAAGACGCACTTAAGAGACTAAAAACATAGCCAGGTGTGGCAAGAGAAGAAAAAGGTGGCTGGCCGCGGGCAGAGACACACTTGTTCCCGGGACTTGTTGGAGGAGACTGCTGCTGTTTCTTCTTTCCCTTCACTGCTGCCGCGGGAGCTCAGCCCTGCCTGGTTTTTCTTCCTTGCTGGAGTCTCTGCTACTCGTTTGTTTGCCCGCTCGAGTGGACAAGCTCTGCCGCCCAGTTTGCTGCCCTGAGATTCCCTGCTGCAGCTCCGCTCACCGTGCAGCCGCCTCGCCCTCTGCTCCGTCTGCCATCACCGAGGAGCTGAGCTCGCGCCACAGCGCCCCCTGCCGGCCGTGACCGTAACTGTACCAAAAGGGAGGGGCGGTGTCTGGCTGCTTAGAGAAAGCTGCCACCGGGTATCTGGTTTGTTTATTTGTTATTGCTACTGTTATTGTTGCTTGTTTTCCTCGTTATAGATACGAGTAAAGAACTGTTATTCCTTTTCCCATATCTCTGCCTGAGAGCCTTTGATTTCGACCTTACAACAATTTGGAGGGAGGGGGGTCATATCCTCTAAGGCAGGTTTCCCCCTTCCTTAGCAAACGCCTGTCTTCCAAACCAAGACAATGTTGTAAAAGACATGGTGTTCCAGAGAAGCCATGCAGGAACTTAGCAGTGTGATGTTTTTGCAAACTGATGGGATGGAAACAAATACCACCAGCAAAACACATTTTTTGCCACTAAGGTAAATTGGTTGTTATTCCAGATGGGAAAAATCTGTATGAAATGAATTCAGAGTGAATCCATATTGGCTGGATTGAAGACCTTTCTTGAGATCAAGAAACCAAGAAGGTACTCAACCACATTGTTCTAAGAAAATACTGTTTCCTTCATATTGCAGCCTCAGGTATGGTGTTTTTCCTCCCTTTGCACAGAATCATGTCAGAAAAGAGGAAAATAATTTTTACTGATTCTAGTAATGCAAAATTCTGTTAGCCGTAGTGCTACAAGTAGGTCATCACAACCTGTACATTTGATTCTAATAAAATAAAATAAAACAGGTTACATTAAGAAGAATAAAGAGACTAAAATTCCAAGTGGAGTGAAAACAGCTGTTAGGATAGTTGTTCAGGGGCTAGCAAATTTAGAGCTTGAGTATATATTCCCACTCATACATATGCTGAGACCATGCAACTTCCTATATTTTTGAAGCCGTAAAGAGTAAATTCATGAATGTTCACTGGAATTTTACTAATAGGAAGAGAGAAGGCATATTTTTGCGAGATTAGTACCAGCTTTGGCAGCAGGTTAGTGCTGTGCATGTCTGTGGCAGGAGGTGATGGTTTTATGTATTTTTGTAGAAATAGTTGTATTTATTTTCTTCTTCTGTTTAACCTGAATTTTGTTTCTCTAGCATGTGACATAAAAAAGATGGAGTTAGTGATCTTGTGGAAGCAGTTATTTTGTATAGTCCTGCTTGAGTTTTCAGTTGAGCTGCCTTTCAATTATAATGAAAAGAAAGGGATAATTAATATGTTTGCTTCGTCTCCCATCCAACCAAATAACAGGTTTCTTTATTTTACCTATGTTAGTAGTTATTAAAATACATTCCCATTCCCTAAGCCTCTGGGTTCATTTACATGTTTAGAAACATAATTAAATTTCAGTCATCCATAGCTGTCTGTCCACATTTGATACTGCCAGAAGACAGTCACTAGATTAATAATTTCCAACAAGTGTATCAGAGAGGGAAGCTGACACTATTCTTGAGATGGACTTTGTCTTGAGCATGGAGACCTCTTCATGTTCAAGTCCAGCACAGAAAGTGTGAGGGCCTGGAGGAGGATATAAAGGGTGACAAAAATGTGATTTGGGTTTTCCAGGCATGATTGTTACCTTTGCATGTCTCAGCTTTTGGCTGCCAGCTGGACATTTCAGAATGGTCTGATTTGTGGAGATATGCGGGAGGCATTCTTTAAAAATCAAGATCCTTTAATGGTCTTCAAAACAGATGCTTTGAAATAGAATTACTTGATGTGATTTACAAAAAATTTGAACTACACATTCGTAGGGTTTTTGTTCGTTTGTTTTTCTGCATAAATAGTGTGTTTAATTTCCCTCCAGTATTTTTGAATGAAGAATTCATTAATTTATGAAAATGCTGAACTGTAATAAATAAAAATATTATATATAAATATCTAAAAAATGTGTGTGCATTGTATAGCAACATGGGCTGTCATTTTAAAGTAGTGTGCCACACAGACAAAGGAATAAAATTAAACCCTCTCCCCGATGCTTTAATGGATGTTTTGGAGAACATGTATTGCACTGCTGCTCTTGCTTGCTCTCTTTTCTTCTTGACCTCTTTTTCCCATTTTCTTTATTATTTTGTTTTTCTTTCTTGCTTTTGAATGTTGTGTAATTTTTTTCTAATTTTCTGCCTTCCTCTCTCTGCTTCAGCAGAGCTTGGTTTTTCTTTTTCCAGCTCTCTGAATTTCTGTTCAGCTCCACCAAAGACTCTCAGAGCTATGTTCCTGTGTGTCCCTCCCACATCCCCTGACTCAGGCTATTCCTCTGCTTTTTTATACTCTTCCTTCTACATCTTCTTCCTGTTTTCCTCAGTAATCTTCCTACTGTTTTTCCATTCCTCTTTTCATTTAGGGGTTAACATACACTTGAAAAATTTCTTATTGTGATGAAAAGCTAATCTTTCCTCTAGCTGTCCCCACCTTCTGCTCTTGGCCTCAGCAATGGACTTCTGGGGGAAAACCTCTGACCTATTCTGTCAGAAATGGTTTCTGGCAAAAAGGTGTGAAAGAGTTCAGAGCAGGCCAGTGTGTGATGGCCATCATGTACAGTAAAGAAGGATGTGACCAAACTCATGAGAGAAAGGGGCTCTGCAGGAAGGAGTTCCTCTGAGACCTGTCTGACATCAAGCAGATAGAAAGGGGATGTCCAGCAGCAGGGACTTCATCCAGCCTTGCTTTCAATGATACAAAAATATCTTGACTGTATCTCATAATATAAGCAACATTGTTTATTTTTAAAGATCAGACATGTCTTAGGGACAAAAAATCCCCCTAGTTGGTTCACACAATTTAAATCAAATCATGGTTGAAGTAACTTGTTGTTTTATTAATGACATATAGTTAACTGCCAATCATAGAATTTTACACACAGGATAGCATCAGGTAAACAAAAAATAAACCACGGTAACACACTTCCAAATAATAATAAACACCTATAAATTTATAACTATTCTTCTATAGGAATCTTTAAAAAATCCTAAGCTAATTTTCCGCTCACCCTGCACAGTTATACATATTGTCCCACCCAGCCCATCCACACCCAGTGCAGGTGGGTTGTGAGGATACTACTCTAGGAGCGCAGGTTCCTCTGCTCACACACACCTTATGCTCAGAATCCTGCTCTCTACAGCCTGACAATGCACCTGCTGTGAAAGCACCCTATCAGTTAATCTATGGCCCCCAAGGTGTGGGTTCCTACACGGTGTACCCAGTGTTGTCAATCCAAAGACTGGCTGGTCCCTGTGGGGGATTGTTGGAGGTTGGGAATATGAGCCTTAACGACTGGGTACTTAAGAGATAATGACCGGGTACTTAAGAGAGAAAAGACGCACTTAAGAGACAAAAGACGTGGCCGGGTGTGACGAGGGGAGAAAAAGGTACCTGGTCGTTGGTAAGCACACCCTTGTTCCTGGGACCTTGGAGGAGATGGCTGGGCTGTTTTCTTGCTGCTGCAGTGGGAGCTCAACACTGCCTTGTTTTTTTCCCTTCCTTGCTGGGTGAGTTTTCATTGGGGGAAAGAAGTACGGGACCTCGACTCTGTTTTCTGCCTCGCTCCCAGAGTGCATGCCTTCCCCGGCTGTGTACAGCAGTTGCCATGCTGGGAGCTCGGCGGCCGCTCACCCTCACCCCCACCCTGCCTGCCGGGACGCACTGCAGCTTCTGCTACCGCTGTGGAGTTTCTGCCACCCTTTTGCTCGCCAACCTGAGTGAAACCAGCTCTACCGTCCAGTCTTGCTGCTCCGGGGTTTGCTGCTTGCAGCTCCTCTTGCCATCTAGCCCGCCTTGCCCTCCAGTCCATCCTCCATCAGGCATTAGGGACCTGAACCCGCGCCACAGCGCCCCCTGCAGCTGCGCGGGAGCCATTGCCCCTGCCCTGCCGGCTGGTGGCCCAACAACGCCCCCTGCCGGCCATGACCATAACTGCACCAAAGGGGAGGGCGGTGTCTGGCAGCTCAGAGAAAGCTGCCACCCGGTTTCTGTTTTGTTTATTTGTTATTGCTACTGTTATTGTTGCTTGTTTTCCATGATATAGATACAAGTAAAGAACTGTTATTCCTTTTCCCATATCTCTGCCCGAGAGCCTTTGATTTCAAAGTTATAACAATTTGGAGGGAGGGGGGTCACATCCTCTATTCTAAGGCAGGTTTCCACCTTCCTTAACAGACGCCTGTCTTCCAAACCGAGACAGGGATTGACAGGAAGGCTGCTCTAGAAGGCCTGGGCAGAGGTGACCATGCTGCCTGGAAACTTCTGTCTGGGCCAGACCAGGTTTTGTCTGGCTCTCAGTTTCCATTCCAGCATCTTTACTCCATGTTACAGAACTTCACATTTCCCATTCATTGCTTTTTGTGCTGATTTCTTTGTATCAAAAGTCAATGTAATTCCCTTGTTGCTTTTTATCTGGCTGATGGCCATCTTCCTCTTTAACCCCTTTCTGAGAAGCCACAGGGTTAAGTGCAAAGAATATACATCAGAACAATGTACTCCCACACTGACTAGCTTTGCTAACAAATAGGATTAAATAACTTGGTTAGTATCTCTGTAGTCTGTCACATCATCTTGCTCTCAGCTGGCTTTTGAGACCGCTATGCTGTTCTGTGTAAATAAGCAGGTATAGAAACTTTCTTGCAAACAAGAAAGCAAAAATGAATAAAAAACTACCCATGAGGAATGCCTGTGAATAAGGGTTAAAAGCACCTTAGCTCTCTGGGGAAAGCCAGCAGTATTGTTCTCTAGTTTATAAGGAAAGCCAGTCTGAGCTTTTGCAGATGAAGTCTCTATTGAATCTTACTGTGGTTTTTCAGTTGTATAACACATTACCCTGCCAGATATTTTTGTGTCTCTGGAAGACTTCCCAGAAGAGGACATGTGCCTGCATTTCAGTTCTTCCAGTTCGCAGCCTGGCATCTTAATTCAAACCTTCTTTGTCTCCAGAGTGTCTTGTCTTAAAGGCAAATAAGGAACAGGGTGGTGTTAATTACCACCAGTTACAGGCTGAAGATGAAAATATTTGTTGGAAAATGTTTGAATGAGAAGCCAACAGCAGCAGCACCTTAAAAGACACAAAGAAAAACCATCAGACCTCTTGCCAAAGCTATAACTTGGCACTAGTAAAGTGTCGCTTTAGATAAGATTTATATATATATATATATATATATATATATATGCTTACAATTTTTAAAATACTTCTGCCAGCTAGGCAATCATACTAAAATGTAACTTTTTCTAAACAAACATCCTTAATTTTCAAATGTCTACTGTCCTATATTTAATATTTTCAAGAGAAGAAAATGCATGGTCTGACACCTGAATAGAGTTCCTGCCTGATAAAAAGTTCTTATCTAGGAACCCAACTTAACTTTCCATAAAATTGGCATTTGATATATATGGAGAATAATTAAAGTCAAATGAAAGTGAGACGTTTATATGCTCAGGGAAACCAGAAAGAAAGAAGAATTCAGAGCTGTTATTTAGTCCCGTAATTTCCCAGTATTAGTAACAATATGAATAGCAGGGAAACATGGGAAATTTGAAAAAAGAAACATCTGAGTGGGGTGGAATTGTTGCAGTGGGAAAAAAAGCAATCCAGTTATTCTTTGTAGTTCTCTTTGTTCTATTAGAGGAACAGAACAGGGGAACTTGGAAAATGCTTTGGCTGAGAAAAGATGAAGGTTTGTACAAGGAGGGAAGTTAAACTTGAAAGAGATTTTAAAAGATAGATCTTCCTGTACATATGCAACAGAAAAGGCGTCTTGCACTGGAACTCAATGACAAAACAAGTGAATTGTCAGAGAATTGCTGAAACTTGCAAAACAAGATAAAGTCAGAGGTCTTCTGGAAGCTGAAGAGATCCCCAAGAGAGGCATGGATAAAGATGTCGAGGGTACCTAGTGATTGGAGTGGAAACTAGATGCTTTCTAAAGTGAATTCTGCATTTCACTGAAGTCTGAAACGTCAGAAGTTGTCAGTCAACATGGAGAACTGGGGCTGCTGAGATAGGATCTAGTCATCCTTGAAAGGAACAGGGCCAGCCAACGAAAGGAATGAAGACGTGTTTGAATTGGATCAGCTGTACAACCAGCAGCAGAGACAATGAACAAATGCTGACAGATTCCATATGTTCAGCTTTTCAGATAAGGTAGATTCACCCTAGAATCAGGACAGGAACAACAACTGATGAATTTTGAAATGTTTTAGAGAGAGTGAATTAGGCTGATTTTGAAGAGATTGCTGGCATTCTTCTGTGGGTTTTTTTTTCCCCATCAGTTACAACTGTCAACAAAATTGTAGATTAAATTCCCAGAAAAAAAAAAATTGTCCTAGTGGAAGATTAATTGCTGGCTATGTGGGAGGAAAATGAGGACCTCTAAGCTGGACAGGATCCACATATCTACAATGTAGACTGTTTATGAACCACAGAGCAGTCCTGTATTTATTTAATGTATGTTACATCTGTGAAATTAATTAGGTGGATAACTTTAAACTTTTGAATTCCAAGAAATTTCAGTATTTCATTATGAAATTTAGCTACTTCAGTGAAAATAACAGGGGAAATCTCAAAAAATTATTTTTTTTTTAAACTTTTCCTCAAAACATGGCTAGTTTGTAATTGCCTCCATTTACTGCATTTCTTTCCATACATATATGCACATGTACAGACACATACATATAAATGATACCTCAAAATCATCTATATCCAAATTTATAAACTTCTTGGGTAGAGAAGGGGTAATTTGTTCACACCAGAACACGCTGTCTTTGTGTAGGAAAATATATCAGGCATTTAGACACAAGTGGTTTTACCACAAGAGTGTTTGCCTGCTTTTCTGCTATAATGACCAGCGACAGCTGCCCAGCTCTGCAGCGGGTCCCACACCTTTTCATCAGAGATTAACAAAGGGATTGACTGATACCCTGATTTCTAATAGGAGTGGGAGCAACGACTCATGTCTGTTAGCTCCACAGGGCATTTCTGGTTCTATAAACTGGTTCGAAGGCATGGAAGTATCCCAAATAATGGCACATTAGTATGGCACAGTGCACAAGATAATGAGCCTTGCCTCTTGGGGGAATCATTAGGCTGAGGGCAGTGCTATTTTGACATGAGTACTTTGCTTCCAATGTTATAGTTAACTCAATGATGCTGGCCTGGTAGGAGGGGGTGAACTCTCTGAATCATCCTGTATTGCTACATGGAATGCACTGGCTTGCAGTACCTCTAGTTCTGATGCTTAGGTTATCAAAATTAGGTTAAAATAATTTTTTACCAAATTAAATTAAATTAAATTGCTTCTGAAATTGTCTGCTGTTACATATTGGATCCAGTTTCTAGTCAAGTCAATGAGTCATTCCATGGACTTGACTGGGTTTTGTATCAGCCTTCAGATATTTTCATATAAGAGAAATAACAACAAAGTGAGGGGATGAGGAGAAGGAAACGTAGACCAGCCCCTGGCTTGGCACATTAGGAAATTTAGACAGATACTGTAATAAGAACACGTTGTCTTATCTTCAAAGGCAAAACAGAGTCAAGGCTCAGTTATGACAATCTATGCAGAGAGAGCTGCAGGGCTAGTTAGATGATGAGAGACTGATTTTCATGAAGAAAGATACACCAGCTGACAAGAACACAGAATAATTTTAGAGAGCAGTGCAAAATATGGTGTTTTTTTCAGACATTTCCCTCTAGCTATATAGAGACGGGAAGGAAGTCCTACAGAAAAGGGTGTTAGCTTTGGTTCTCAAGAGATCCCACCTGAATTTCTTGTTCTGCCACAAACTTTTTGCGAAAATATGAGCAAATCTCTCTTCACTAAATCCACACAGGCTGTTGTTCCTAGTGCCAGTTTCAGTCCCTTGCTTGCATTGATCTCCAAGTCATAATGTTTTTTATCAGTGGGTGCTGGGCACTTTCTGAAGAGTGCACTAACTGGGCACCCATATGGATTAGCCTTTCAGTTTTCTTTTAATTCCTCCCCAGTGTGAGAGGTAAGGAGATGCTGAGAAGTTCCCCTGTTACCCAGGCAAGCCTCAAACATGGGGGTTATGGAGAATGGTTACAATGTTATGCTTTTTGGGGATTTTTTGCTGAAGGAGGGGTTAGTGCGAAATTTTTTCCAGTTACTGTCTTTTCCATGTTGCAAGAGCAACACTGTTATGGTGCAATGATAATAAGTGTATTTAAAGAGTGTGAGACTACATAGATAGGGAAGGTAAGCAGCTGCTTTCCCACCTAAAAGTGGTAAAACCAGAGAGATTGTAGAGGGCCCATTCTGAATAACTGAGTTTCAAGGATATTGTGTATTACACAGCACAGTGTCACAACCTGCCTACCCCAGCTGCCTCATTCTGAGGAAGGCAGCTGTTTCAGGATACTAACAAGCCCTGCTGTAAGTGCTACACTAATGTGGCTACAGAGATGTTCAGAACTGGCTTCATTCATTCACAAAGCCAGCCTGGGCTCTGTCATGTGCTGTATACATGGAGATGCTCAGAAAACATTCATGATGTGCAGCTCAGCGTCAGACTTGGGCTCAGCAGATTCCTGACAACTTAAGGCAACATTTCATTACTTTGAAGCAATTTTATTTTGGTTGGACAACTGGTCTCTAAACACTCACTATAAGGTTCCTATATCCACCTAAGGGTTGAGGGACTGCTTTGTAAATAGAGGCAGACAGGTCTTTGGCTGTGTAAATCAGAGCAGCTCCCTTTAAATCAATGAAGCTATTCTAGCACACTTGAGGTGAGGATCTGACTCAAAGACTAATGAAAGAGAGGTGACAACAAGAATGAGATTTTTCTAAAGCTCTCAACATTAGTCTGACTCTATGCCCATTTCCTCTGAAAGGAAAAGAGTTATTAAATTCAGAGGGAAGAGATGCTGAAGGCATCTCAGCTGAAGGCTGAGAAATCCGATTGCTCAGACCAAGACTGCCACAGATAGCACTCTGCTGAGAGGTGTTTGACTGTGAGGGTTGAGACTTTGGTGCAGTCCTTCTTGGTCAGCAGTGACAAATTTGAAAAACTCTGGTCCACTCAAAAATCAGGAGAGTAAAGCCAAACCAAAGAGGATAACCAAAAAGCAGTGTATTTCCACTGCATCCTCAAGTACTGAAACAGACAAGCTACAAAACCTTAGATTCTCCCAGAACTCCAAGATGTAGTGTCTAGCCAATCTCAGCTTTTTGGATATACGTTTCCATGAGGATTTCAGAAATTGTTTAAGGGCAAGCTGTTCAATGTTGAAGTTGATGTTACTATAGCCTAAAAGCATGTGAGTAGGGGGAGTGAGGGCTTGCTTTGAGGAGGGGAGTGGGATAGTGTCACTGAAATGCTTAATATCTTTGCTGATCCATAGTGGAATCAGAAAGTGTTGGATTAATTGACCTTCACTATCCTTTCTGTATCGGACTCAATGGCCAACAGATGCCAGTACAACATAAATAACTCAAATAACTTAATTAAAGAAAAAATGTCAAGCAAAGGGGCCAAAAATAGTATTTAAGTAACCCTCCTCTCAGACGACCTTTTGTGTAATGATACAAAAAAAGAAATTTAAGTTCATACATTCACTTCTAACAGCGCAGGGAATGGGTTAATGTAACTGCAGAAGATAAATGTCAGGATAATTTTTAAAGTGCTTTATCTGCTAATATCACTGAGCCCAAAACAGCACTGATGTGTTAATGTAATGATCAAGCTGATTATGCAGCAGCATAAAGCTATTTTGCTTATCTGCTAGCCTCATCATCATTCATTTTCAGTATGTTTGAACTGACTACACTACACATCTGTAGTTATGTTATATTTGCAGTAAAATTACCACGTTACATGTTGGCAGTGATATATGTATATATATTTGCTTCCTGAAGACAGGAAGCTTTCCATCATTCTTTGCCTGTGCAAGTGCTTTCACTGTGAAGTTTCACACAGGAAATGTTTCATTTATCACAACTATCCTTTTTGAATCAAATAGATATGGTTAATTCAGCAACAAGTAGATTCCTGACAAGAACATGAAGATATCCCTCAGTAACAGTCACTTACCTCAGCTGGCTTCAAAACAGACTTCCTCAAAGAATGCGGGTTCATTCTTCTGAGTAAGGGTCTCAAAACGTAGATTTTAGATAATCTTGACCCATTGTTCACAGGCAACATGCTGTCTGTAGGACCTTCTCCATTTCCCAATACCCTAGGGTATATAAATGTTCAAACTTAATCTGGTAGGCAGAGAGAAATACAATATTGTCTGCAAAATATTTCTGTGTTGTGGCTGGTGTGCCAGAACAGTATCCATGTGGAAGTGGGCTAAGGCAGGGTATAATTTTTAGCTCTACTGTGGAAAGAGCTCCCCAGCTGTCTGGGGTTCTCTGCTGCACAGACAATCATGCTGGCACAGTCAGTCATTTAGGAGGTCATCCTTAAATGCTATAATTTAGGGGAGCATACTGTGCATGATGTATTTTATAGAAAACAGATGAATTCCTGCTTTCAGCAGTACAATCCAACTCAGATTATTGGTTGAAGCTTTAAGTATTGCCTCTATATGTAATATTTTTATAACTTCTCTGTTTGCATCAACAGTAAAATCTTAAAAGGGAAGATAAAAAGAAAACATCATTAAAAAGTTAGGAAAGGAACAGAAAGTACTGTTTTGGGCAGGAAACTTTAATGTTAGCATTCATATCAGAACACATGCAGTGCCAGTTCTTTGTAATCATCAAAAACCAGAAAGAATAGGTATGGGGAAAAAGATGAAGCTGGAAGTACACACGATGAGACAAACAATGTCTAAATTATTATTATTTTTGCAATTTCTCTTTTAGTATTCTTCTCATAGCAGAGAGCATAATTTTTCCTGTTCTTTAAAGTTTCAGTAATTGTTTTGTTTGCTTTGTTCTGATTCTGGAGAAGTTTGGTAATTCTAAAACCACTGCATGACCCACCAACAGTAGCCCCAAAATGGAAAAGCAGCTTATTATGAGATGTTATCTTCATACAGGGAGATATTTTGGGGTAGTAAATAGCAGTTTGTGGAATAAAGCAATTGAAAAGATGCAAGTACACTCAGCACACAGATGGTATTTAGAACGAGCTGGATTCTGTTTTCATAGCTCTAGTTCAAAATATTTGATTCAGAAGTTCACTTTGAAGTTTTTTCTCCCCTAATCCCTTAGTAAGCTATAGTGGTCTTGAAGGTTATCTGTCGTCTCAGCTTGAACATAGGCTTTCATTTCTCAAATATGATCTTACTTGCAATTAGACCATATAAAATACCACATATTCTGTTCTACTTAAAAAAAAAAAAAAAAGGGGGGGGGGAATAAAAGAAAGAAAAACTCCACAGTTCTGCATACAGCAGTTTTTGGATTCAGGAAATTGTACTTTATTAGCACCAATAAGCCAGTGGGATGTTTCTGCAAGAAATTGTAAGGGAAAATATGCTTGTTTATGATGAACTCAATCTGTTCATGGGAGGTTATTTTTATTAGAAAAATTGAAAGATTTAAACATCATTTCAGATTTCAAAAGGTTGTTTCCAGTGAAAGATAAATCCAGCATAACCCAGCCAGAACTGCCAACTGGAATTTTTAAATACTCATTCCTATTCCTTTTTCCTATTCCATTAATGAGAGAGAAGTTTGTCTATGCTCAATAGCTAGAATGGGACTGAGTTATGGAGGGACTGGAAACTAAACAGAACGGGATTTGTGGTCAATATTGGCTTGGGATAGAAGAGCTGTACCTTGCTTTCTTCTTTTTAGAGATGACCACTATGACAGCCAAGATTGCAATGTTGAGAAGTGTGTGGAAAGGCTGAAATAATGATCTTGATCTGAAGGAGTGAATGCAGCCTCCATTTTGGCAGTGTCCATGTGTAATTATGTGCTATATGCTAGGTTTTGGTTCTGAGTCAGAGAGGCCTTGAAGCGGACATGAACTATCCTAGCACTGGGCAGTGAGAACAGCTCAGGTAAATCCTTGTCTCTTTTGGGCAATTGCCAAGAAATTATTTTAACTTGAGCTTGTTACCTTGTGTCTTCTGGCCATTTCCATAGCACACGGATTTGCCTGTGAGTGCTGAAGATGCTGCTTGCACGCCTTGTCTCTTCTCAGTGCTGTCCCAGTGCTCCGATTGTCATCTTCAGAGCCAAGCTGCCCATGGTGCTCCTGCTTTCCTGGTGACTCCCTTCTTATGAATCGCCTGAACAAAGCTGCTACAATGGGCCAATATCTATCCCAATGCTAGACTGCAGCTGCTCTCTGTCACCCATGTCCCTGTGCTCCAGTTCACTCACATGCAGCATGTTCTTGACATGACACTACAGCCCAACCGGGGCATCTAAATCCTCTTGCTAAGAGGGCTGACTGTACTAATCCCACTAGCTGGAAGCTCATCCTTTCTTTTCTTTTCTGACAATATCAGGCCCTGGTTTTCTGGGTATGCACTGGCACTGGAAGAGCAGCCTCTATGGCCATCAAGTCCTAAGGTGTGAGTCCTCACATTACCTCTGTTATGTGTGATGGATCAGTGGCCTTGCAGCCCTGCTCAGCCCTGGTTCCTGTTCCCACTCAGCTATTCTCAGACAACATCCCCTTTGGCCAAGGACACTGTTGGGCAGTTTCTAAGTCCAAGGCATCAGGTGGCCCTTGCATGGCTTCCAGCCATGTCCAGTATCACCCACTGAGCGTCAGAACTATTGCCAGCTACTGCCACGTGTGTGCATTTAGCACACAAGGCTTTTGCACATCAGCCATAGCTAAAACTTGCTCGGATGCATTTTCCTCTCTGACTTCCTCAGCCACCACATGGTTCCCAGTTCTGCAGCCATGCTGTAGCATTTTGAACAGGTAATGGTACTGATCCATCCCTCTGTGCATAAACACACAGAGAATGATCTGCTGACATTTTAACTAGGATAATGTGAGAAGAGCAGGGAGAGGAAAAGAAAGAAAGAGAGATGGAGTGGAAGAGAGAAGAAAAGAAACGCAGGCATCAGGAGAGAAATAGGAACAGATAAAGGGAGGAAATATAAGACAGAGAAATGCCATGACAACTACAAAAGCCCAAGGTTTTCTGGAGGGACCTGATGGACCAGTACTGCAGATGATGAAATGTCACTCTGGCAGAGAATGTATTTGTGGACATTAGTATTTTTGCACTGACATTCTGATAGAGGGAAAAAGACAATCTACGTATCAATTGGTACCCATCAGTAGAGAAAGTTTTAAGAGTACTTGTTTCTTCCATGCTCTCTTCTGTGTAAGTTTAATATCTGGTTGGTTCATTTGTTTTCTACTTTTCAGGAAAATATACACTCTCCTTGCTGTGAGTTCATCTGCCTTGTAGTTTTTAACAGCCAGGGGAATTACTGCAGCACCCAAGGTGCAATATGGTGTCTGTTTTGCAGACCCTTCATAGTAGCTACATAGCTTCACCACGGAACTGGGTTCATAGGCCTGGGCAGAAACAGAAAATAAACTGTCTTCATGTACCTGAAGATATTATGACAGAATAAAAATAGCTGTTTGTTGCTAAAATACAATTTACTGTTTTTCTAGTGTACTTAAAAAAGCAAGCTCTGGTTATAAAGAAAGCAAGCAGTTTCACATACAGCAATGTTTTTTGAAAAAAACTACTATTCTAGCATGAAAAACTTTCAGAGGAAAATTTTTACTATGATTGGCATAACTCTGTTGCTTTTTACTGATAATGTTTGCTACAGAAGTCCAGAATATTTTCTTTTCCGGACTGAGTAGATATAGACAAATGTTCCAGTTGCATATACCAGCAAAATACTGTATTCTGTGGCTGTCAAAACTGGATCAATTATACTCAATATTCTTTTCTACTCATGGGTTCCTAGGACACAAACACACATATGCCACTTAAGGATACATTATTTGAAAACGGAATTAGCAGTAAGCAGTCAGAGTCACAAAAATAGGATACTTATCAGAAACCATGCTTGTAAATCACAATTTAGAAGAAGCAAATGTCGAAATACATCTTCATAAAAAAATTACACAGTCACAAATTGTGCCATCTATTTCTGTACACTACATTTTTGTTACTCCTGGAGAGAGAAGGTGTTTTTATTTAAAATAATTGTTGTTGGTTTTTTGGAAGACATGAAGTATTCATCTTTTCCCCTCTCCTGCTGCCTTCTAGAAGTAGTCAAAGAGCTGAAATTAATTAAGTTCTGACCTCATGTCAGCTTTGTGTATCATAATTAACTGAAAACAACATCCTTAAAGTCTAAGATCTGGACAATTAAAGCCAGAAATCTGTTGGAAAAGAAAACAAGATTAAAAAGAAAGTATTGGGAGAGAGAGTTCAGAAGTTGAATTCCCTTGCATAGGGAGATGCAGTAACTGAAATGTTTACCTAAGGTACCCAGGTGCATTTACATAAATCCCTTTGTTCTCCTGTGCAAATACCTTTCCATTTGTCTCCACAGAGTTGCCTGTCTTTAAATCTTGTATGCTTTTCTCATTTATTTCACATTCATGGTTTACAGCCCAGACACTCTCAGAAACAAATATCCATTTGGAAAACAGAGGTAATCAGGATGCATCCTGGATCCCACCCTGGTGTATGCAAAAGGGCGCACAGTTCTCTTACAGCATCTGTTATTGGCTGCCAAGGGAAAAAACGTGCCAGTCAGGACACACAGTTTACTCTGACTTACTTTCCTAAAAACTCTGGTGTTTGAAGATCTATTGACTGATTTCCCTGCATTATGCTCATTTTGGAGCTGCATTAGACTAGTTGGGTTGGAAAGATTGATTCTGCATTTTGCTACTCACTGACTTACACCAGGGTAGTTTGTTATACTCTCACCTCCAAGAAATGAAACCTTTGCTTATTCACTTTGCAAGTTTGGTAATTTCCAAACACGTTGGTTTTGTCTTTAATGTTGTCTTTCTTATCTATTAATATTTAAAAATTGGATATAATTTTTGGGTTGCATAGCTCAAAACATAACCAGGTACACTAGTTTCAAAAATCAATATAACATTTTTTGCTCCAAAATGCAGTCCTTTTCCATTTCCACTTTGCCCCTGAGAATAAGTTGAAGGAAAATGCTACATTAAAACCAAAACGATTGACTATTTCATTCTTCAGTTTTATCACAAAAAGGAAAAAAGGGCAAAATTAATTAAAGCAAACCTTGATTTTTTTGTTAAGAACAGTTAATTGAAAAAAAATAGATTTAAAGTGTTTTGATGTCTCCATTTTTTAAAAAAAACCTATTTCTCTGGGTTCATCTTTAGTAGTCCTTAGTACAGACCCCTTTCTACTGATTTCTTTCAAAACCCTACTTGTTCTCTCTGAATGATTGCTTAAAGCATCATTTTTATTTTTATTGTTTTTTTTCTAGTATCTTCAGTCTGATTTTTAATTCCTTTTGCCTTACAGCACCTTTCTTCCATGTTTCTTTTACACTAATAAATTGGTTTTTTTGCTGTTGACTCTTCCTCCTGCATACCATCTTTCAATTTGAATTCCTCAGTCCTACTGGTATGTTCTTAAATGAATACTTGGTCACTTTTGAATGTATTACCTCAGGGGAGCTAATTTCAAAAGATCTTTAATGGGAGAGGACAAGAACTCATCCTTTAAAGAAGTCACAACCTAGGTACATCTTTCAGTCACCTGTATTTAAAAAAAAAAAAAAAATCTGCCAGCTTGCTTTTCATTGAAATTGTGAATGATGTCACCTGTATTTTTTATTGTCCTTGTGTTGAAATTGAATAGCCTTTTGCAGAATCCTGATTCAAGGACTTAAATATTGTCATTTGGGATCATTCCTCCAGTTCACTTTTTCCTCCATTGATGCAAATTGCCTTAGCTTCCTGCCCATCATCATTTTCCAAGCTCTCTCAAAGGCACATTGGGTGCTACTCTCTTGTCTCCTAACACAAAGTCTAATGATAAACTTGTGGTTCTGGTTTCCTTTCTCAGAAGTCTTCTTTAGCAGCCAGCACAGGTTTGTATTTTATTACTCTAATTCTTTCCAGCTGAAGGCTTATCCTATCCTTGTCTATCAGAAGTGCAAGAGCTCAAATAACCTTAGACTGCTGTTCTGAATTTGTAATTCAGGGGGCCTCATTCAGACCCTGTTTCTTCACTAAATTTACGACAATGCTCATTCCCTTCAGTGTCCTATACAGATTCCCGTCTCCATATATGTACTCTTATCTGTCCTTCCTAACTTCTATATTCTCTGTCATGAAACATTTTAAAACTTTTCTCCTCTGTCTTCTCCTCTGTCCTTTCAACTGTAGTTGTACCCAGTTCTGTATTCAAAATCTCATTTCTGTTTTTCCATACTTGCTAATGCTAATCTATTTCGGTAAAAGTATATTCCCTTGTTATGGGACTGATTTTGTCTCCCTCGGTAATATTAATTAATACAATAAGCAGTTTTTACTGAAATCTGCAGAGCTTCCCTCCAGCATGAGTGGCTGCATCTGACCCTCCATAACATTCTGTGCATTATGTGGTCATGCTAGAAACAAAGTCAGTCTGCTATAAGATTATTCTCTGAATCAGCCAGGGTGGTTGGTTTTGGTTTTGTGTTGGGGTAGTTTTTTGGGGTTTTTTTGTTTGTTTGTTTTGGTTTTGTTTGGTTTTGTGGGTTTTTTTGTTTGTTTGGATTTTGTTTTGTTATGTTTTTCCTAAACTCTAATATCTGCTGCCAAGAAAAAGTGCCTAGAACTAAGATCTATTTCACAGAACTGTAGATGGTCCTGATTTGGAAGGAACCTTAAACATGATCTAGTTCCAAATCCCCCTACCATGGGCAGGGTCATTTTTCACTAGACCAGGATACTCCATTCAACCTGGCTTTAAACACTTCCAGGGATGGGGCTTCCACAACTACTGGGCAACCAGTTCCAGTACCTCATCACCCTCAGGGTAAAGAATTTTTTCCTAATATCTAATCTAAACCTGCCCTCTTTCAGTTTGAAGCTATTCCCCCCTGTGCTGTCACTACATACTCTCGTAAATAGTCTCTCTCCCTGTGTCTTAAATGTCCCAAAGGACATTGTTCATGCTTAAAAAATACTGGTTACTACCAGTAAAATGTAGCATTAAGGTTACAGGAAAAAAAAAAGGGAAAAAAAAAGTTCCATAAAAAGGTTGCAATGAGGACATACAAAGACTATCAACTGCTTCAATTGAAATGCATCCTGTCATTCTGGAAAAGTAACCAGACAAACAAAGGCAGACGTACAAATTATTGAACTCATAGTTCACTTTTACGTGCCCTAATCCTGTTTTCAAATAGCAGCAACAAAGCTGGCAAGTTTTGCACAGAATTACAGGGAAAGAAGCCTAGAGGTACAGCAGAGTGGGAAATGTTGACTGTTGTCTCTCAGCTGTTTGGGGCCTCACTTTATTTTCAGCTAGCTGGAAATTCTAGCTGACATTGCTGCTTTCTGGCAGGCAAAAGCCAAGCTGCTGTTTTTGTTATCACTGTTGTTCAAGCCACTAAAATAGGACTAGCTACAGCTTTTGCTGTTGTTCTGTTTAACAGAGGCCTTGAAAACAATATGTTTACAAAGTCTAGAGAAGCCATTGAAATAGTATTTTCCTGGTAACTCTCATTAAAGTTGTCTTAGTAGTTCTCCTGCTGATACTCTTTTTTCTTTTTTTTCCCAGTAGGTTATGGAACAAGAGAATGATTTCTGAAACAACAAGTAAGGGCTTCTGGCTCATCCTTCAGTCTTTCCAGATATCTAAATCAAGAGTGCAAAAGAGACAATAAATTTCCACTGTTGAACTTTATCCATAAAGAATATGTGAAATCTGTTTTAAAGAAAGACTGGATGTAGCACTCAGTACCATGGTGTAGTTGACCAGGTGATGATAAGTCATAGTTTGGGCTCGATGATCTCAGAGGTCTTTTCCAACCTAAATGATTCTGTGATTCTCTGAAGATCATACAAATACAAAGGGAATTAATGATGTCCATCATGGGGAAGGAGACAGGGTTTGGATCCAGTGTTTCAGGTCAGCAAAAACAATTTTCTCATGTATGCTGGCAAACCATCTTTCACCAGGTATTAACTTTCACCTTATTGCTCCTGTCCCAGCTCAAGTTTAGAGCTCACGAAAATACAATAATACTAAGAAGCTATCTAGTCCTGACTTGAAAACATCTACAGTTTTCCTTTGTAATTCTCCTTAGTGGGTTAACCATACTTCTTTTTGCCAAAAAAAAAAAAAAAGTTTGTTTTTTAATCACAAATTGTCTGGTTTCTCTTTCCAAATCTTATATCTATGTCTGTCCTTGCTTTAAAATAAAAAAAAATATACTGTTCTAGCACTTTGCATTATCTTCCCATGAAGATATTTATATGTTGGCATCAAATCAGCTGTCAATCTATTTTTATGATAAAGTAAACAGACTGAATTTCCTACTTCTGCTACTGTAAAATATTTTCTCCAATCATGAAGGAATTTATCTGGCATTTCCCTACCCTCCCCCACCTCTAGTGGGGGAGGGTAGGGAACTTTAAAATATTTTTAAATCTGTCTATTAAATTTAAAATATATTTAAATCTGTCTATTAAAAATCTATGCAGTTTTCTAGTATCAGTATCATGAATGTAATAGAAGTAAATTATTTCTCCATATGCAGTCTCCATGCTCTAGAACGTAAAGCATGAGAAATGCCCCAGCATTTCTTACCCCAGGGTGGTGTTCACCATGGCTTATCCAACATAATGCACAATATTTTCTTTAAGTCACTGCATCCTAGGACACAGCTCCCAAGATACACTTCTGCTAGGGCCTCTATCTCTTCTCTCTAGATGTCTCTTCACTGATTTCTTTCACAGCAGAAGCTATTTGAATGGACCCAGGACACCGAGGAACCAGGACGCAGTTTGTTCTCCCTGACTCTTTTGTCATCTCATTACTTTGTTGAATCTTCAAGTTTTATCAATCAACCAACTAGGAAGCCTGTTCCAGTACTTGGCCACCCTCTTGGTAAATAAATGCTTCCTAAAGTTATGTCTGAACTTCCCCTGATGCAGATTAGAATTGTTCCCAACCAATCCCATCTCTGGATATCAAAGAGAACAGATCAGCATCGCCCTCTCAACTTCCCTTCCTCAGGAAGCTGGAGACAATGAGGTTGCCTCTCAGCCTTCTTCATAATAACAACTCTACAAAAGTTATTTCTATGCTGCATGATCTTCTCCAACTCTGAGTGTGTAACCAAAGGAAAAAAGTGTGTGACTGGGCATCTTCTTCTTCAACTTGCCCTGGAGTAACCAGAAGGAGGAACCAGAAGCTGGCATCAAGTTTGTGACAGAAGATAAGCTAGAATAAAAACCACAGATTTGGGGAAAAAATACAAATGGCTATTCTCGTACATAATCTTCCAGTTTTCCTTATCCAGCTCTACCTGGCTGCACTTGAAAACCAGGACATAAAACTGTAGCAAGAAATGTCATCTCCTGAAATCTGTGACTTCTTAATTAGCTCCTATTCAGTCTGAAAATCACAAACATTATTCAAATGTTAATTCTTCAAATTGTACTACATCCTACCCGTCATATGGATGCAATCATCCACTGTCAAAAGTACAAGACAGGCTGTAAAACACTTCCCAAAGTAGTTAGTGCAGATGATACTAATAATGGAATTGAAAACTTGCAGGGATATCAGTAAATTCCCAGATTAGCTCATCCACTTGCCAGAAGTCAAAAGCTTCATAAAGCAATAGGGAAACAGCTATTTCTTTCTTCTAGATACTTTGTCTGCATCTATATGATAAAATGAAGCACTTTCACGAACATTTCTAGGATTGTTTAATTTACTGTTAGAACTGTAGCAAATACAGGGATATTCTCTATAATGCAGGAAGAATGAGAAAACTCAACTGCTGGGAGGAAATACACTGTGAACAAATAACAGAGTAATGCCGTTGTCCTCCTACACAAGCTGTGATTTTGTCAGGTAGTTCCCATCTTTCAGGCATCCAACTTAATTCTGCTTAGAGCTCTTACCTTCTGGGCATGTCTTATTCCTCTCAAATTTTGTGAGTCAGGAAAAGGGGAAATTTCTTTGCTGCTCAGAGAACAATTATCCTCAGAGAACTGTTAATAGCCACAAATATACTGCAAATGTAGAAGGTAGAAAACTAAATTGAAGTGATTATGCAATACAGTCAGCTGAATGAACCCAGAGAAACTCTAGAGATCTCTGTAAACACGATATTCTCCTTGGAAGTAATTTGGCTGGTGTTCCTAATTATAAATTGTAAAAATACTCTAATTTTCTTCTTTTTTTTTTCTTTTCTATCCTAATCTGTTAACATAGTTCTGGACTTTACTTGGTACACTGTTTCCAACTGCCTTTTTAATGCTTCTTTGTTATGTTGCTCTTGCTGGATTTTCAGTTTGTCATATTATGTTCCAGTCAGTCCATTTCCACCTAATAGCATTAAAACTGTTTTAAAAGCTCAGAACCAGGTAGCTTTCTGCACCTCCTGCATTAGATTTAAGTGGTTAAGCTTTCCATCTCTGTGCACAAATCTGTACATAACTCCACATACACAAATATTTTTCCTCAACTCTTTTTTTACCGTTAGTGAGAAAGCCTACTCAGAAAAGATTTGGGACAAGAAACAGAGTCTCTGTGAAAAAATTGCAATGTGTCAACTCCACAGAAGGCTTTTTATTTTATTTAGGAAGCATAAAATTCATAAAAAATGTCCTGGAAACTAACAATTTGCTTGCTTTCCTCCCAAGGAAGTTTTTTTTTCACCCTTCCTTTCCAAACTTTCATTCCAAATGGCTTTTGCAGCTGCTGCAGCCTTTTTGGCACAAACAATGCACATTGAAGTGTGCTTATTCCACTGGCTTTGCTGCTTTGCATCTCAGCTGCTGCTTGCTCTCTCCTAGACAAAAAATCCCTGCAAGCGCACTCTCCTTTTATTCCCAGTATTACACGCACTTGGGAGTGCATTCCCAATGCTTAATAAATAAACTAAATGAGCTACTGCTTGTTGTGATCACCAGCCACATGAGAATGAGGTATATCTGTGGATATGATGGCTGGCTTGTCTCACCTTGGTTTTTGGAATCATCCAATTGCAGTGGCGCATTTCATGAGGATGGTTTCTCTTTGGCTCAACTGCAAAAGCCTTAGAATTATGTCACTATACTGTGTATGTAGATATTATATTATGTGTGTGCATACACACACATCCTAATTTAAATAAGTGATATAAAGATGCTTTATGGTACTCAAAACCTCACTGAGACTTTAATGCCAAAGGATATGAATAGAGAGATATCTGCTGGGCAGTCTATTGAGTCTGGATAAAGGTGGATTTGAAAGGAAGACAAATACTGACATTCAGTGGTTTAAACAGACCAAGGCACATTACACTGAAAGGAATCATTGTACAAACCAAATTTCCATTATTATTATTATTTCGCTTTTAGTCAAAGTGTCACCTTCCAAAAATCTAGTTTGTTGACTTTAATGGCTGAAATTTTATTATGACGGGAGCTACTAGAGTAAAAGTTTGCACTCAGGTTCCTCCTAAGTACATATTTAACTAATAGCTAGAAGTGTCCTAAAAAAACCCCCGAAAACAAATGATTTCAACCTCTGTGTAAAGATTGTCATGTTTTGTCATACAATAATGTCACTAGAAGGTGGGTGGGCCCTATGACCTCAGCTGTAGCTAGAGTTTTATCAAAACTCAGAGAATATTTTTAGTGATATGAAGCTGTTTTTCTGTTCCCTCTGATTCTGAGATTGCTTGCTTAAACTGTTGAGCTGTTTACTGTCCCAGGGTCCTCATGGATGCTCTGCATATCACGGGTGTAGAAGCTGCACAAAAGGAGGCTGTGCTAGACAGGTGATCATAGCTGAGGGTCAAGGTTCAGTGTTAATCTCCACTAGATTATTTGTCTCATCATAATACAACTTTATTATCCAAATGGGGGAAGAAGCTTTTTCTATGCCTCTCACAGTAAGTACGTTAATATATGAGAAACACTGGTAAAGAAAAAAAAAATTCTGTGTAAGTGTCCTGGATGTACAAAGATGTCCATTTCAGTGTGATACTCAGGGTGAAAACCCTGGCCATCCATGAATGCTTTTTCCCTAGAAAGTAATGTGATACGGTTACAGTGTAAGTGCTGCCTCAGGTATGGTGAGTAATCATCTCATTTACAGGACAGTCAAATATGAGTCTGTTTTACCCCAAACAAGCAGTTTAAGTGTGGCCCAGCATGCAGCACATACTGATTCCTAATACGTAAAGCATAAATTTCCAAGGTGATTTATAAGAATGCCTCTTCTGAATATGCATCTTAATCACAATCCTAGAACTGTTTTAAGGAATTAAAACCTCTTAAGAAAAATAACAGCCTGTAACAAATTATTTTTAAGAAATTAAAATAAATTAATTTCAAAAGGCAATTATAAGCAAATACAGTAGGAGGAGAATAATTTGCACTAATGAGTGGGATACCCATGGCAAATTAATGAGTTTCACAAATTACTCAGTGAATAAGCAAAACAAATCCAGCACAAGCATAATGCATTATAAAATGCCCAGCATTTTGTTTTTCCAGATGCAATTTAGTTTTAATTATGATATAGTAAAACAATGAAGGGGCCACCCAGGGGAAAAATGCTTCTAAATGCATGAGAGACCTATGGCCCAAATGCTGCAATCTCAATGTAAAATCCCAGCCAATAAACATCTCTTTGAGCTACTTAATTGTTTTTTGGTATTTCCTATAATAATGTAGGGAGTAATAGAAATGCTAAATTACTGATATTAATCATAAGGTATAAATGGATGAGTCTAAAAGAGCAGGGGCGTTGAATGCTACAGAAGCAGAGGTCAGCTTTTAAAATGAAGTATCACTATCTATGTGCCTGTAAGTTCCCCCTCGCTGTGATAGCTGAGTATTTCACAATCCTTGATGGATTGTCTCCTCTCATCATTTTGAAGCAGGGAATTTTTCCATTTCACAGCTGTGAAATAGTACTGTGCAATAGATTAAGGAGGTCACATACGGAGTCTGCTGATGAAGTGGGAATTGACCTGAATCTTCTGAGTCTAGTGAGTTACCTGTTAGAACAGGCTTTCATCTGGTAAAGCATCTTAAGTAAGCCAAAAGAAAAGTTTTTGGGTTTTTTTTTTTTTCTCAAATTAAAGTTTTCATTAGTTCTACAACCTGTTTTTCGGGAAGGGTTCACTGCAGCTGAACCTGGAAACCAGAAATCCCCACAGGAGATCCATACAGGCTGAGTGGTGGCAACCCTCCCAGAGAAACTGCAGTTCTGTGTGTAGACCAGAGCAGCCATCAGGGAACTGGATGAGGCTGGCCTTCAACTTTTTGATGATGTGCTCAGAAAATCCCATCTTGCTGGAAGTAGGAAGAAGCTGAATGGTGAAATAATAAAACACATTGATGTAAAGTAAAAGCTGAAATGGTATCAACAGATAGATTAAAGATAAAAAATATATTCTTAGAGGTGTTCACACAAGGTGTACTGTTATAAATCCTTCAGCTGCTATAAACGAACCAAAGCTTTTAATTTCTGAACTTATGCTCTTGCTTCATCCTCTCTTTCAAAGTTATGGATGCTGTCTTTTTTCTCTGCAGTTTGACTGGCAATCAGTCTGTGTCAGAAGAATCCCAGAAACTATTTATTTCCCTCATGGGCAGAACTTCTCAAGTACAGAAAAGCTATTGTAATGCCTTCCTCTAAAAGACAGTAGGAAGTGATTTCCTGGGCTAGGTATTTTTTAAAAAGGAGAGAAATTTAGAAAGAAAATTAAATTCTTCTGTTGTGATTTGGGGTGTTTGGAGTTTTTTGTTTGTTTGCTGGTTTGTTTTGCTTTGCTTGTTTTAAGACTAAGGGAAATCAAAGATGAAGAAAAAAGACCTACCAGTAGAATGATAGGACAGCTTAGAGGCCGGCAACAGAGGCCAAGGAATTCTTTGATAATGTAAACTCCTATAACAATACTGCTTGGGTAGAGAAGTGGGATGAAGATTATTTATACAGGAAAATAATGTCCTGCAGGTTGAAAACAGTTATTTGAGACCATTTGAATGATGTAGTACAATTTTGTGAAGTTGTCTTCACTGTGATTGTGTTAGAATTCCAAGGCCGTTTACAAAAAGAGGGATCAGGTCCTTTTGGTCCCAGTAGGAGACCGGCATGGATTGCAATGCAGAACTGGTGCCATTGTTACTCCTGTCTGCTTGGAAGAGGACTGGTTGCACTCAAACCCTCAGTTTCTGAGTTTGGGTATTTACTACATAAATTTACATTAGTGGCAAGTAGATACTATAACACAGTTCTCTGTTGGAGTTTCCACTGAACACAGCCCATCTCTAATAATTTGTTGGGTATGTCTGGCACTTTCAAAACAGCTTTTCTGAGTCTTCCTCAGAATGTTCCAAAATGTTGAAGACTTAGAGGTTCAGAATATAAATTTTCTTCCTGCTACTGAATTAACAGACCAGCATATTGACTGGGCATATAAGTTTACCCTGTAGAGCCCTGTTAAACCTCTGTGTTTAATGACTTTAGAAATGGGCTACTTCCAAAACAGCTTAGAATAGGGTCTCTATTCCTGTGTGTGTGTGTATCAGCAGACTAATCCAGAAGAAGGAGGAGCTGTTCTGACTTCTGCCATGGTACAGATCTTTCACTGGAGTGGAGCAAGAGGAGTGAACCAAGCCTGGGGATGTCTGAAGAGGACTGTGGTGCTTTCTTTTAAAGTTACACAATAAATACAGACTCTCAGTCAGCAAGCTGATAATGCATTATTTAAAATGTGTATGTCTTTATTCTTTTTTAACATGAAGTATTTCTGATGCCTAAGAGCACAATACTTACCAGTTTTCTCTACCTGAGGAATGTAAGGAAATCGTAGAAAAAAATTATAAAATTCTCCGTGAATTCTTCCCATAGAGCCACTGACATACCAGTCTACTTCCTACCAAAAACGTGTCTAAAGAAACACTTACTTCACACACTAAACTGTTCCAATCCCATCACAATTCATGGAAGAACCATTCCAGGTTGTTGCTCAAGCAAGTACAAAAACATATTTCTTTTTAATGATGCACAAATACTTTTGTTTCTCTAATAACTGTTGTGCCTATTTGGCAACTCAAACCTTAGACACCCTTACATTCACAATTTCAGTGGGTTTAATGGTGATCATCCATAAATATGAAAGCCTTTCAAAGACAACAACAAATATTCACAATTTCTCTTTTTTGTCTTTTTTTTTGTTCATGAAAAACTGTCCAGAATAACAATGTAATTCTCCTATGGGAAAATACAGCCTACATTTACCCCTGGGCCATGTGACCATCTTGGAAGACCTTTGCCTGAGATACCCGTCTGAAGCAGTCCCTTTAAAGGTGGGAGCTTCATGAAACGGCTGGTTTGCAAGTGTGTTTGCAACTTTTCTCTGCTAGAGCTGAAAAGCATACTTGATATTGATTATGCTTCCTCTTGCACTTTTCTTTTATGTTTATGCAGAAGAGTTGCAGTCCGATATCTCTCTAAAAGAAGTCTCTCTTATATTTTAGAGTGTTGTATCTTGTATGTACTCATGCATTTCATGTAAGCTCTATAATGCAAGCACTTTTATTTATAAAACAGTATGTGCTGGGTCTTCCTTCAAAATTCTGGTGATAACTTCCATTGGATTTTTGTGTTTTTCTTGGTGTGTTTTTTTGGCTTTGTTCTCTTTTTTTTCTAGGAGGTACTGAGGGGGAGGGTTGGAAACGTTTTGTTTGACTTGTGGGTAACTTGACCTGTCTTATGTTTTTGCTTGTGTTTTTTTAATGCTATTGCACAGTTGTGAACACAAGGTAGTAAAGAGTAGTATGTCAATACTATGAGAATAATAGGTCTCTGTGTGTGTGAAATAACAAAGTAGGGCTGAAAAATTCAGGGACTGATATAACTATTGTCTGGAGCCCAACAGTCACCAATAGAGTGCCTCAGCACTGCACTGTCAGAATTCCTGTTTTCCCATTTTTACCCTTTTGTCTCTCCCTAGGCTATTATACTCCCACTTCCACGTCATTATTTTACAGTATTATGGCTCAAAACCTCATAAAACAGGATTATTTAAAGAGGTTGATAGAACTTTCACCTTTGTCACTGCATGGTCTTTTCACCTCCTTTCTAACTCAAATGAAAACAGTTAGAGATTGGGTTCTTTCCTCCATTGCCTCTGCCTCTTTTCCTTTGTTATGATCTCTATAGCTCAGTTGACTCTGTGACAGTTCAGTTAACTCTGACATTTTGGGGACATAGTTCGCATGAAAGAAACTACAAAACAAAAAGTGCATTTCAACTTCAGAGTCTGAGTTCTGAAAAACCTCTCCTGAATCAACATACTGAGCACAACAATGATAGTAATTCCTATGTCATTAATTATCATATAAAATCGCTTACATCTGAACATTGTTATTTAGGCTGCAAATCAAGTACTAGAAATGTTTGACCTAGAAGTTAACCATTCAGCTTTAACTGCTCCTTTCAAGTGTCTGCCCTGTGTGCAAGCTGTTTCCATAGGAAATATTGTGTCTGTAATTAAGTTGTCACCAGTCTTGTGGGGCCATAATAATGTTTTGCTGGCCCTGAACAACTGAATTTTCCTATATTTTAAGGAGGCCTTTACAGGCTTGATCTAATTTAAAGTTATCCTCTGTCTGCATATAGCATGTTATGTACAGGGCATATATGCAAGACTTTCAAACAATAAAGTTTGATCCAATTCTGGAACTAGATTTCCCGGTTTCTACCTCAATTCCCATCTTCTCCATCACACTAAGTGCATTTGTGCTATCTGTGCTTCTCAATATGTTGTCTCTATTGCCCTCTTGCCCCAGCATAAGTAGATCCAGTGAGGAGTAAAAGTCTATAATGAATAGAAGATCAGTAGATTTCTGGTAACTTTTAAGGCTGTCTTTGAAACCACCACTTTATTTCTTACTGATCAGATTAATGATATTATGGCCATACCTTTCTTCCTTTCAATACTAAAGTCTCTGTATTCAGAACCTGCAGTTGACTATATCAGGGCTATTTCAGTGAGGTTTGTCGTGTTAATGTTAGCAATAGAGACTTTTGGATTTGTTATGCAGATACTTTTTGCTTGCCTAGACAGACAACTAATCCAAAAGTGCATTTAACTTAATGTTTCCTGGCTTATGTTTCCGTTCTTTGAACACTATAATGCGGCTACTCATGAATTCCATTATTTCAATGGATTTACTCATGCAAGAAGCTAATAATTTGCAGGTGGATTTACAGGGTTGGGTCTCGTTTATATTCTGTTAGGCAGCTGCTGAAGTCTCTCAGTCAGGAAACCATTAGAATGCCTGCAACCAGGTAGCAACTCTTAGTTGTCAGGAGAACTAACCGGGGTGCAAGACGAGAAATACCATCTTTGGAATCAGGGATAGACAAGAGGTAGCAGGCAATCCTTCCTTCATCTTAGGACCAGGATATAATACTCTGGACTCTGTCTAAAAAGTACAGTAAATGTAACCATGTCTCTCCTTTCTTTTGTTAAGAAAAGTGTCTGAGGTAGTAATGCGAAAGATAAGACCAAAAGGTGATAGTTGAATTTTGGACCAGTACAGTATATATATATATATATGTTTTTTTTTTTTTATTAATAAAAGACAAACACTGGTTTAATTCTAGGAGAAAACGATAGTAAATTTTTCACTATTAGGGGTTTTTTTGGTCATTGTTAGTAACCCAAAAGTATGACTGAGAACAGCCTGTAAATCTTGGTCCATGTGTTTGATTGTTATAGTGTGTTTTCTCTGCCATTTATTTAGAGAAGAGGAGAAACAAGAAATATAGTAGAAATTTAGTATTTCCAAGAGGGATGAAGACTCAGTTATCAAAGTTGATACATTGCTATTTAACACTCCCCCTTTTCTATATTTTCGCTTACCCTGTCATCAGTTGCAAGCAGCTGACAGTGTGTTGCCAGAGTTAACGCTCATGCTTCAGGTATTTTCTTCTGATGAGATCTTCAAGCACTGTGCTCTTCCAACCTGACCTGGGCACTGCCTTTCCTTACCACTCTGGAACCGCCTTTCCTCCAACACTGGCCTGATGTTTTTGCATTGCATCATCTTGAAGTAACTGCAGCACAAGTATCCTAGCTGTTTCATTGCTCATTTCCTTTTGTTTGCTTTCTTTCCCTTTTCATGTTTTACTTTTTGGGTTTTTTATGTGCTTATCCTCCTTGATGAACATTCTTTGAGTTCACTTTAGCTAATTGCAACTCTGGGACTAATTCCAACTGGGGGCTGTCTTGCAGACCACACGCTGCTGTGGGTGGAAGAGCTTGTCTTTGCAAGTGAGTGTGAGGGAGGTGGCCTACACATAACTAAAAGCTTTCTGATGCTGTGTATGTGGTGAAAAGGAGTAAAGAGTTATTGCTGCACCTGTGTGCCCCAATGGGAGCTTATGACTCCCATTTAGTTGACCAGTCCATTGATACAGCACTGTTATTGCAATCATGCTGCAGGGGATCACCATGATTTTTGAGACGAGAATGGTGGCACTGCCCAGAGTCTCTTGGGCTCTGAATTTCCATTCTGACATCCAAGCACTTCTGAATCCAGAAGTAAAAGATTCCCTTCATGGTTAAAATATAGGGGAGGATAAAGGAACTTGAAAAATAGTTGATCTGAAACATTCTTCGTACAAGCACACCCAATTTTTTGAGGGTATGCTGATGCCGGTTCCAAATGTTGTGGTTTGGGTTTACTCCTAAATAATAACACATTATACAGAGCTATAGCTCTACCAATAAAATGTTTGCTGAAAACAGGACTGGAGGGAAAGCAGTAGTTCACAAAATGCTTTGTAATATGCTTAAGTGGTATCTGTATAGCTGGGGAATTTGAGGTGTGTTTGTTTTTCATTGCCATCTTTTCAAGTCCTGTCACTAGACTTGCGGCCAGCTCTCAGGTTATTTCAGGAGACTCTGATGTTCCTCCTTTTATGTTTCATAGCTGTCTTCAGTGAAACAAACCTGGCATGTAGGGAAATCTTAACCAGATTGAAAAGGGGCAAGGAGCAGCAGTGGAATATTAACCCTGACATGGCCCAGTGTAAAGAAATCCCCGGCAGCTTTTATATTTCAAGCTGTGGGAGAAACTGAAACAGTCTGACTGTAGCAGAAAGTGATGCAGAATAACAGCAATAGCCGTAACAGAGACAAAGCTAGTGGAGAAGGACCTGTTGCAATCTGATCTAATATGAATCTCTAGAGCTGAGTACCTTTGGGAGCCCTTCTTGCTCACGAGCATGAACGTATACAGGATGCATACATAGCTTTAGACAACTGGGGTGTGCATCCCCCATGCCATCAGGGTATTGACCAGTTTACTCTGGTAGGTGGATGCCGCAAGAGCAGCAGGATGGTTCTTGTCATAGACGCCTTGGGTGTCTAGCAGAACCAGGCAAACTACTTGTACAGAGCACCAAGCCATTGCTGTGATTTTTTTTTTTTTTTCCCGCATCTTCCTTTCCTAAACCTAATTGATGCTGTCAGGGGAAAAGCAACTTATTTTGATCACATCATTCTACCTATTTCATTTTACTTCATGTGTTTGATTTATCTGTTACAGGCAAACAAACCACTGCAGACATGCTGGCACAGAAAGCACAACTGTGTTAGCACAGGTTTGGTAGTGTTGATCCAATTTCTTGCTCTGCCACAGACTTTCTGTGCTGGCTTAAAGAATAAACATGAGTTCTCTGCAATTCAGTTCCTCATCTGTAAAATCATAATAAAACTAGGTGATGAATGGATTTTTTCATTTCAACAGCCAAACTGTCAAATCAAATGAAAAGGTGACAATTTGGTTTAAAACAGAAATGTCTTACCAAATCAGATTGAACAAAAACAAAGGTCATTTGGAGTGTTTAATTCACTCTAAAATGAATTGCTGTGATTAGCTTTATATACTTAAAGAAGACCATATTTTTCTTTTAAAAGAATATTATATGGAAATGCAAGCTTAATTTTTATGACAAGATCTGAATGAAAGACTGTCATTGCCAAACAGTTCCATGTTTTCCTCTTTTATACTCTAGGCCTTCTCCCTGTTTTACAGGGCATTTTTCACAACAGTTGAAGAAATCATTTTTCCTTCTCTGAAACATTACTGCTTGGGAAAATAATAACAAAAGTAATAAATTAGATCATTTTGTGCAAGCTTATGTTGCCTAACAGTCTATGTGTGTATGTGGAGGATGCAGGATGAGGTCACCTAGATGTCTCACTTAGGGGTATTTGTACCTGGATAGAAAAGCAGACAAGTCATCTTTGATGAATAATTTTTCTTTTGCAAAGAAATGTGCCCTCATGTTGGAAAGGTCAGTGTTGCTCCACAGTCCGAATTTTATGCCAACTCCATCTCTAAATTTGGCCTAACCTCACTGCTGTTCAGCTTAAAGCAAGTTTTGTAGCAAGCAAGTTCAACCTCTTCTGTGTGACCTTGATGAGTCACTTAAGCTTTCTGTGCCTCATCTTTTTCCCATCATTGTGTAAATAAAGACTCATCCTTCTTACTTCACAGAGGTGTCTTTCTGTAGAATTGACTCCATGTGTGCAATGTGCTTTGAGATAATAATTTCTCTCTGCAGACCTTCAGTAACTTCACATGCTGATCAAATTCAGCTTGGTCAGACCAGAGGTAAATCTAGAAGAGGGGGCTCAGAGCAATGGCATGCTACAATCTTTCCCTTCTGTGTCTTTTCCCGTTTCTTTTATGCTTTAATAATGAGAATGAGCATATAGATGGACTATTAACACTGAACAGGGTGCTGGGAAAATGAGGTATCATTAAAATATAGAAGTCAAATAAGTTTTCTTGCCATTTTTTAAAAATTTAGGTATGTAAAATCAGTACTTAATATGATCTGATAGAATCAGTAGAACAATGTATCACATAGAAACATAGGAATAAACTAATAACAGCCTGCTAATTAAGAATTATCTTCACTGCACCTAAAAAGGCAAAGTTCCAGCACTGCCACACAGCTATTTCTGTTCTAGTGTTTCTGTGAAAAACAGTGCCAGAAGCATTTCTGGAAAAATAAAGCCAGAGAAATAGTTGTTGTTCATATGAGCATCTGACACACTTACAAAATTTCTGAAATCGCTGCATCAAGTTTTGAACAATGTGCAAAATTAAAAAATGCCCACCAAGTGCAGAGAGTAGAGAAGAACTACAAGGCCAGTTGGAAACTGCTGTGCCATATTACTCTGTGCAGGCACATAATCTTCAGCCTGGTAGGAGACAGAAGTGCCTGGGATGCTGTAGATTGACCACCTTCCTCCATAACTAATCTGTTTGTTTGCTGAGGTGTTAATGAGACCTTTGCGTGTTCCTGAAGGAATATCCCCCACAGTGTTCTAATTTCTCCCTCTTTTTTGGTCAGGACGTTGATGACACGGCATGAGAAGCAGAGAATACATGCATGCCATATCCTACATGTACTCTCTAGTTAAAAAAAAAAAAAAAAAAAGGTGCTCCTGAGAAAAGTTTGAGAATGTCTATGTATCTAACTCAAAGGTAAATATTTCTTCTACCTTTTCTCTGCCAGTGGTTCCACTGGTTCAGACTACAGTAATGTTCATACTGATAAGACTGGCCTTATATCAAATACTCCTGATTCCGATCATCAACCAACAGCTCTTAAACCATCAAGAAGAATGACACACACCAAAGCTAAATGCCAACTTCTGTTTATTTCCTGTCCTAAGAAAAACACAGCTTCTTTCTATTTGTTTCCATATCTTTAGGTGTTTTATTTTCAAGGTTTTCTCTGTGATTTGCCAGGCCAGGTGTAAAAAAGTCGGAAGTTCTCATATAATTTCTCAACTCCCAGAGTAGAAAGCCCATTTTCTTCATGACTTGCAATGATGACAGCCCCAAGATTAGCCCATACTGCTTATTCCAGTGTGGGGTCTCAATGAAATTGGTGCTGCTTTTCACACAACTTAATAGTTTGGCCAGGATCCAGCTGCAGAATTGAAATCTCTAGTGGCTGAAAATAAAGTGAGGGAAGGCAGTATCTCTTTTACTAGAAAAAAAATGGTCTGTCCTACACAGAAGCCTTCCCATTTTTGACAGGTCTCCAGAAGGAATTCTGACCAGCAGTAAATGGAATGTGAAAGGTGTAGGTCTTGGAATACTTCTTGCTTCTTGATGATACAGATTGCTTTCTAATTTTGTAATGCAACTTGTCCACAGCTAGCAAACACTTTTTCAGAGGGTACATCCCTTGCACTGCACGTCACCCTGAGCCTCTGAGGCTGCAACTTTCTCCAGCCTCACTCGGTGGGGGTGTGGCGTGAGAGGGAAACTTTTGCATGAGCCAGCCCGCAACAGAACAGCCGCTCTGGGATGCCCGTCCGCAGGGATACACTACACGGGAGCCGCTGAGGTGCGGTGCGCTCCTCCTGCGGCAGCTGCGCGGCGCGGAGCGGGCACTCGGAGCGGAGCGGGCGCCAGAGGGAGCCCGAACGCCGCTCTGCGCCCGCCGGGATCGGGAGGGGTCGGGAAGGGCTGGGAGTGGCCGGAAGGGGTCGAGAGGGGTTACTCTGTCGGGCAGCCAGGTCTGGAAAGTCAGACGTAAGCGCCAGCCGCAGCCCGCCTGTCTCCCCAGTTACCTCCGCACTGTACAGGACATAATATCTAAATATATATATTAATGTATAGGACATAACATGTACTAGTATACTGTTTTCCCATATCTGTGTTATCCCATAGTTTTCTGTGGGATAAGGCATTCCCTGAGCGAACCTCGAGGCTGATTTGTGTCTCAGGAAATAGCTACAACACGGACTTGTAGTCAGCTGCTCTGCAATAAAACTAGATGAAATTTAAAGCTACACCAACTTTCTTCTGCTGGAGATTGCACGCTGAGTTGATGCATCTTTGTGCGTTAGGCAGACTACCCTGCAGTTAATGAGAAAAGAGGAAATTCAGTCTCTCTGAATTTCCTTTTTTTAAAGGATCTGCCTGTGAGGTGCTCCTTGAGTCTGAATTTTGTGTGTGGTCTTTAAACCTCAAAATTTTGTCATGCAGGAGCATCCAGGACTTTGGGAGCAACACTAGTTTCTAGGTTCACTTTGGTGAAAGGATTAAGCATTGGATTGAAACTAAACATGGAAGATGAGAAATTGTCTCCCACAAAGATCCTCGATATATTTGATGGTATCCTATCTGCCTAACATCCTTCTACAAAAGGTGGGATCCTGCACTCTCTAGAGCACAGTCTGTTTTCCAGAGCAAATTACTTTCTCAGATATCAGTAATGAATTAAAAAAAGTAATGAGGTTTTCTTCTGTCAGAAGTTCAAATGTGCCAGGAAAATGTAGCGAGCTGCTGGAAGAGCACAGCAAAGGGGAGTGCTGTACTCTCTGGAGTGCAGCTTCTGGGTTTGCTGAATATACCAGCAAGCAGGTCCAGGCTTGATGGTGGTTCAGGAGGTGCCTTATTACAGACACAGGTATTCTCACCAAGGATTGAATGCACACCTAAGTGCTTTCCTAGTTTCTACATTTCAAAATCTAGTCTACGTCCTTGTGAAATAAGAGAGAAATGTTCTGTTTGCAGAAATAGATTTTAAATAATGCCCTTGTTATAACCGTGTAAGAAAGTTCGCTTACTGATATTTGGGGGTCTGGATTTTAAGTAAGTCCAAAATTTATGTTATTATTGGTGGATTGGAGGGCCAATAATAAGTATCATGCTTGCATTATGTACAGATAAATAATATTTTATTTATTTATTTAACTGTATAATAATATTTATTTAACTGTAAACAACTTTTAAAAAGTTGGATAATTTGAATCTAGTTTACTTTATTTTTTGATAATAGCACATCTCATATTATGATTCGAAACACTCAAGGTTGTTAACATAATGTTCACTCCCACAGTGGATGAGTCAGCTCTTCAAAACCAATAATTAGTATCCTCATTGATTCATGCTGTCACTGCACCCATGATGGGTCATTTGTGGCTTGCAGTCTTCTGGATGCAGCCATATGGCATCCCAATGGGATCCAGGGCACTGACCCTGGGCTATTACAAGGGATACATGGTTGGCATGCTAGACTGCTGATTAAATATTAACCACAGCAGACACATTATTTCCACTCTGCTTTGAAATGAGTCTTTAATTAGAAAGAAAATAACAGCAGCAAATGAAGTTTCATGGTTGTTGTCTGAAGTAAATATTTTGACCTGTTTCCTGTGGTACAAGCACAGAAAAGTCCCTGGAGACTTTCAGGCTGCCACTCAGACCAAATACAGGTGTCTTGAATGGTATCTAGTTGTCAATCTTCTGACATACGTAAGGAGATTTAAATAGGAGAGATGACTTGCCTAGATAAGAGGAACATTCCTCTGTTAAATTTAGCTATGTCTTTTTCTAGGAACAGCTAGTCTTGAAGCTGTAGTTGTATGAAAACTGAAAATACTTATTTTCTTTTTTTTCCTCCCATTTTTCCTCAAAATGGAAATTCTTGTCAAAGAAATTTACCAGAAGCTTTAATGCAATTCGTTATTTAACAGTCTCATTTATTATTCTTACATGTCCTGATAGAAGAGTCATTGGTTGTAATTATATTCTGGGGATAGGGGGAATAACTAGTTAAGGATGCACATTTCGCATTTCATGAATAATGTATGATCTTAGGTACATAACTTTAATGCTTTATCTTTTTATGAGATGCTGAGATAATCCAGAATTTTTTTTTCCCCTGAGAAATGGAAGTGTAATATTTTTTTTAAATTCCTTATTCTTAAGACCTTGGTTCGTCTTTGCTGTTTACCAACCCCTGAGAAGCCTTTCCTAAAATTTACGCAGATTCTTAATGTTTAAAACAACCTCTCATTTACTTGTAATTAAATAGCAAGAGATTTGTTGATTCTTAATACTTATTACACATCCAAAGGTGTATTTTCTAAACAGTAATTTTAAATTTTTCATTGCAGAGAAATATAGGCTTGCTGTTCCTGTCAAATTATGTGCATCTCCTAAAGCCTGTAGGAAGCCACTTCCATGTTTTATTAAAAAGAAATATTATTAAATCAGTTGTTAATAAAGGCAGTGGTTTCATATACATAAATCCTGCCACTCCCTTTTGAGTTGTAAGCACTAAAAGTGATTATTTTGTCTTTCAATACAGCTTTCTCAGGGACACGAATGAGGAGTTTCTTGGTGTGTTTTTTACATTTTTTTCTTAGTTTTGGATTATATTTTATATATGTATATAAATATATATAACATCTAAGTATTGCCATAGTCTTAGAAACAATTTTTGCTATGGATCAAAGCAAAAGCCCATGAGAAGTACTGGTAATACACAGTACCAGACTTTAAACATGTTTATAAAAAACTTTCTCACAGAGAGGGTCAACTAGCTTATGGTCTCGGGTTTTATGCCCAAGAAAGTCTGATTTATTACATGGTAAATGCTTGCATCATGCTAGTGTTTTATAATGTCCATTTCTTAGAACCTCTGTTACTTTTTGTCACTAGTATGTATATACTATAGATCTTTTTCCTGTAGATAAGGCTTGCATCACGTACATTCATGTGACAACTTGGTTAATTTTCTCAGGATAAATTTCACAGCATCTCACTTCTTAATTTAGGTATTCTATATGATTTTTAGCCCTAGTAGTTTTGTTGAAGACCATCACTATAAAAACATTACTTCCCCTTCCTTCTACTCCCCCAATATTCTACCATGGGTTATACTTGTGCAAGTTGAAAGTGTGTATTAATTTTCTTCTTTACTTTTTAATTACAGCTGGCTTCTGTAACCAAGGTTTAAATTTGGTTTAGTACTCTTTAAAGTAGTGATGTCTTAATCCACAAATGAAAGTGAATGTTTTCTCTGTTAGCAACTAGGAAGACAGTCTATTTAAAGCAAGTGAGATGATAACAAACACAAATTGTTGCACACTGGTATTGAAGAAAGTTTCTATTTACTGAGGTCAAACTGTTCTTGGAAACAGAGGACCAATTAATGAAGAGGCGACATTTAGGAGATCACAGGAGCTTCTCTAGGCAGATTGTGCTCTTTGAAGTCCCACTTTCATCACTGGCACACACTAAACCCTGTACTAAACCTCTTAAAAATGGTAGAAATTCTCTTTGCCAGCAGTTGAAAGGCCTTTCCAGCTCCTGGTGTAGCAACCTTCACACTTCAGTGGTTCTTCTGCAGAGGTCTGAGATGGTTTTCCTCTATTTCATCCAAAGGGAAGCTCTCTGCACAGTCTGCCTTTACCTTTTCAATCCCATAAACAGTCAGTAGCAAAAGGGAGAATCTTTTCACTTTATATTTATCTATGTGGTAGGAAAGGTGACCGCTGACATCCTCCGTTCATCAGTAGAACTAGTCCAAGGACTGAAATCCCTGGGGAGATTCCCTGTACCTTCCCGAGTCTTTGGGTTAGGCCTGTTACAACTGCTCACTCTTCCACTTCTGTGCACTCAGTCTCCTCCTCCTACATTAAACCTTTCAAAGTTTCTAAGAAGAAATCTATTTTGAGACTGTCGATTCATTCAATGAATTACATGGTAGAGAAGATTAGCTGTTTTGCATAGCTGGTATTACTGACAATAGGTCAAATTCTGCCCGCAGTTTCTGTCTTCTTGATGCTGAGTAGATCTATTGAAATGCATACAGATTCTTCCAGTTTCACTTTGGAACTATTTGAAGCAGAATTTAGCCCATTGCACTTAATTACATAAAAATCATCTTGTAGAAGTCTCATTAGCTTTTCTGTTTGTGCCACTGGTTTTCTACATTACTCATTGCTAATATGTGAGTGATACACATCTGGCTGTTTGCATACAGAGGGTTTATATTCTAATACTCTGTTTGAATTCCTAGGTTTGTTCTTGGGTTTTCTTTTGGTGGTAGTAGGACTTGATTTAACAAAGAGATAGATTATTTCAAGACTATAATGAACCTGCACTAGAGAAAACTCTATTAAGTCAACAGATGTCTGTTGATTTTTTTTTTCATTATGTTTTCTTCTTTACTATGCCAGGAACTCTTCAGTATGTTATTCGTTTTTCTTCAGATTCTTCAGCATCATCAGGGCCTTAGATATAATGCATATTGGAGATAGGGGACTCATAGAGAAATGTACTGCTTTTACTTCAGGGTTGCTGTGCGGCTGGAATGGCAAACATTAATGTTTATGGTAATAGAAAATGAAAAAATCTTGCAGAACTCAGGGGTGCAGTGTCTATTTATGTTACCTGTTAGCAGATAATGCAGTCTCTGAATAACACTGCCCTGAGCTGTGTTCTTGTCACTCCTTCCTCCTTCATAAGTGATTGGATAATCAGTAAGAAATCCTCCTGGGGACAACTGACTTAACGTAGGAAGGGGGCAACTATTTGGTAGGAATCTTCCTTGTTAATTGGAATGATATCTTAATAACTCAACCTGTCACTTTGGATATGTGGAATACAGGACCCTAAAATACAAGCCAAAGTGATGTTCTCATCACTTGTCATCACAGCTCCAAGACCATATATGGATGTTTTATGACACCGCACTGCAAGAGAATTAACTGCATCTTATCCTTGTGTAAGGGGAACAGTTCCTCATCAAGACTTCCTCAGTCTTTCTGTAAAGTCTTTAAGCCTTTGGACTGTTTGTAAACTAGAGCAGTACATTGTGGCAGATGGATAGATGCAGCTTCCAAAATGCTTTTAGCTAGAAAAGGATAGAGAAATTATGCAAGGGTCTGAAAGAATATCTTTCCAACCATGTTTGTTTGTGTTTGGGGAGTAAGGGGACTTCTTTTTGCTTTGAGGGTTATGATTTTTGTTTTGTTGTTTTATTGGTCTGAGTTTTTTATTTGTTTTGATTAGTTGGGATTTTTTTTGTGCATGCTATGTCTCTCCCAGTAACATCTATTTTATTGCATAGAACTAGGGACGAAGTCCCCCCATTTCTTGTGTGCTATATCATTTCAGATCCTGGCAGACCATAAGGATGTATCTCTCCTGTCAAATAGCACTCAGAAACTTCTTTAATTTTTTTCTCTGCCCTTAGTAAGCCTAGAAAATATAGCCTGTGAACCCTAACTATTGTAGTGTAAAACCTGCTGAAACACTACTCAAACAGTACATTGGCAGGTTTCCAAGGAGTGCAACAGTGCTCAGAAATGACCCAAATAATTTTTATTAATGGGCTTAACATTACTTTCATTTCAAAAGAGACAAATCATTTAATAAAATGTGTGTTCAGTTGTGTTTGTTAGTGCTAATCAGTAGTTCATTAAACCTTAATCATACCAATTTCGGGCCACTAATATCCAGGTAGTTTAATAAAGGACCCAGCAGTAAAAGAACACATTTTGCATATTCAGGAACATATTCAGCCCTAGCAAACCCTACTTGAATACACACTGTCCATTCAGGTGGGTATCAGGAATATGACAGTATCAGATGAAAGGAAAAAAACAGTAAGTATGGCAAAACACCACCAATACATGCATATATTATGAAGCTCTTGTCCCACAGACCGCTGTTATTTACTTCTTTGGGAGTACTGTTTGAGCAAGGAATGCATCAAGCTAAAACTTTTGATGAATGGAGTTGGCCTCTGTAGTAGAAACAGCAGGACAAAGTCTAAGTACATTGGTAACGCTTAGTATTTTGAAAGGTTGATTTATAAAACAGCATATTGGATAATACTGTATCTCCAGTTCATAGAGTATTTAACATATGCAAATTTATCAGCGTATGTGTAGTTCTACTGAAGTCACTTCTTCTAAAGTCTTATTCAAAGCTCATAAATCTGGCTTAGTACTTTTCCAAGATCTCATCCTATCTTCCAGGGAAGGCTGTTACTAGTTAAACAATTCTCCCTGAATGTATGAAGCCCAAACTGTGCTACAGACAATGCTGAACAAAAATGCTTCACTTTTTTACTACTTATGTATTAAAAGTCACTCTGAATTTCATGCTTTTCACTGAAGTCTGAGGAATAAGAGTAACTTGTATGGATATCCTCATTCTATGTCAGCATTCCAATGTGCCAGAAATATCATGAGCTGGTTTATTCCAGCTAAAATTTCATGCTAATGTATGTTTCTACAAGCATGTCAGTCCTAATTGCTTTTGTGAAGGAAACAAGAGTTAACAGTTGGTTAGAAGGATGAAATTTTAGGTAGTAACCTAGAATTTTTGGTTGCATGTTCCTAAATTCTTTTCATTGAAATCCAGTTGCAATTTTGAGAGGCCGCTTTCTATGCTTTAGGTGACCATAAGTGAAACAGGCATAGCAGCATGTGAATCTCTTCCCTCCATGAAGTGTAGTGTACTGTTTCATCATCTCAGTGCAGTAAGATGTCATCATTCAGTGAGGTTATGCTTCTGATCCTGTCCAGGTAAGAAAATTATTATTTAACTCAAACTGGGTGTCTTGGTTTGAAAGACAAGTGTCTGCTAAGGAAGGTGGAAACCCGCCTTAGAATAGAGGATATAACCTCCCTTCCCTCTAAATTGTTATAACTTTAATATCAAGGGCTCTCAGGCAAAGATATGGGAAAAGGAATAACAGTTCTTTACTAGTATCTATAATGAGGAAAACAAGCAACAACAACAGTGATAATAATAAACAGACAAATCAGAAACCCGGTGGCAGCTTCTCTGGGCTACCAAACACCACCCCCCCACCTTTGGTGTAGCTACCGTCATGGCTGGCAGGGGAGGAAACAAGGCAGTCCCAAACTGGGTCCCTGCGGCAGCAGCAAAAAGAAGCAAACCCTCTCCTGACACCCTGTTAGTCAGGGTGGTGGTAGCAGGCCAAGAGAAAATGATTCTGTTGAAGCAGTGATCCTGTAGAAAAATTTGGTCTCCGCCTGAAAATCCAGTGATAGCTCTCATCCTCTGGGAGTCCAGTAGGTCAATGCCCCCAGGGTTTCCAGAAACCATGTTATATCCAGGTGGGAATGCTTGGCTCCTCCCCCCTGGGCGGAACATCTTACAATGGGGTGAGGTAATTCCATGAGTCATGTGGTGGGTTCTTGATGGCCCATTAACAGAGATAGCCCTCGGAGGGAGTTATCAGGGGTCAGTCATAGATAACAGTGCCCCACCTGCTTTAACAGCTTGTGGAGGTGGTAATAGAATACATCTATATTGCAACCTAGGACACTGGGTCCCTATGTTAATCTGCTTTAACACTCTCCTATCATCCCTGCTTTCTGATTTAGCAGTTCTCATGGATGGTGTTGGCCTATTTCAGTGAGATATCTTGATGTTTGTATTGAATTTTTGTCCTATAATAAACTGTTGTGTCAGAAAAAACCCAAAGATTTACTTCTTCCCACTTCTCTAGCTTGAATACCATATAGAAATTATTTTCTTTCTTTCTTTCTGTAACCACCCCTTTCTCCTTTTTTTTTTCTTGATTAAATAAGGAAGTGAAAATGTTATGAGAAGGTATATTCTGTAAAAACTGCATGTCGTAAATGAATGTCCAGACATATTAATGTAATAGAATTCTAAATATTTCTGGCTAAGATAGTTATATTCATCATGTCTTTACTATGCACTTCTGTATAGGTAAGAAAATGGTATATTTGTTTTCTGCTTTTCTCTTGACTGGAGTCTCATGTGATGCACTTTACCATCACTCTAAAACTTTGCTTGAAATACAGCTGACATTAAAATAGGCTGATGATGTTTTAATGTACTGCACAGGAACTTACCAGCAGCTCCAAGAAGCAGTGTGGGTTCAAGCTTTGTTGTCAAAACTGTACTATGTCACTGGAATTTCCAGCCTAGAAGACAAAGGTTAAAATTTTAGTGGGGCATGTTTTCTTCTCTCTATTGCCACAGGACATAGAGAACAAACAAGTCCAGTGGAGACAGATCTGTGCAGATAGGTTGGACCTTATGCACACAAATAACATACTCCATTCCTGGAAATTTTCCCTGCTGCCCTGTCTTTTATATTCCTTTGAAACTTACAGGCACCTTCTGCATATAATATAGCAAAGTTTGAAAGAAAAGGTTGGGTAAAGACTGGAGGGAGAAGACAGCTCAAACCCTCTACAGTCTGGATTTGTTGAAGGATCCAACACAATAGATTTCACAATAGATTTCAAGGACTTGTTTAAATATTATGGAAGAGTAAGGTGTGGGGTTTTGTAAAGTCTGAAGAAAATCAAAGCAGAGGTTTTTGGGAAGTCCCAAGAAGTGGCAACAGCACAATCTGTCTGACACATCCCCTTTGGGATATGCAAGCTGTTGGCAAAAATAGTTCAGCCTATAAAGGGCTAGGGGTGGACTAGCATGAAATTCAGTTATACTTTAACTTTTCATACTTACGAAGGTGGCATGTCAGATGTTGAAGAACTGGTCTGATCTGAATATGAGTACTTGGGTAGATGCAAGTTCTTCTGGACCCTGTCTGGAGTCATTGGCAAGTGCTTCAGCAGAGGAAATCAAAGCCCTATTGTTGTAGGTGGTCTTTTTCCNACTATGCAAGCGAGAAGATTCAGTCAAAAGAAACTTCCTTTTTTTTTTTTTTTTTTTCCATTTGTTTTATACTGTGATAGCAGCTCTTCAATGAAACAAACAAAAAAAATGCATTCAGCTTAGCTAAAGAGCAAGACTCTCAATAAGTAGCTCTAACAGACTTATTTTCTGTGGCCTGGGATTCCTGGGGTACGTTGACTAGTGGATCAGTACTGGAGCATAAATAACAACATTTGTGGAGCAAGAAGGGAAAGAGTATAATTAGGAATGCAAGTTGCTCATAAAAGTTATTGCTGGTATTGCTCAGGGCATAAAACAATTTAAATACATTATTTCCTTGCAAATAATAAGAATCTAAGCTTAAAATAGTAATAAAATATTTGGTTTAAGACTAATAGTAAGGGGATATTTGGAACAGATGAATCCCATGTTTCATATAGCTAATGAACTATTATGAACTGGATATATTTCTAAAACTGATACAAAGGGGGACTAGATGGTGTGCGGGGATTGCTAACATGGTGTAGAATCATTAGATCTTGCTCACTGCAGTTCAGGAAATCTTAATATGAAGTGAACCTTCTCTGTCTCTCCTTAACGGCTGTTTGATGTCCTTCATGAAATCTGTGTGGGTGGGTTTTCAATTCTAATGCTCAGCTGGCAGATATCCACACAGTGCAATAAAACTGTATGTTAATTTGTTGTTGCGTTTTCTACAGAAACTAACACAGGCAGGGGGCAGAACACTAAAGATGGGGACTAGAGACTGAACATCTAACACATAGTCCATGTTACCCATCAAATATTATTTAAATAGCTCAAAATAAACATTTTTTGTCAAATGTTTTAGTAGAATATGGTTGTGTGTATATGTTTTGCTTTTGTTTGTATAATTGCCTTTAAGCGGCAACAGCTAGTCATCAGGCAGAAATGTCTTCTGTTAGGTTGGCAACATGAATTCGTTCTTCTCAGGACATTACTTTCCCCATTTCTGAGATCCTTTCTGGACATTCTTAATGTTCACTTTACTGTCCTACACTTTAAAAATGTTAAATGTTAACCGGTTGTTTTTGGGAGGCCTTGAAATGAATTTTGTTCTCCAAAGCCCTTTCAGCTTGGCTGTGGCTTTCTGATTTCAAAGGGATACTTTTTCAACTAAACAAGTTCTGTCTGTACTCTGATCCACTCTATGAGAGACTAGTGAAAGTAGTGGGAAAAACACACTGAGATGAAGGGTTTGTCTTTTTTTTTTAATTAACTGATAAAAACAACCAAAGGAAATGTATTTGAAGTATAAATAAGAGAGTTTATTTGAAGTGTAAGATATTGAAGGAGAAAGTTAATAAAAAGATATGTCAGGAAAACTTGAATGAAATATAGAAGCTCTAGGGCAAAAACGGTAGTAAATGACACATGAGAAACCAGGTTAAATATGCGGAATATAAAAAGAAAAGTGTGCAAGAAATCTGCATTCAGACCAAGGGTCAGCAGGGCTCTTGGTAAACCTGCATGGAGTTATAAATGAATGAGGTTAATGTTGTAAAAATCTGAAATGGTTTGCTTACAGTGGTATTAGTCCAGAAGAGTACTCGAAGGTCACAGGCTAGAGACAATGATAGGTGTTTCTTCTGTGAGGAAGGTAAGAGTCATAATGCATTAGACCTCTGAAAATTAAAGCACCAGTAGAATTGTATCCACAAGTATTTAAAATACGTAAGATGGGTAAAGGTCTTGATTGCAAAATATAGTGGAAAATAATGTGTAGATAGATGAATAGTATTTTCTGCAGCTTGCTTTGCCGGAGCTGTGGTGTGGTAGCTGTACGTTGTCATAGCAATGCCTTATTTTAAGAAAATGGGGATTAAGTTTGCAAACGCTTCATCATTTGTTGGATATTGCAGCCTGTATATATATATATGTTGGTTGGTAAAAAATATACCACCAAGGTAATACTACAGAAAAAGGGCTTAAGGGATTTGGAAGCAGAAATTGCAGTGAGAAATTATAATGAAAATAGTATTCATGAATCAACTAAAATCCACGAAAATCAACCTAAAGTTTGAGGGCTTTTGTTGTTCTTTGTTTGCTTGTTTGTTTGTCTTCCTAGTAAATGTGTCTGCATAGGCATTGGGAGAAGTTTTGTTTCTTGAACACATGGCATCCAAGAGTACAGTTGTTTCTGTGGCAGGTGGGTTCCAGTTAAATCTCATTGTCTATATTATTTTTATGTTTTTTTCCATCCCCTTTCCAGTGATATATCTACTGGAAAGATGCTGATATAAGACCCTTTGTTGAATGGGACAATTTTATCTGACTATCTGAACCAATTTACAGCAAGGATGCTGTAAACTGATGTGACATCAGGGAATAAAAGGACTTTGGAATCCCCTTTGAAAAGAACCGGGACTATAAATGTAGATGTCACTTTAGCTGAATATGATAGCCTGAGATTTAAAGGCTTGGCGTGAATTGCACACAGGGAGTCTGCAAAGCTGTGTATGCGTGGACATTTTGTAGCACCAAGGAGCTGTAGGCAGGAGGCTGTGGGGATTTTGGTTGTTGAAGAACTCTAGTCCTTAATATACAGAGAGTGTGTACTTGAAAAATTGAGTAGTTGGTCACCACTCTACCTGAAGAACACATTCTATTTTTATTTTTTTTCAAGTGAGGGGTTTTAATCACACTTGGAGAAAAATTAAATTATTTTTTTCTCATTTCTGTCCAATTGGCATTGCAGACAGATGGAAATATGTGACTAATAGAGTGGATCAGTGTATCCCTATAACTCGAATCAAAAGAGTCCAGTGAAACTAAAAGCTCTGGTTTTATCCCCTTCTTTCTGATCTTAGCCCAAAGCAGACCTAAAGATCAAAGCTTGCCATGTCAACAGGTATAAAGATGATATATTGCCTCTCTGAAGTGTTCTCCAAGTCTGATTTATTCTGTATGGTGCACAGAACTAGTTGAATGATAGAGTGTAAATGAAGTGTTGGTAAATATTTGAATCATTGAGGATGAATTTTGGAGGGAAAACTAGCTAACTGGTTATTTGGCTTATCATTCTCAAGCCTCGTGTAATGTCAAAATGCATTGGGGCACCTCTACTTGGTCAGGTAGATATGAGTCAAAATGGACATTTCATGATACCATCTTCCCTCTAGCAGCTGAGGAAGTCCTTTGATAGAGTTTCATTAATTTAAAAGAGGACGTCTTCAAAAGCTCAATGTTTTCAATAGCTGAGTCCTCATGTACGGCAGTTTTCTTTGATAGTTTCTTTAAAATTAAACCTAGTAATCACTAGCCATGAATTACAGACAACAGAACACCCATTTTGTGAAATGTAGGCTTATTGGCAATCATTTCCATCCTGGGATAGGGAGGGAAGAGCTAGAGAAATGAATTTTTCACACAGCCTCCAGAAAGGAGGTTTTTTGCTTTTGTTTCCTTGGAGGTAGAAGCAGAATTAGATATAACTATCCTACATGAGGCAGGTGAGCAATAAAGTGAGACACAGTTTGGTTTGGCTATACATTCTTCTGCCTGAGGACATTAGTGAGGATAACTTTTTTTGTTGTTATTTTTTGTTCTGTAAAGGAAATGAGACTTTGACTAAGATTGCCTTCTAC
>VZRN01003885.1:2183786-2338584 GCA_013397935.1 Dasyornis broadbenti | reverse complement strand
CGCCCGAGCCGGGGAGCGCCCCTGAGGGGCAGCGGGGCCGCGACGAGGCAGCCCCGGCACCGCCCCCTGCACTTTGCGCCGCGGGGCAGCGCTGGCCCGGCGCGACGTCAAAGCCCTTCATGCTTGAAGGAGAAGCCAAGAACACCGGTGCGTTGTAGGCCCGGCGAGACGTCAAAGCCCTTCATGCTTGAAGGAGAAGCCAAGAGCACCGGTGCGTTCTAGGCCCGGCCAGGAGCGAGAACACGGGGCTCAGGGTCAGCCCGGGGACGGCACCTGCGTCCTCCCCTCTTTCCTTCATGGGAAAGAAGGTGGGAACTGCCCCTGCTTACCTGGCCTCAGAGGCGACTCCTGCCTACCCAGCGTCTCCCAAACGCTGCCCCTCCATTCCAGCTTCCTAATCTGCACCCTCGGCTTCCATCCAGCTTTTCTCGCAAGAAAGGGAAGCCTCCAGCTTCAGGCTGCGTATCCAGCCCTGGGCAAAGGGGGACAGCCAGGTACCCCAGTGCCTGATGTATGTACAGCTGTAACAGAGAACACAAGGGTTGTGTGGGAAAGGTCTTCTTGGGCAAAGATGAGAGCTGGGTTTTTTGCAGCCTGCAAACTCACAACCTGTTCAGATGGATCTCTTACTTAATCAGTCCTCTCCTGTAGTCTGGCAATATTATCACAGGTTATAATAGGATGATAGAATGATTTGGGTTGAAGGGACCTTGAAGATCACCTATGCTGCTGCCCTGGGCAGAGATGACCATTGGATAAGGTTGCTCAGTCCACAAACTCCTTTATTTGAGCTCTTCCATCTCTTGAAGTACATTCACCCTCAAGGATTTGTATTTCATGGAAACATGTGACAACAAAATCGTTCTTGGTATAGCCAGATCCAACATGGCATTGTGAAAGATATCTCCTGTTTCTCAACAGTCTTGCCAGAAGTGCTCAGGGTAAAACAAGCAGAGCTGCACAGTTGTGTGTGGGATGATACCATCTCTATCCATGTAGCTGAGACCTCTGAAAAAGAAGTAAGAGAAAAGAGGAGGGGGAAGCTTACTACACCAACCTGAGAAGCTCTGAATATTTGTCTGGTTTATCCTGATGATCATCTCTGCTGTCATTTGCCTCATCTGCAAAAAGCTGGTTATCACCAGCAGCTGAATATCATGATACGGAAATTGACTACGGGTAACTAAGCTCCAGTTTATATTTCAACTCTCTATTACTAACGATGTGCCAGGTATTTCTCAGATCTTCCTCTGTCTCCCTGTAACAGTCACCCTAAGCTTTGAGACATAAAAGGCCTCCAACTCTGATACTTCAAAGCATTAAGCTTCAAAACGAAACACAAATTCATGGTTTCATGTCCAGGTAGGAATAGCAGATACATCTGGATTAGAGCGCCGTTTCACAAATTCAGGGTTTCATGTCCAGGTAGGAATAGCAGATACATCTGGATTAGAGCGCCGTTTCACAAATTCAGGGTTTCATGTCCAGTTAGGAATAGCAGATACATCTAGACTAGAGCGCTGTTTTGCAGGTAAAGGAAGTGAGGAAGCACAATGAAAAAGGTGAGGTTACAGGTTTTTTTACAGAAAAAACTAGAAATGTGTACCTTGTACTGGTACTTGACGAGATTAATTGTGGAAAGAGGAGCAGATCAAGTTCTGATATAAAACAAACTGTATTAAGCCCTGTATTGCTGTTGAGTTCAGCTACTGTTTCTACTTCCAAAAGTTGCGTTTGGAAAGTATATGGTAGTTTCTTTAGAGGATCGGGTAGGGGATCAAGTATGAGGAGCCTGAAGTTGTTTTCAAGGAAATCTCTTGAGGTCTGTTGTCATGAGATTTTTTTATTACTGGCCAACTATAAAGCAAAATCAGCAAAGCAACTGGCTAAAACCCAATGAGCCAGTTACTGGAGACAGTAACTGCTAAGAAGCAGAGTTACTGCTGAGAAGCATGATCTGCATGAGCTGAGAAATAGCTGCCGCACAAGTAGCTTGAGGCTAAAGGTGTCACTTAACTGCGTGAGTTACTCAGTTATGTCAAAGGAAGAACATGCTTCCTGTAGCAAAGTGGTAGGGATTTCTTTGGCTTCTGGTCATCTGAACTTAATTTGTACCCTGCACTGCAACTTCTAAATGAAATTTAACTCAATTTCAAGGTAAAAATAGGGATTGTGGGATAGTCCAAGCAATTTCTTCTACTTCCAATTCCTACAACTTAATACTCCAACAGAAATAAATTTTATTGACTCCCCCAAAGTTGTCAATCTCTCTATTAGTCTAGGTGACCCAAAACATGGCACAGAATTGCAGATGTGGTCTCTCAAGTGCCAAGCAGAGGGCAGTAACCATTCCCCTGTATCTGCTAGCTACAATTGTCCTGCTAGTGCAGCCTAGCCTTCACTTTCATCACTACAAGGACGTTTGCGGCCTTACACATGACTTGCCCATAGGACCCCCAAGCCCCTTTTTGCACAGCTGCTACTTATACTTAAATTTTTTTTATCTATACTGTAGGCTATTGAACAAACCCCAGCAAGTGCCTGAAGGCAGAAACAAACTGTGTAGTAACTCCAGCTGCTGGAGTACACTGTGTGTATTGACACATCCACAACAAAATTTTCTAAATAAACAAACATTGTGCATCTGCTGCAGGGAAATATTTTTTTCAAAAGAAAGAAAAATTTACTTCTAATTCTTATTATGCATCAAAGAAACGCATTCCACTTCCTTCATATATTTCTAGCACAGATCTCAAAACATCTATAATTGTTGTACTCTTTTCCCTGTGCTACTCAGAGTAAAAAAAGTAATCAAGATCACATGAAAAGAATGTGATGAGTTTTAAATTCTACAGAAAGGTCATTTTAGGTTCTGCAGGACTCCCTCCAGAAAGTACAAAACTGAAGCTCCATTTGAGCAAGATTACCAGAGTTGGTTGGAAATTCAATACTTTCTTTCACAGAATAATCAGCTTTTGAAAATGTTTCTGGCAAAAAAAAAAATTATGAAATTCTTTTCCTTTTTTTTTTTTTTTTTTGACATTATACACTATTTAGTTTATTTTTTCGATAAAAAATATTTTTTATTTTAAAAAATTAAAGCTATGCCATTAAATGCATACACTTGATAATCACTTTGTATGTTGGAAAACAGAATTCTGAATGGTATCCTTGCATTAGAGAAATTATCCCAACTAAACTACACAATGATGCCTAGGAATGACTCATTGCACAAACAGAAAGGTGAAGGACAGAAGACCAAATGGTACCACTTTCAGAGAAACCAACACTAGAGTTCATAGGAATAACACCTAAATAAGAGATACTGACAATTAAAAAAAAAAACAAAACCCACAATAGAGATGCTCAGAGTTGTAACATATGCATTTCCTTGGAATTAGGCAAAAGGCAGCAGATTATTTGCAGGCAGAGAACTCAAGCTTAGAACTTTCATTTCCAGGGAAGAACTGATTGCAGCATTTCTAACAGCTCAACAAAAAGACCCAGGCTGTGCATCTCAGAATATAAGGTTGGAAGCAAAAAAAGTACCTCTGAAAACTTAATTGGCAAAGCTACATCCATGTAAGTGATTTGCTTGCAAGCAGAGAATGATGGCCTTCGATGGCTTAATGGACTTGAGTTCTGGACTTGCTGCAATTTTAAAGTAGAGAGTTTTGGAACCAGAATAGCAAAGTGGCATTTAATAGAGGAAGACTGTATTTAACATTTTGTATCTCACAGCATCCATGAACAAGAAGGAATATTAATGGCACTCATTGGAAGGAGTGTCTGCCCTCACAGCTGGTTTGTTCAGGTCTCCAGCAGCTGGGTACCAGCCCTACAGTCTGTCAGCATAACCTTTAGCTGGGGGAAAAAAAAGTTTAATGACTGAAATTTCTGCTGGCTAAGACTGTTAAGTTGTTTTGAACATTGTGTATTAAACAGGACTAGAAAGACTGGGAAGTGAGTGTAAGTGGGACCTGAGTCAGAGAAACAAATAATGCAAACCCCTCCGAGCCCTGAAAAAACAGGTGAAAACCACTGCCACAATGTCCTACTTCAGAGAATGACACAATGCTTTTTAGCAACTATCAACCAACTAATGAAAAAATAATTTCATTACAGTTTTTGCCCTAAAAGTATTTTTAAAGTGGAGGATTTTTATGCATTTGGGCTACCTTTTTCTGATAAATAATACACAGTACATTGATTAGTTCTATGCACAAGGCGCTTTTTTTTCTAGTTTACACTCAAGAAAATTTATGCAAACCCCCAAGATTTAATGTAAAAAATTTAATGCATCTTGTAAAAGAAAAAATAAACAAAACAACCCTAATACTTCCTTTTTAGACATTAGCTGGACTGCATTCCTCAGTGGGGTAGCACCACATCTGCCTTTGGCCTACACTGTTGCTCCATACTTGACTAGTTTTAGATGTCCTTTACAAAATGCAACGTGACAACGAGTTCTATAATCATCGTCTTGACATTTCAACTTTCCCACCTATAACACAATTTATGAATTAAGGAAAAACAGCAACAGCACACCAGCTAAGACCTCAGGAGTCCGAATAGGTCTGGAGAAGGATAATATGACAATAGGCCTTTCTACCTTGTCAGCTTTGAAATGGTAACTAAAAGGCATTAATATCTCATGGCTGCTCACAGGCTTAGATAAATTAAATGGGTGGTGTCAGTCAAACATTATCAGAGATGTGGTTACTCTTCACAACACTTAAAATTATGATTTCACAGGTATTGATGGACAGATTATGAAATAATTGCTGTGATGGCAGAACTGTCCACTCCAATGAGGAAGAGACCAAGTAGAGGTAGAAGCAGGCCTGCACGGATAAACAAGGAACTCCAGGTAAGAATTAAGCATAACAAGTGCTCAAGAGGTGGAAGAAGGGACAGGTGTCCCAGGAGGGAATGTAAAGCTATATGCAGGTATATTGTTATGAAAGGTAAGGCCCACCTGAAATTGAATTTACAGAGGGATATGGAAGTTCATCAAGAAAGGTTTCTAAGGCAAATAAGCAGCCAAAGGGTGACTAGGGAGAAGGTGGGTCCACTGGTGACTGGCAGGGCACTTGGTGACAAAGGACATGGGAAACCTGACAATGCCACCTTTGTCTCAGGTTCACTGGTTGCATTTGCCTTTAGGAATCCAGGCACCTGATGCCATCGTACGATGCAGTGCAAGAAAGACTTCCTGTCACTGGAGAAAGGTCAGGTTAGGGAATATTTAAAACAATCTGACCCTAACAAGTCCCTGGAACCTGATGGGCTGCACCCACAAGAGCTGAGGGAACTGACTGATGCCATTTGAGGACACTTAATAATCTTTGAAAGGTCATGGCAATCAGGGTAAGGTTCTTGAGGAGTGGAAGAAAGCAAATGTCGCTTCTAACTTCAAGAATGGTGAGAAGGAAGAGGAGATGAGAAAAGAGAGGCTGGTCAGCCTCACCTCAGTCCCTGGAAAAGTGGTCGAGCAAATAGATCTGGAAGCTATTTCCAGATATATGAAGGTCAAACAGGCTGTTAGGAGGAGTCACCACAGATCTGTCACACTTGATCAACCTGACAGCCTTCTCTATGTGAGTGGCTCAGTGGTGAGGAGGGAGCAGTGCCAATATTTAATCAAGATATTAGGTCTTTGGACTGTAAAAATACCCAAGCAACATTCTACTTGATATACTCAACTAAATTACTAATTTGTAATTTTTTTTTGGCAGCTGGATGTCAATTAATATACCTGAGAGGTAAGATTCATCCTCAACTGAATTCAGTTATCTAGAAGACAGACATGTAGTCTCAACTAATTAGTTTTGTAATTACTGGTTAATAATAACGATCAGTTTCCTGAGAGGCATAGTGCGCATCCAGCATTCACAATAGTTGACCATGAGCTAAAAGAGTACTGCGGTTTGTTTTTCCTTGATTTTGGGGGCGTTTTTAGTTCTTCTGTGTTTGATCTGCTGACAGAGAATACCCAGGTCAGAGTTCATGCTGTGCCATCAGTTCTCAGCCTGCAGCCCCGTGAGTCACGGATTACAACGGACTCGAGGATGAGAAGCAGATGCTGTTGAACTTTTACACTGGGCTGCACAACACCCCTTTCTTTGAGGGGTAGATGGGACCAAAACATTTCTGTTCAGCAGAGGGCCCACTGACATGGCAGTGGCATGGAGGTATTTCTATGTTAAAAAGGTGGTGAATACCCTGGAATTGCATGTCTGTTGTAAGTGCTAAGTCTCATAGAAACAGTTGCTAAAACACCAGTGCAAATGCTAAGACAAATCCTGATGTAACATTAATTGGTAGCAAGAACTAGAAGGTAGATTACTTTGCAAGAGAGCCTGGCCACCCATCTGTTTTCAGGCTTCAGATAGTTAATCTTTGCCTGTTTTTTTCTAGTTCTGCTGGAAAGCTGAGGGTTGGGCTCTCTGCAGCCCTGATCACCATTCTGAGAACAGGGAAATCATATCTCAAAGCTGGCTGTGTTGGATGAGGAGGCACTGGGAAAAGTCTGTGACCCTTTGACAAAGAAATGATCCTGTCTCAGCGTTGGAATCATAGCTCTTGAAGAACCACTGATGACACAAAACATGCCACTCCAGACTTGGCAAGCCAAGAGCTCCAATGAGGTGACTCAGTATGGAGAAATTTCTGCAGTTACCTCTTCTTCACCTCTGGGGTATGAGCTGGCAACAGATCCTGTACCTGGTGCTCAGGAGCAGAGTGTCTGGCACCAGGCTGCAGGCACAGGCAAAGGCAGGCTTAAAACAGCCTTAGGCAAAGTAAGAGAAGTGATTTCACATCAAGAGGGAAAATACCACTGGAAGAAGGCAGGCAGGGTACCTGAGCACTGAAGTGCAGCCACGAGCCTCAGGCCTCACTGAGACTGCAGGCAAGATAAACTTGGAATGTTTTTTAAGGCTTTAGGAAATGAAACAAAACTTGTAAAAGGTATCCTGACATACAAGTAGGAAAAGGGAACAAGTGCCAGGAGTTAAAGCGTGTGCTGTGATCACCCTCAGGGAGGACATGAGTTTGCTGTGACCCACACACCGGCTCATCAGTAGGAGGTGACGGTGGAGGACAGAAACCTGCAGACCGATGAGGTCCAAAGAGTCCACCTGCAGTAGCTGTGGCACAAGAGGAAAGTCTGGATGTGTGAAACACTTCTGAATAGGTCAGTAGTATCGTAGATTTTTCTTACCAGTCTGTTGGCCAAGCTGCAATAGCAATCCTACCAGCAGTGAGGTGGTCTGGAGAAGACACTGCCCTCCACAGGACAGTGTTTTCATCCACTGAGGTCTACATCACTGGTCCAATTCTGCTGACCCTGCCTGGTTGTTTTATCCCCCACCACTCCCAAAAAATAATGCTGTAGCCTGTGGCTTGTTTCCTCACTTCTGCAGCCCACTTAGCTCATGCTTCTCTAAGTCCCATCAACTCCAAAAATGCCTGGCTGCTGTGCCCCTGGGCACAGTGATCACACCTTGCTGATGTTCTTCCTCCCTGTTCTGGGGAAATCACTTCCAAGGAACAGACTGAGAGGCGATGTTCCTTTTCGTCTGTTAACTGTCTTAATCATACTTTTTATTTTTCCCTATGTAGTGTTCATTACGCTGCTGCACAAGTTTCTTAGCTCATCAATTCTGCATTCTGTTTGAACTCAGTCAAAATGCTAACCTAAATAACTCAATGTACTGGCTTTAGCTTAAGTTACAATAATAATTATTAGAACAATATGACAATCATCACACCACATCCTTACGAACTGGGAGTGGGCAGGGAGACAGTTGCTTTGTTGCTCCACGATCATCTTGCTTGTTTAGCAAGTAATTTTTCAACCTTCTTTCTCAGAAATTCTTTGAAACAGAAGGGGTGCATTGTCAGATGTGGCTTCTTTGCTATATTCAAGGGAGTAAGATCCTTCCTGTGAACTGCAATAAAAGAAAAATTGCTAAATTTAAGTTCTCTCCTACCTTTCTGTGGAGGGAGACCTAATGAAAATTCAGAGAGGGAGACAGAAATCATGTAAGTGCCAATTAACACAACCTGGATTCTGAGCTGCTCATAGTGTTCAACAACATCAGAGCCCTACACCACATCATGGACAGCCTTAAATGTGCAACCAGGAATTCTGGGGAAGTTCACAATTGCTTATTTTGTTGAGAGTTAGAAAGAACCATCCTGCCCTTCACAGGAGCCATTCAAGTACTGCGCTTTGAAAACTAGCTGGGTTCTAGACTGCCTTCAGGTTTTAAAAACTATGCTTAACTGCAACTGTTAAGGTGCTTGCTACAGCCCCTAATATTGGGTGTCTCTAGATGGAATTCAATCTTTTATTTTTGTTCACTGGTATTTTACTAGCCACTGACACAATTCAGGGTTGCATAAATAAAAGACCAGAGCCCTTGCTGGTGGCTCCCCATATTCTTCTGTCATTTAACACAGGAGCCTGGACCACATGGTCCAGATTCACTGAGACACCTTTGCTTGAATCACAAAAGTTCTTTCCTTGCATCAGTTTTTCCTGACACTAAATGGCAGACATGGCAGCCACCTTTGTAGTGTAGCCCTAGACAAATTTCCCTCAGCCTCTAACATTCTTTGAATATCTAGGAGAGAACCAAACAAGTCAAAGGTCATTTTCCTGTAAATGCCTGCTAGTGCCAACAGCCTCTCCAGCCCAAAGGTTCCTTTTTATTCCAATCTCATAAATCACTAATCCACAGAAAGATAAAATATACAACATACCTTCTTTTTAACCCCCAAAACTAAGTAAAAGAGAACTGAAAACCAGGTCCAATACCTCAGAATACTTCACTATTCTAGCCAGCTTTTCTAGTATCACATTACATGAATTAAGAAGTAATACATAATCTGAGATTGCACAGATATCCTTGTGTTTAGAGACTATAAAGTACGAAATTATGTAATAAAACTATTTTATTGCAAACCGTAGACATTTAACTGCTTCTTAGAGGAGATAGTGTGGCCCTAACTTTTAATCTCCTTGTGTTTCAGAAAAGTTTGTGGTAGCTTTTTCATTTACTTCAGACAAACACTACTTCAGATTATATTAAAACTAGTTATTGAAACGATCCTGACCTGGAAAAACTTTTATCAAAAGGGAGCCAGCTCAAGTTGACTGTACATCAGTACTTAGCATGAGATAAATACAGGATCTGTGTGAAACCATTCTAGAAGATCTAAATTAAATATAACTGGATTTACAGTTGTCAAGCAATCACATGAGACTACATTGTTTTAGCAGAAAAACAGAGAAAAGAAATTAAGAACTGTTTCAGTTCAAATAAATTGAAAAAGAGTAGCTTGAAAACTGGCAGCAGTAAAATTAAGACAAAACTTTGCATTTTAATATGAAAATAAAGATAGTAGTATCAGGGAATGCTTTCTCACACATATACACAGAGGAAGTACACAAGGAAACCTCTCCATTGGGATTCCAGTCTATGGTATGAAGGTTTACAACATTGTTACAAGTACATCCATCTATAGAAGGATTATTTTGCTATTGTTCCTGTCCTTCAGCTGAAAGCATCCATTTGGCAAGTGTGAAATATTCCTTCCAGGAACACTCACATATCCTCTGGAAGCTCCCAAGTTATCATGGACTGTGCTTCCCTGTGTAGATTCCTCATCCTGCAGCACAGACATCCTATGGAGCAGCTCTACTAATATGGTAGCGTCAGAAATTACTCTAATTTTAGGCCTTGCCCTCAGCAACCATTACTTTGTGGTTTTTACCAGTGTCTTTTCTACCTCCTTCTTCCTTACAAAAAAAATTCAAGCAATAGCTGTTCCTTAGAGAACATCTAAAGTAATCAGATGTAGTGCGCCTGTTCAATTCCCATCTTACCTGGCAACTGTGCAGGAGGAGGCCGTTTGCACAGCTGCTGTCAAGACCAAGTAAAACTAGTTCAAGACAGAGCTAATATCTTGAACTTGAGAGGAACTCCCTGCAGCTACGTGCTGTGATCTCTTGAAAATAAGTGCTGTGGAAGATACTGTCCGTATCAAGAATTTTAATAAAATCTTATCTACTTTCCTGTCTTTTAAATGTGGTCTTTCTGTCCTTATAAGTAGATACCAAAAAAACCCCAGAAATACATATGCATCCTCTGTGCTGTTCATTCCCTGGTTATGCACTCTATAGATTTTTGCTACTAACAGACCACAAAGAGAACAAAGAACATGGTAAATGATGACATATTGCCAACAGCTGTATCTTTCCTTTTTCAAACACACGTATCTATGGAGAAAGGTACCCCTGGGTGGTTTATGCTCTGTCGAGGAAGAAAACAAAATGAGAGAAAATGAAATATTTAAAACCCCTCCATGATTCTCCACATGGCACAAAGAACAAATACAGGAGGAGAAAAGAAAACCATCACAATGGTGTGTTTGTGGAGCACCTGGGGCTCATCATTCTGACTGGGAATACAGAGGAGACAAGTTTCATAAGAACTACACGAAAAGGTCATGAACTCACCTCACGATGATTGAAGAAGTTTTGACTGCAGTTTTTCAGAGGAAAAAGAAGCCTCGGCACTTTTTGGAGTGCAGGAGGAAATGAATGTCAGCATTTCAACCACACTCTTCCCCACTCTCCTTCCCCTGAACCAAGTGGCAAGCCCACTTCTCTCCTTCCCCAGGGTGGATCACTGTGAGGGAAGGAATTGCTGGGGTGAAGGAGTGAAGGCCATGACTCCATGGAAGGCTCACGGTGTGAGAAGCTCACTCCTGCCCAGCTCACCTCAACCCACTGCCCGCTCACCAGCAGTGAGAATCAGCACCCCTCACTGAGCACCAGCACCCAAGGTCAGCTCTCTGCCCCCTTGCCCTGGGATCAAAAAAACAGACACAAACTGATCCCTGTTGCCAAGAAACATCTGCCATGATTTCCCTACTGCTCACAGGGACATGAAGGCGGGATCTCTGGGAAGGTCCTGTCCTTGTCCTGCAGGATGGAAGAGCTCTCTCAGCAGACAGCTCTGTTTCCCCAAGGGATTTAAGTCATAGATCTGACATATTAGACAGACACCCCTGGAGTTTGAGTGAAAGCTAAATATAGGAGCATCAGACAGGGATGACAAATACACCTACCCATGCAGCTGCACTCAGTGACTGAGAATAGAGCAATCTATCTTCCTACAGATTGACCAGAACACTCAGAGCTTCCCTCTTCCCTTAACACTCCTTTGGAGGATTAATATATACATCAGACATACCATATTTGCCTCAGGTTTCTTTCATTTATTAACCTCTTTGGAGTTTCATCTGCTTTTCTCAAGATTCTTTTACAGAAAGGGAACTCCAAATCTAACTATACACTGATGGTGGGTTTTTATTCTTTTGTTCAGTTCTATCCCTTTCTGTGAAGTAGACAAACCCTGCTCTGTGTTACTCTAGTCCTTGAAAAACATAATGACTTTTCAAGATCAGTGCAACTTCTGTCACAGTCTATGCCAACACCTGCATCCTGGTTTAAACCATGGTTCTGTTAATTTATCCTCATTTATGTGGCCTTCTTCTGACACTTTCACACAGACTGACATTAAATTTAACCAGTTGGGAATGTACTCATTGTGCCCTATAAAGTCACCACCCCTTCATCACTCTCTATCTCTGACCTTCCTTTTCCTGGCAACTCAATTTTTTTCTCTTTGCACTGTAAACACAAGCTCTTGTAAAAGCCATAGGCAAGCTTTCAGAATAGACAGCTCAGGTGCCAACAGCTAGGAAAAGTCGAAAGTTCTACAGGACGTACTTGCACTCACCTATACCTCCTGAAATCCTGTACAGCTAAAAAAGGACAGTCCTGTTTTCTCTGGAAATAGATCACTTTACATAGACATTCACTCTCACCTTGATTTCCCCACTCGCACTCCCTGTAAAGAGCACAGCTGCCACGGTGCAAGTGGCCACAGACTCAGCAGGACTCTGCTGGGTTCATTCAAACCCTAATCCCTACACACACACACTCCCCGCCTTTCTGGGGAAGGAACTGTGAAACTCCCAGCTGTGTAACATCCTTTTCCCTTTCGCTGTTCATCCTAACAATGTGATTCTCCTGAAAGAACAGAGCAAGTGCTCTATCAAGAATCAGTCAAGGAACCAGAGGTGACTTTCCTGTAAAAGCATTTGTAAACAATATTCTCCACCCATATACCTGCTATAGGGAAACACTTGGGAAAGGATAAAAATGACATTCTTTCAGTGTATTTTCTGAGGTTCTGGAATTCAGTAAGGCAGGAAGTTCAAGTTCCTCAATTTTAACAGTTACTGAAGAATCTGCCTTCCCTGGAGTTCCAATTCATTTTTCTATTTGTTTATATATGATTTCTGTCAGAGCCCATGGCAGTTATTCCAAAATTAATTACATGCAATGGCAAAAAAATCTCCTTTTGATTTAAAACTGCTATCAAGTGTCACTGTAGCTGTGGGGCGAATTATGAATAATAGTCAATGCACACTGTTTTAGATTCTAGAAGCACCTATCAGTACAGTTGTCACTTTAGCATTACTACTGGAAGCATTTAAGAGCACTAATCTGATAATTTACAGATTCAAATATTTCTACCTTAAGCTCAATAAAGAAGTACATAAATCACTAATAAATTATGGTAAGTGAAATCTCATTCTGCTCAATGTTGGTAAGCATCTGGAGATACAGCAAATCTTGACAAGTAGTCATGGCCTTTTTTGTTATGGAAGTAGCCCTCAAAAGCCACAAAGCTGAGTGGGATCAGGTCCACAGCCACACAGACACTACAATTTAACAATACTTCTTTCTCCAATGTGATACACTATTAACCTTTGAGGGGGAAATCCTGAAGCTACTTACCTTAAATTTGTTCAAGTGACTTTGCAATGCTGTTGAAGCCAAAATCAAACAGTAAAATACAACAGCTACTTTTTAAATGTTAGTACTGTGTATATTCATCTGCAAATAAACATCTCCCAGGAAGGCTGACTTGAAGGATGCTGTGTTTCCTTCAGGGCTGTTCTGTCCTGTATTTCAGCAGCCCCCACCTGGTGGCAGCACAGTCACACACACAGACCCACACATGGGAGACACAGAGTTAAAAAAAAAACCCCAAAAACAACAACAACAACAACAAAAAAAAAAAAAAAAAAAAAAAAAAACCAAAAAAAACAAAAAAAAAAAAAAAAAAAAAAAAAACCAAAAAAAAAAAAAAAAAACAACAAAAAAAAAAAAACCACAAAAACCAAACAAACCCCAAACAATTCAGTGTTGCATATGTAGAATGAGTTCCATTACTTTTCTCATCCCTTTTTGCATTGCCAAGTTTTCTTTTCCTATGGAAACTCCCATCATTAATTGACAAAGCAAGATTTGAAATCCTGTCTATTCCACTTACCCGCAAAGGTGTTTAACAGGAACACTTAATTGGTGTACCACACTTGGCTGAGAAATACTCTTGTCTAAGCCACCTGAGATGCAATTTTTCTCTTAGGCATCTCTCACTAACTACTCTAATTCCCAAGGATCAATAAAATGGGTCTAAGGAAGCAATGCCCTAATAAACCACTGAAATTGCCTGTTACACAGTCATCCCTCTGTTTAATTATAGCATAAAATAATTTCTTATTTTAAGCATCCCCTTATTTTCCAAAAATCTGCCACTTCTTTATGGTGACCACTGATTCTGTCCTTTAGATGATGACTGGATATTACATGACCTTCAAATCACTGAGTGAACAGTGAAAATGAATACTCTTCCATACCCTGTTTCTGTATTCATGTATTTCACGAATTCAATCACATAACATTAATAACTACACTTAGCTTTCATTAAGCCTGACTGCACAAAGCAAGAGACAAAAACATTTTATTTAATTTTTCTGCATTTTATTCTGAAACCACTGACCTCATTTTTAAGCCTAAAGATCTCCCAGGTAAAAATAAGATGAAAGGATGAAACGAAGTGCCATAAATCAGTAATTCAAAAGCATTCTTCTGCCATTCAAGATAATAAATCATGTTATGTTTTGTTGTACAAAAAAATTAATGACAAAATTGTATCCAGTATATGAAGATACAGTTTGGATCAGAACGTAATTTAGATCATCAGTATCCTTTGACTTCTAGTTCTTGGTTAAGGAAAACCCCAACCCCCTTCACTGCATATTTTTGAAAAAAACTAATAAAAAAGAAAACATGAAAATGCAACTTGCAGTTAAAGATGAAAAAAAGTCATGCCCTTATGAGCTTTTAGACAGAAAATGAACAACTAAGCCTACATTTGCTTCATCTTTCATGAACCTTGTGACAAACCTGTTCAGAAGTATTACTAAAATAAAAATTGCATCCTGATTTACATCAGTTTCTTTCATGAATAAACTTGTCTGCTCTAGGCCACCAAATCTCAGCTTTTTCAGAAACACAGGAACTCTTCCCAAACTTTCCAAACTGTATTTCAGTACACTTGTACTCATCTTAACAAACAGTCTTGCAAAACATGCATACAAGACAGAAGTAATTTTTAGACCAGCTGTAATACCTCATCCTCTGAAAAACTTCTAGAAATACTTAATCATTCAACAAAACAAGCTTGTGGAGCTGATAAACACAATTTCCTCCTTCATGCTGCTTTTCAGACTCGTCAAGAATACGCTGAGAATCCACCTAGTCAAAAGAAGCAAGATGAAAAGTCAGAATTCTCAATGTTTTCCTATATAACATAGCTAAGAAAAAATCTTGAAGAGTTTTGAGTTTTAAATTCTACAGAAGTCCAATTTCATGCCACACACTGCAAGAGAAGAGTCAGTGCTACAAAATGCTTTATTTCATGGCTTGTCTGAGTCAGAACACTATTCCACAGTCAATTCCAAAGCGTCACACGTAGTATTTTATTTTATGGTCCAAGAAAGATGTCCTGGGATTCTTCAAATGCAGTTTGAAAATCCTCATCCAAGGCCTACACATTAACTTGTTAGAAAACCAAAACACCAATAGAAGTGAATAGATTATCTTCCTAAACCCATGATAACTGAACTTTAAATATGAAAATAGAAACACTTTGGCCTAAGGCAGTATATCACAACACACTCTAATAAAATGCCTTTTAGAAATAACTGCCCTTGGTGCTTGTTCTCTGTTGTCCCTCTTTTCCTCCTTTATGGGCCTCGGGGTGGGAGAGGCACCAGGAGGGTGTTAGTAGTACTTTTACTCCTACACTCACTAATTCCTCACCCCCTTTTATTTAAGAAACTGTACTTGTTCTTCAGGAAATCCAGTAGCCTGCAGAGGCCCTTACAGAAAGAAAGGTAAGATTTCTAAAGAGCAGGAAACTAGGAGAGACTTCTTATGAAACCCTCCTGGGTCCTGAGAAAACTGCCCTCCTTGCCTGATCCAAATTTTGAACATTTGTTCTAAAACAAGCCACATTTCTGTCTGCCTAGAAAAGAAAAGCCACCTCAAAGCACAGCAACCCAAAACAAAACTAAAATGCATTGCATTCAGACACATCCTATGTAAAGAAAATATAGCTACAGCAGCTTAAGAGGAAGAACAGAAAATTTTAACTTCCAACTAGTGTGAAGTTGCCTTTACAATTTTTATCAACTTAAAACCCATGGAGATTTCTGTTTGAAAACACTAAATATTTATGTACACAAAATTAAAAAACAAACAACAAAAACAGACTACAAAAATAGGGTATCAAGAGACACTGGTGATAACATAAATAAAAGTTCTTATCTTTTAAATTTGACTCTATAGTGCTTTCATTACTGGAGTACTTGAACTCCTCAAGAATCAGAAGTTTAAAAAAATATCTTTATACCCTTACCTGATTCCATGCGTATGGCTTCTCATACCAGGTAGGATCAATTTTATCTCGAGGCTTTGATTTGCAGATTAAACTGAAATTACATAAGTATAGCCTTAAGAAATACACTTTCATTTGATTAATTATAAAGACAAAGGATTTTTTTATACTAGTTATAACTGGCTATTTACAAGGTGTCTGTGCTGAAGGGAATCTTAAATTTTCCTGTTAATCTAGTCAGATTTGTTCACTTCTCTGTACTTTGCTCCTTCCAGTATAGTAAGCCAAAATACAAATTTTCAAAGGGACGTTAAGTGTATCAGAATGTATTTTCTTCTAAAGAAAATAATGAGCTTTTTTTTTTAACAAAGCACTAGAATTTGCAACTGTAATTTATTCCTTACATTTTATGTATGCTTACTCACTAAAATGTATAATACAGCTATTTTTAGGGTATTTTGTTTTGCATGACAACTCAATTACTATAGATTGTCTGTCTGCTCCAGTTATTTCCTCAAGCTGTGCAAAGTACAACCGTAGTAGACATTAATTAATTCTGTCTAGATGTGTTTTTCAAAAACTGATTTTAGTCTTAAGTAGTGGTGACATGTTGTAAATACAATTAGCTTTTGAAAAATGGAAAACAGTTATGAAAGACTGCTCAGGCTAAATTTTTACCTATGTATTTGTATTAACAACTGTTTTTTCCTAAACACAGAAAGTAAAACTGGGGGAAAAAAAATTCAAAACCAAGAAAGCTTTTACACAAGGGAAAAGAAGAAATCATTACAGTAATCCCTGTTTATTCCTTCAAATAATGATATAAAATAAAAAAAATTTAAATAAAAATAGCTGTAGGATTGTTGGAAGAAAACCAGTAAAAGTACAAAAATTCCGGGAAAGAAAAGGCTGCCACATCAAAGTATAAAATCCTAAAGACACAAAAGCCCAGAGGCTGATGAGAGTGACCGAGTCAGGCAGTCGGCGCTGACTGAGCTCAGAATGTGTCAGTGCCCAGGACCTGTGCCAAGGTCTGACCCTTCCCCTCCCAGCTGGCTGGAAATGTCTGAACAATCAGCCCAAAACAGGTGCCAAAACTGTAGCAAGTATTCACATGTCTAAAGAAACAGCAGTGACATTTTAGTGCCTTGAATTTAGCATGTAAGTGTTAATGTCCTAGCATGAGCTGTTACTGTCACAGTCACCTCCACAGAGAGGTTGTGGCTTTGCTTCTTTCTGCCTATCCACATTCCTTGACTTCTCTATTGCTTGTGCTCTTTTAATTTCATTTCTAGTGCCTCAAAAGGTAAGGCTTACTCGCTAATTTACTATAGAACGCACCCAAATTTTACTTGGAGTTTTGGAAACAGGAAGTATGGGTGCTTGGTTTTAATTTAAAGCAATGTAATAGGGTTTTTTCCCACAGATAAGAGAGCAGGTACTTTCAAAACCAAGAAACACCTGAAAAAAAATCAGCATAAACAGCTGCTCTGATAATCATTCTGATAGCCCTGGGTAAAAGCAAGGTTCTGATCTTTATCAGCACAAGGAACTGCCTCACTGTGACAACATACAGTTACTTCAGAAAAGCGCTGTTGGCAAAAGAAAGGTCGTATTTCTTACAGATGAGGCTGGTAAGACGTATGTTACAGATTCAGAGCTCTTTACCATTGTTTAGTAGAAAGCCAGGCCAGGATGAGAAAAATTCTCCTGATGATACAGACAGCACTAAAATGCATGCTGGGTGTACAAATAAGTGAAGATTTTTCACGTTATTCTCAGCAGGGAAATTAGAAGGAGCTGTTCCTGGGATAGTTCATAGTTCACTCCTTCTCCCAAACTGCAAGCTGAAAAAATTCTCAAGGCTGGCTGCACTGAATCACAATGGTCTTCTCAGAACCATTGCTTCACTTACAAGGAGGGAGGCTTGCTGGGAAAAAAGGCAAGTGGCCTTACTTCAGTTCCTAAATTAGCCTGGCACTTCCAATTCACTTGGGCAACACCTATTCTGCACAAGTCTGCTGAGGGAGGAAAGGCAGCACACATGATTGAAATGTAATGTACAGGAAGAAAGAATTCTAAATCTTTCTGCACTCTTATCCCATAGGACTCCATTAACTTTGTTCTGGGTGCAAAAAACAACAACACATAAGAACTGATATCCTGTGGAACAGGTTTTATAGTCTAGGTTTTATGACTCCTAAGTGATTGGGCTTCCCTGAAGAACCAGTGCTCCCACAAAAAGTCTAAGGTTGTATAGTATACTGCTTTATAAACAAAGTAAATTAAATGCATCATTAAATGAGAGCATATATTATTTTTCCAAAGCCTAATCTGAGCTATGCTTCAAGCAATCACTCATCTTATTTCTGCTGAGACTGTGAAACGGAAGAAAATTATTACCATAGAAGCTTCTGACGAATATTTTCCTGCAGCTGGGCCACTTGCTCTTGTCCAGAATACACTGCATGTTCACAGAGCAGTTTATTCATGGCTGTCCTTAGACTGTTTATCTGCAAAACATCAGTGACAGAATATAAAGCACTTTAAAGCAGAACTAGGTCTCTATCATATTACACTGACAGGATGTTAGTCATGGCATCCACATCACTGAACTTCAACTGGAATATTACTTGCATAAGCAAAAACATCTGAAGATTCAGAAACATTTATTCTTGCAGTTGCACCTCTGGTCATCAATGATGTTAACAGTTCAGCTACCGCATATCACAATCTTTAAAGATACTCAGATGTGCTATAAAACACACAGGTTACCACTTGCCTGGACTTTTTCCAACGCAGAATTCCTTCTGTGAAAGTTGTAAGAATTTGCTCTATCTGTCCATAATTTTTCACGTGTACAACAGCTTGGTGTCACCATTCTGGCTAAGGCATCATGGATACAGACATCACACCAAGTCAGTGCTTTCAGAAGATAACAGCTCACAGATATGCACACCACCATGTCCACTGTGTCCTTGGAAAACCTCTAGGAACCAACCCAAGGACCTGCTTCGCACACAAACCTAACCAGGGCACGTCCTTCACAGTCTCAGGCACATGTCAAACACAGTCACTGTCCTGCACTGCACAGTTCATGTACATGCTTCCCTCTGACAGACCTCACGCTGAGTTGCAAAACACAGTAATGAGGAATGCAGGGGCTTTATTGTTTGTTTGGCTGATCTGCTCTGAGAGACGTAGCTCGATACAGATGACTTGTCAGAGCTGTAAAATCAAACTGAAGCCTGGAAAGCAGCAGTGCTCTGCTTGTCAGTAAAAGCCATGACAATCCTAAGAACGAAACTAGTAAGTACTGACATCTGGTTACTGCAAAACTGATGATTATGTTTTAGAAAGTGTGTAACATTCGATAATATTTTGTTCAAAGTGTAGGGAGTGGGCAACTGCTTTTCCTGATAAGAATGCAAGATTATAAACAGGGAGTACATTAAAAAAAACCAAATAAAACCACAGAAAATCCAAACGCCACAGGTCTGAACAAGTTTTTCTTTTAACGCTAAGAATTAATAAGCTCAGATGCACTGACTTCTATGGAATTCTTGCTGTAGTGAAAATTTTTATGTAATTTTTACCTCTGTTATGTCCTCCACTCCAAAATGCACATCAAATGTCAGCTCCATATCATTTGCTGGAAGCAGTGGAGCCCCAGAAGTCTGATTCCAACCCAAACCACACAGAACACCAGTAAAATACTTTCCACTTTTATCAACTCTAAATGAGAAAGAAAGAAAACAGTCTCACCAAGAGATGAAGAAACAAAACTCTTATGAAGACAGACTTAAATGAATTTGTCTAAGCCATGAAAAGCAAGACACGTGTTTGAAAGAAGCTAAAAACAACTGAGAGGCATTCACACTCAGTCATACTGGTTTTTAAAATACAATGATGAAACAAAACTGAAATTCTGCTTATAAAAGTATATACTCATAAAACTTACCAAAAAAATCATACATAAGTAAAACAAAGGAAAGCAAGCTTCACTGTGTTGAAATGACAGTACACAAATATCAGATTCTGAAGAAAACACAACAGTAATGCAATTGCCGTAACTCAGCTTTCACAAAAAATTATAGAAGTTCCTCTCTTCATGTAGATTTAATATGCTCCACCTTCCCAGGCTTCCAGCACAACCATCAGGAGCTGTAATGCCTTGTCATGAGGGGAGACTCTATAGCACCAATTCGTAAGTACATGAACAAGTTATTTTACCTACACACTATACTAAACTCATAAAAAATACTAGGAAGAGAATATATAAAATGATGAAAGCAAAGAAATAAAATCTGTCAAAAATTTGTGAGGATCCTAAAGAAAATAATAAAAGAACCACCACTTTAAAATGCACAAATACCTGAGTTCTATTGCAGGAGCAAACAGCATACTGAGGAGTGCAAGCAGGCCATGAATAGGAGGCATCAAAGATGTTTCCCCTAAAATCACACACCCTGGCACCAAAAGGGGGAAAGGGAAAAAAAAAAAAAAAAATCAGATAAATCTAAGGAGCGTCTAATGAAAACGAAACCTCAAAAAGATGCAACACAGAACAACAGTGACATATTTACTCTTAGGATATAAAACCAGAAGTCTAGAGAAACCACCCACACATTTTTATTAGGCATTACCAGCTGCATTTACTGATACATCAGTGGCAACCAACAACTGCTGAAAAGGATCTTCTGCACCATCATGGACAACAATGGAGTTTATGCTATCCTTATGAATGAAAACATTTCTGGGGAAGAAGAAATATTTTCAACATTAGAAAACCCCAAAACTCATACAAAAATGTAAATAAAGAATTATTTTAAATTCTCAACACAAACTTAAAATAGCTGTTTACTGTTAGCAGATTTAGATGACAGTTAATAAATAATCTCTTTGTGAGACGATAATGCACCTTAAAACTACTCTAAGATTTTAAATAGCAATAGTGTGGGTATTAATGCAATTCAGGTCTAACTACTTTAATCTTTTCAATGCATAAAAAGTCAGTGAAAATCTGTAAAAGAGTAACTAGGTGGTTTTTACCTATTTATTGAAAATAACAGCTAAGAACATGATTATACTTCACAGTAAAACTCCTCTCATACCTGAATTGGGATACTTTGGTCAGACTGTAGCATTTCAGCTGGTAAGGACTGAACGGGCCAAAAACTGTTACCTTCACAGAAAGGGAGAGAAAGACAAATGACATTCTAGTTAGCCAGCACCTAGATCTCTTCAAAGCAAAATGCTTTATAAATGAAAGCCAAACACATTACAGCAAGTACTGGGCAATGCTGAGTTGCTGAATTGGTAAGATGGCATGTTCGTTTCACTCATCTAAAGCAAACTTTGCTTGTTGAGGCACCTTGACTAAAATTATCTATTTTCACAAGCGCTACAGCTTCATGACTTTCCTCTGGCTTAAAAAACACAAGTTCATACTTCACAGATCACTTAAGAGAATCAGGTAGTTTTATTTATGTGATGAGGTCTTTAATTTTGAAAATATCTTGCTTTATGAAGTGACTGGTTAAACAGGATTACTCCTATGGGTAAATGGAGCACGATTAGGTGCTTGAAAGCCTGAAATTTTGTCAGGTCTGAAATGGGAAAATAATCAGAATGTAGATGAGGCCTAACTTGTAATCAGAATGCAGAACAGGACACACATTCTCCTATTTTATATTCCAACTCAGTAGTGACTAGAAACCTCAAAACACATTTCTGAGTTTGGAACTGACAGAGGAAAAGCATCATTACCATCAGTCACTGCTTCACCTATCCCAGCTGCTTACCTATGACTAGCTGATGAAGAATGAAACACTGCATACAGTAAAAATCCTGTTTAGATTTTCTAAAAAATTGATAGGTTTGTAAACTTGCTTTTCTGCTGTAGCTTATATAATAAAGACTACCATGTATGGAAACATTGCATTCAGTTGCTCAATTTTATCTCTGTTCTGCACTGTTCAAAGTGCTGCCCTAGATGTGTTAGAAGAGCTGGATCACACAGCTCTCAGGCTTTACTTCAAAACTCTGTTCAAAGCTGCACCAGACCAGTCTGAAACGTTGGTCACACTGTGGCTTTCTACCAATAGAAAGTAGAATGCCCTATGACATGCATCAAATAGAGCTTGGTTATTTAAGGTACTTTTCAGCCCTCATCTCCATTTAACAATGTGAGAAGCAGGGTCATGTAATGACAGACCAAAACCACCACTCAAGTTACCTTATGGGTTGGTGCATCAGATTTATTTTCAGAAAAACAGTTCAACAACCTTTCAATGAGATGCTTTTCTTCCTGTCTTGAAGATACAGGCATTTGCTCTTCTTCCTTTGCTTCATCCAAAAATAATTGCTTGAGCAAATCATGGTTTTGCTATATAATAATGGAAGTGTTACAAGCCTTGAACAATTACGTCTTCAAATATTTTACAAAAAAGGCCCTACACAAAGAAATACTCACGTACAAAGACAAAAAACAATGATCTGACGACTTTTCAGATTACATAAAACATCAAAATGAAAGACAGTTAAAACTACGAAGCAGTTACAGTTTTTCACAGTTTCAAATAGGAGTGGAGCAGTTCAATTGAGCAAATCATTTCCCAGGAAACATCTCTTCCAAAAGGGGTCTCAAAGCAGCAATGCTTTTGGCCAACAGCTCAATATGCATTATGCACACACATAAAAATCCACTGTCCTATTCAAGTATTAACCTTGCCACTAGTCAAGCTGCAGCTCAGCCTCTCAGGACTTCAGACAGCCTGAACTGAAATAAATTAGAATAAGAAAAGCAGTAGCAGCTTAGTCAGTACATACTTGTGATTCGTATGACTCCTCTACTAGTTCAGCGTAACACTCCTCGACAAGCACATCTCGAATGTTCACCAGGCCTTTGCGCCCTGAGTGCCGGAAAACATCCACGCGCAGAACTCCGTGGATGAGGGAATAAACCTCCAGGAGCAGAGTGCAGCCACTGACCAGGGAGACAAATCTCTGGCTGGCGCTGGAGCTCCACCGCTCCCCACACACCAGCGATTTGGCAGAGGGACACATCTTGCAGATCTTGAACTCCAAAGCCTAGAGCAGAAACATCAGAAACAACACTTACCTGCCTAGAGATAAAGCAAGGAAATATTTCACTTTCTCAACCAACTGTTTGAATTAATAACAATAAGTTATTTCATCATTATTGCGGTGGCTTATGTTAATTCACAGGGCTCCTGTAAAGCTACTGGCATAATTCTTACTCCATCACTGCCAAAGCAGCTACACATGACGGCTTATATCACATCAATGTAGTACAGAGTTGCTAAGGAATCAGAGCAAACAGTGCATAAAGAATAATCTGGTAGTAATTCACTATTCACACTGAAATCTTAGGAGCACAGAGATATCTTCTCTGGAAAAAATTTCACAGTCCACAACTGTTTTCAGCTAAGGTAATAGAAAACTTGGCAAGACCGCTACAGCTCTTCTGTCCCTGGCAGGCAAGAGTAATTAAGTTCTCGTGTCCACAATCACTATTTTTAATTATGCCTTTGAATACATTTACAACAGAAATCTTATTTTTTTTCTATCCAGTCATTAAAACTGGTCATTAAAAGATTAGGCCTGAAGCAGAAACACATTTCTGTTTAACATGTGTGTAGAAAATACAAAAAAAGATGCTTTTTGCCTAAGTTTTTTTTTTCATCAATTACAAAAGAAAACCAAACAAAATTTGCTCTGTCAAGATCTAATCCTATTTCTGCTGGCCCATTTCTCATTTTCATCATTAAATGCTTCAGCGAATACAGTTAGTATGATACACCTGCTTCTATTAGCATAAAAATATCTGAGTGAGCATTGAAAAACTGAATTACAATTGAAGTATCGGTATTTTATTCGTAAATATAGCTCAAGAAAATTATTTTTTCTGAAAAACTAGCTATAAAATCCCTCTAGTTTATGCTGGAAGATGACTTGATCTCTAATACTTGTATTTCATCATCAAGAGAGTTCTGTCTGCAAAGATTCCCAGGAAAGCCAACAGTTCAAAGAACAGCAAAGCAGCATGAAGAAAAACCACAGACCTCTAGCTTTATAAAATTAACACTTCTCTACAATTAAACACAATGTAGTTCAATTACACACAATAATTCCTGCTCTGTGAATAAACATCTCTGGAAAACACTTGCCTATTAGTGAAGGTGATTTGTAGGTACTTGCATCAGCAAAATATGTATCATTTAGTTATTATTCTGAAAAGCATCCTGACTTCAAGTTCACTCCTGTTTGCCAGGCGAGACACAAAATATCTAGTAAGCAGAAGGCGACAGGATCACCCCTACCTGGAAAGGAAGCCCTTGAAGACAGCTTGGAATCTCTTTTAATTTATTTAAAGGCACTTCTGATCTATTGCCATAATCCACAAAGAAAACCTAGAAAAAGAATCAAGAATATCTGCAAAGATTCTACAACATTAAAAGTGCTACTTTTAGTGCCAAGAAAAGTCACTACTTGAGTTTAAAAATTACAGTACAACACAAAGCAAATCACATGGAAGCAAATTCAAGTCTGGAAAATATGCAAATGAACTCGTGTCAAAAAGAATACGTCAAATTTTATCATGCCTATTATTTGATCCCTTGGCCTAAATATCCACTTGTAATGCAAATAATACACTAAATCTAGAAAAGGCAAGGTTCTCTGAAAGGCTCTAAATTCTCTCCCCACACTCAGATCTGTGTAACTGTACTTCTTAACAGTGAGTGATGCTACCTAACAACTGCTTTTAAATAAGCAAATGTGAACATGTATTCAGTGTCTGTTTATAAATTCCAATGAGAATATGATGAGATTAGCACTATTCACTACTTTTTCAGGACTTTAAACTATGACAATATTCAGTATTAACTCTATAGTGGTGACACCCAGCTAGGTTAAGAAATAAAATAAATTCAAAGGCTAACCTTACAAAAATTAAAAAAAAACATCTGTCCTTAAACTGCTGAAAAGTATTGGCCTGAAAAATCAATACCAATCTTGAACTGTGGCACTAATTTCCATTACTCATCTCAGCACGAAAAGCCAAAATATTCTGATTAATTTGTTGATGATACAGAGCTCAGCAGCATAAACACCATTCCAAAAAAATGCCATGTTTTCAGATTTACTGGAGGTTTTAGTCTTTATTTTATTTCGTTCTACAACAGCTTCTCATTTTAATACTAAAAATTCCCACATTCTGGAAAAGAAACAAATTAATCTACTCTGGCCAGAGTGATTTGTAGACAAAATAAATTTAAAAAATAGGCAGCAAAGCTCCAAGACTGTTAACTCAATTACATCCTACCAATTCAATATGACATAGCGTATTACCTCAGCAAGATCTCCACGAACATACAGAACATGGGCTCTGTAGTATCCTCTGTTTCCCAGATAAGTGAATGGTGCCAGACAAAGCACATCTACACGTGGAGGCACTGATAAATCCACCAGATTCTGAGAGTTAATTTCAGCACTTAGAGCATGGAGTACAGCTGCATTTTTTTCATCTGTCCTGTAACCCCAGAAGTGTCCAACTTCAACTATCTGAAGGTATAAAAATTAGGTAATAACCGATTTCACATTGTTTTATTATTCTGCATCAAATACAAACCACATTTGAGCAAAATACATGAAAACACTCCTACTCCTGACACAACAGTTCATACACTGCAACAATGAAGTGATGCATTTCTGCCTCATAATTTGGTATTTTTTTGAAAATGTTTATTTTCTGGGCTCCTGCAATATAATTTTCATCAAAAGAGATTCTGATATAAGCATTAGTAAAGTACAGAAAACTGGAAAAAGACTGCTTTCATTTTTCTAAGGCAAGTTAACACGGAGAATATGAAGTACACAGTTGATAAGACAGATGCACAGATTTGGAGAACTTTTTTAATTAGTGACAGAATACCAGTTAGCTATCTGTATCAGCACATCAGCATTGCCATTGCTATGATGAGACATACTTCAGGAAGCTGGTGAGAACATAGACCTATTTCAATCCAATTGAATAAAGTAAGTTATCTTTTCAAATGTCTAAACTCTTGTAACCATTTCAGACTTTACACAGAATGCTTGTGATAAAAACCAATCTTTATTTACAATCATTAAAGCTGACATATTAAAACAGAAGTAGCATAGATAGCCAAGTGATTGCAATGGGTCAAATCCATTAACACTTTTTATCCAAGAGATTTAGTTGAATAAAAGGAGGAAAATATTCTTTTCTGCACTTGCAAAACACAGCACTACTATTAAGAGCTGTTTTAATATTTCAGCTTCTTATTTCCCCTAGATCAACGGTTTAAATGTTTGATTATTTCTATTTCAGCAGCATATATATTGCTATTACTCAACTAATGACAATGATAGCTAGCATAAGATTTAAAAATCTCAGCTTGATTTCAGAAATATTTGTATATACGTATCATTTTCCCCAACACACTTTATGCATGAAATATTTTTCTACATGAGCATATACCACCATTAATTCATCTAATTTCTCATATGTACAGTTTCTGAAGAAAACTGGCAGTTAATAAGCAGGTAAATGGCCCAAATACCTAATGATTCTCATTTTTATAGTTTACACAAGTATTTTACCTCTTCCATTAATCTTCTTTACATTTATGCCTACTTCCAGCTAACATTTACTGCCAGCAAATCCCACAAATTTTGTCAAGTGCAAACATGTGAGTACTGTTTAACGAAGAACTACTAAAAATAAGACCAAAAATATTCCACACACTTCTTACAGACACTTCTGCACTAAAAACATTATCAGTACCCAATTTTTTAACTTAAGCTTGTCAAATATGAAGCTCTGCTAATCTGTCTAGGAACTAATTATTAGATATCACCCACTTCAGATGTAGAATATTCCTACCTCTGTTACCCTGATGGACAGAAAACGACTTGGGATCATCTTTGACATTTGTAAATCACCAAATAAGACTTCCACAGGCTCCACTGTCTGCTTCTGACAGTCCACATTTACTCTAAAATGGAATAAAAATACTCAATACTTTACTCGAAAGAGAAAACTCAAAAGGATCAATTTTTTTGTTTTCATCTGCTTCCCAAGGTATCCCTGGGGCACATTTACACATTTAATAAATTTTACTTGCAAATACATTAGTTCAATTAGAAGAGAAGATGACTACACAGAACCAAATTACTACAGAGTAACTGTTGTAACTGCAATATAACCAAACACAGGAAGATACATACCAGGACGCAACTCTGCCATCACTTCATTAAAAATTGAAAGAATTAAGGTTAAATAGCAAGGCTTTTCGCTATGACATTTCTTCTAAGTTTATTTTTTAAAAACAGAGTATATAGAAACACAAATATAAATTCAGCATATTTTTACATAAAAAATTTAATGTATATATAGAAAATATTGCTTTTACTTGACAAAAGATAAGAATTTTAAAATTCAGTTTTTCAGCCTAGGAGACTTGAGTTCCTCGAGAATTAACTTTCACAAAGATTTTAAGTGCTGTTTTGTGCAGAGTGAAACTGCTAAAACATTTTAGTTAAAGCTAAGTACAATCAACTGAAGTGAAATACTCACCTATACTTTAACCTTCCCAGTTAATTCCTGCCTTCCTATTCTAGATTTCTGGTTTTAAAATACTGAAATGGCTGCAGACTGACCAGGGGCTAGACAGAATGCCATTTCATTAAGTTACTCCTATGACCTGAAGCTGACAAACACAGCATATAGTAACAATGAAACACACACGCCAGATTTTCCTAGCAAAAGCAGGTGTGGACCAGAAAAGACTCAATACACTGCATTCCTCAGCATTATTTCCTATTATGTTCTCATGTTTCCCCACAATTGCCAGTTTCTTCACATATGCCTTATGTTACCCCACAGTTTCTTTTGTTAAGCTCTGTCTCCTCCCTTTCTTTTTTGCCCCCAAATGCCACTCCTTATTTATTTTGGTTATAGCAATCCCCACATTGCCTCTATCGTGAACAGATATAACTGTACATCCATATTTCCATATGCCAAAGGAAAATGAAGTAGAACCTTGGGGGTGGGGGAAGACCACTGTATACTTGGAATTCTCTGAAACAGCAAAACACCTTAAACTATAAATAATTAAAACAATCATGTTATTTCCAATCCTGCAAAAACATTCTACTTAGATAAAGTTTACATCTGTTTTCTGAACCTAACCTTTTTCCTTGGTGACACCTCCAAGGAAATTCCCACTCAATCCAGCAAACCTCATCTTGCTGTAAAGAAACGCATTTTACATATGCAATACAATTACCTTACAAATTCCAAACCTGCAGCTGCTGCACCTTGCACTTGTCTTTTGATATCATCTGGACAATGAACATACAGCTCAAAAGGAATCTTCAGCTGGGACATCTTGACTGCCAGGTACACTTCGGGAAGAACCTTAAAGGCCTCCTTTGGATTACGGGAGAACTCCACAAAAGCCCTGTTCGCAAAAAAAAGAAAACGAAAAATTTTTTTTTTCTCCCTGTCTTTATCTTAGCAGGTCACCAAACAGTAAAAGGTAGGTTCCTCACAGGCTTTGCCTACTGCTCTTATGTAACTGAAAACTTTATTTATCATTATGGTTATAAGAAAATTTTCTAGCATTGTCACCAGGACATGCCAAATTTAATGCAAATTAGAAGGATATGAAAATAACTGTGAACAAGAAAAGCACTAAAGATTGGAAAAGGAATAAGAAGCATTACATAAATTCAACTTTGGGCAGTCTTAGGCTGAAATTAGTCAGATTATCAGCTCAAAAAACCCATCAGACTGTATAAATGAGCTAAATTCAGTATAAAAGATAGAAATAAATACAGACAAATGAGTTGCAATTAAGGTCCAGCTGACTCTACCTCAGCTAGCCTATCTAACGTTATTCCAGCCAATGTACATCAAACTACAAACCCATCCTTTTAACTCTAAGCAATACATTAAAAATAAGTTACAGATTCCAAAGAGAGAAGAAATTAACTAAATTTGTCAGTACATCACTGACAAAGAAATTGATTACTGGATTTGTAACTGAGAATATAAGGCAGGTTATTTTATTTTATACTTACTTTGATCCGTTGTAGGAAATAGATTTTACCTGCCCACACTGTCTAAGCAGTGACTGTAACTGTTTATGGTACAGGTACCCATAGGGAGGAATGTTCTTCAGCTGTTAAGAGAAAGACGTCACATTTGGATACATTCAATTGTTTTAATGCCTTTTCAAGTTCACCTAAATAGTTAGCTTTCTCCTTCATTTGAGCTGCAATAATTACATACAATCTAAACTCCAACAAATTCCAGAAGTGATTATATTAGTACATTCAAAAATATTAAAAGACAATAAAGAGCTGTTTTGCTGCTAATAACACCCCACTGCTTCAAACCAGTACATAAACTACAAATGAAGCAAATTAATTTGTAATTACATAAATTAATCTGATACCTGTTCCAAAGAGCTGTCTAGTGTCTCTGATTTCGCTTGTAACAGAAAAGCACTGGAATGCTACGATTCCTTGACCGCAATTGGGAACTTTATCATACACAGTGTGCACAGCCTGGGAAACATGAGGATCTACAGCTCCTGCATATCCTGGCAGAACTATCACGTATTGAATTACTGAGGTGTGGTGGGACTTCTGCACAATTGGAAAACTCTCTCAGATGGATACAAGCCTCTTAGGAATGACAAGAGCAATCTCCTGGTCTTCCTTGTGTAGAGGAGTAACTCCAGTGTAAGCTTTCACAATTAATAACATGCAATTGTAGCCGACTGTCCTTCTCTCTAGCTTTTTTCTCAATAATATTTCATAGGAGGTTTTGATTTAACAGAGAACCACGAATTCCTAATTAGCAAGTTCAAACTTTTAGACTTCGAACTATTTTTCAGGGCCTATGCAATTGTCTATTCTTTTTTTTGGCTCTTACAACTTTACACAGGAAAAACCAGATTATTTTTTCACAATGTTCCTATGCCTTGAAGTTACAGTACTAAGACCAGCTGCTGGTCATCAAAACCACGGTCTAAGTCAGACTGCAGAAACTGCCTCAAGGGAAGGTATTTTAGAAAGACCAGACAGTGGGAGTTTGAATTGTCTTTTATATCTTCAGCACACCATCAGGAACAGCACATGGCTGGTAAGAGTCTCTCAAAGTGAGAGCTTGAGGAACTTATAGCACTTGTGCCCAAGATGATCCTTGACACTGCTGAAGACACAGCAGCTACTTTTTCCTTTTTCAAGGTAACGAGCAGATGATGTATGAGCAGATCAAGAGTTAAATACATTAAAAGTAAGTAGCTCTTTAAATCTACCAGTTTAATATTAATCAATGCTGCTGTGGCAACTCGTCAAGATTGAATCTTGTCTGATATTTTGCTTCAATATCCTTAAACAGTACGAATCACAAAAAAAAATCCCTTGTCAACAAGATCCTTAACTTTCTCTCCTACCTTTTTATCTAACTATTTTCTCTTGTGCCAGTAAAACTCTATTCTTTGAGGTTCCTTGTAGGTTTGGTTTAAGCATAGGTCATGGTTGTTTTATAGCGTTATTCGTAGTTCAGATACCCCAAACATTTTCTTAGCTTAGACTGCACAATTTTGCAAAATCAACACAGCCCTTTTAAACTTGCATTTATGCAACCAGATGAAAAGCAATTTTAGAAGATGATAAAAAAAGCCCAGTGCAACACCTGAGTAACCTTATAGCAAAAAGCATGTATGCCATGCACTAACATCAGGAGATTACAAAAAAAGTAACACTGAAGTTGCAACACATTACTTAAGTACCCATTAAAAAGTACCCTTGATAGTCCTGCTCTATTTTTCCAACTATTTTATTAGTTTGATGGAAGTTGCTTGCCTGTGCAAGACTAGCAATCAAATGCATAGAGGCAGTTCTCAGGAATTCCTCTAAAATTGCCTACCTACACAATGTTTATTGTATTGAAAGAAAGGGAGGTGGGGACAGACTTCACCAAGCAAGGATCAGAGTAAGTAATTATTTCTGTCCTTGCCCAAGACAGAACAGAACATGAAAATACCACCCAAACACTTCATATTTCTATTACTTGATTCTTAATTAAGTCATTACCCTTCTTAACATACCATTACAGTGGTTTTTGGATCTTTGCCAGCGAGGTCTTTCATGGCAGTTTCTTCATTACATTTTCCAAAAGTACAGTAGTTCGGATAGAAAGCACCAGCTATTACCATCTGAAATCAGGAAAATATTTTGTGAAACACAGCAGATTATATTCTTGAAATGAAATACACTGGCAAAATGAAGAGACACCAACAGGTCTTCATATGAATATTTTTTTTCTGTCTCTGTCCAGGAATTACTGGAACTGAGGACTAAACACAAATTCAAGCAAATTCTTCAAAACGTATTATCATGAAAAGAGCTCAATGTCTGGAACAATTCTACAACATTTTAATGCTTTTGTATGCAGACTTGCTCTACTCTATTGCTGGAAAACTGTAATTGTTAGTTCTGATTTCAACAGCCTTAATTCAAATAAATCCACAGAAAACAGCTACAGGTAAATTGTTCCGTTTTCAGGCTGCATCTTACAATATTTAACAATTCAGCTCCAAGAAATTCACTGCTTACACAGTTAAACCAACTGCCACTGAAACGAAAAATAGGTCTGTGAAAATAAAATCACTACTAATCAGTCCAAGTAAGAAGTTTAATTGGAAATTTGACCAAGTTAAAACAGCTGAAAGACAAAATTCCCAGCACCCCCTCCCTACTAACTAACCGAGCCAGTGTTCAAATAGAGCACTTCAAACAAGGGATAATATAATTTTCAAATAACTAACATTAATTGTCCTTCTACATTGCCAATACACTGTCAAAAAAATTACTTTCTTTTTCTACCCAAAATCTCAAGATCCACAGAGAATTTTCAAACCCAAGTGTAATACTAGTTCACCAATATCAGTATAGGAAAATTCAGCTGCAATTTTTGTAAACACTGTCTCTTTATGATAATAAAGCCTTACCTGCAAAATGAAGCGTTGTTTGCACACATATTCCTGGTCCATAGGAGATGGTTGAGCTTTAACATGCATGTTAAATGCACTGACTCGCCTTTTCAAGTTGTGAAATAACTCTGCCACCTGAAATTTGATCTCTAAGTTACATTTAAAATGGATCGAACTCAACCACAAATTGAAATAAAATCTTTTACTAAAAAAGCCTGAAATAATTGGGCAAACTCCATTCCCTTTTCTGGTGACTGGTATGCATTTCACCAATATACTGCTCAGCACCTCTGTGTTGGAAAATAATGTTAGTACTGTGACTCAAGCCATTTTACTGACATCTCCTTATAAAGAACAACTCTGTAGCCATAAAGTATATTATGCATATATGATACAGAACAAAGCTAGGAAAAGGACTGAAATAACCTTTTACAAGACGATATTCTCTATTTAGATCATTTCAGTTTTGTACCTGAGGATATAAAAAGTCATGCTAGCAACTTGGGCTTCTGCACCCAACTGCAGCGGTGACCATGCTGCACCCTCAGTTTAGCAGACAACTGTGATTACTGTGGGAGGGATCAACTTATGCCCTACAGCAGAGCATTTTAGGCTTTCCATCTTCAGCATTTCCAAGAAGCTTCTACAAGCAGACACTAGCCCTCTGACCACACAGTGAAGGCCATCACTCTCCCAACTGATTCTAGAGCAAATAAAGTACCGTCCACACAACTTGTTTGCACCTACATCTCCCTTTCCTTTCTGCTGCTGGCAGTTTTAGGACACTTCTAGAACAACTATCATAACCAGAAAACAACCTGTGTGACTGACGCAGTTCTGCAAACCCACTTCCACACAAGGCATTATAAAATTAGTATCTTTTGGTACAGCAAATAAAAGCCCCCAAATCTTCCTAAGTGTTAGGTGAAAGTGATGATTCTGAACTCCTTATATATTATGTCATGCACAACCTCTTCCAGAATTATCTGAAACTGAGTCAAGAGAGCCATGTGAGACGGATCATTCCACTGTCCAGTTTTATATAATTTCATTTTCTCTCTTTTTTTTGTTGTTGTTATCTCATATCCAAGTCATAAAACTACTTTCATTTCTTATCCAGATGATTGCTCACTACCAAAATCTTTATTTCCTGTGCATTTTGAACACAGGCCCCACACTGCTCATGCCAAAGGTATGAGCTGGTGTAATAATGGCCAAGATCATTCTGCTAATCAGTTACTCAGGAATTTTACTTATTTCCCCCTCAATATATAACATTAAGCTGGAAGCCCATTGTGATAGAGAGTTTTCATTAATTGTTCAGTAATGTTAACAACAAAGCCCCACAAATTCTCAAGTCCAGGCCTCACTATACTGCTGTATTTGCTTAATTTTCCCAACCAGAAAACAGAATTTATTTAATAGACAGCAGTCACACCACAACCAGTGATCTGAGGAACCTGTAAAACTAGCAAATAACACTGTAGGCTTCTTAAAAATGTTAGTTATTAATTTAACACCACTTTGTTTATCCTAACAAAAGGAAAATTCCTTTCATCTAAATACGTATTCATTTTAAGAAAAAATACACCTATATATATTGATAGATTTGTAACACAGTAGTCTTAGCCAAGATCTTAACATTTACGGAGAACAAGGAAAGATAAGTCCTCCTGCTTATAAAAACTACTACCTATTTATCTTACCTCTTTGATCCTGTTTATATGAATACAATTTGATCGACCCCACTCAAGCTCTTCCTGAAAAAGAAAGTTAGAAACTTTTTTCTTCTGCTGCTAGTAAATGTTCTCGCATTCTTCTACACAGACACAAATAATAGTTACATATAGAAACAGAAGAATTTAATCACATTTCACAGCTTTCTTTGGATTCATATTAAGTATTATGACATGTATGAAAAGAAAATTATGTATTTGACTGAAACAATACTTTATTTATCACCAGTGCAGCTGTGGGTCACCTAAACTTTCCATATCAACCCAAAAGTCCAACTCCTCTGTGCTGCTACTAAAAAAATCTACTTTAAGAGCCACACCTAGAGAATCACAGGAATATTAAGGTATGAAAAGACCTCCAAGACCCTTGAGTTTAACCACTAACCCAGCACTGCCATGTCCAGCACTAAACCATGTCCCCAAATGCCACATCCACATGCCTTTTGAACAAATCCACAGATGGTGACTCCTCCACTTCTCTGGGCAGACTGTTGCAATGTTTTCAGTAAAGAAATTTTTCCTAATTCCAACCTAAACCTCTCCTGGTGCAATGTGAGGCCATTTTCTCTCCTTCTCTCACTTGGGAGAAGGGGACAACCCCCAACTCACTACAACTTCCTTTCAGGCAGTTATAGAGCAGTAAGGTCTCTCCTGAGCCTCCTCTACTCCAGACTAAACACTCCAAGTTCCCCCAGCTGCTCCTCACAGGACTTGTGCTCCAGACCCTTACCCAGCTCTGTTGCCCTTCTCTGGACATGCTCCAGCACCTCAATGTCCTACACTACTTTCTACACAGAATTCAAGGTGTGGCCTCATCAGTGCCAAGCACAGGAGGAAAAAAATCTCTGCCCTGATCCTGCTGGCCACACAATTGCTGATACAAGCCAGGATGCTATTGCCCTTCTTGGCATCCCAGGAACACTTCCAAAAACCTCAAAACTTCTTACACTGAATGCACAGCTTTATCAGATTCTGGCCATCTTGGCTACTTGTTGTAATTCAGTGTACATTATGCACTGGTGTTCATAAAACATACTACATTCTGAAAGAACAGAAGAAATAAAAAAGGTTTTATCTTGTACACACAAAAGAAGGACTGGAGGCAATTATTGTGTGCATGCTACTGGTTTTTGTGACTGATGCACATTAACATCTTCCATCTTTCCGGGTCTTCTGAGGCAGCAGAAATCTATGCACTTAAAAAAACAGAGACACTTAAGCGTATTAGAAGTATTTCAACTGCAGCTCGATTTCCCTTTTTAGGTTGGATTTCAAACCCTCCGGCCACTGTTGATTCATCTGTGAAAGGGACTACATAAGGGATTGTCTTCAAATAACTCTGCACTGGATTCAAACACCCCTTTTTCTCTCAAAGCCTATCCTTCCATTTACTTTTGAAAAGTCATAATTATTATAAATAAACATTGCTAGCAAAGCCTCCTTACTATGAAAATAAAATACTCCAGCACTGAAGTCACCAACCTTGAACAGAGAAGAAGAAATAAAGTTTAACTAACCATGGGATCTCTCAGCTTTCCTTTTTGTTTGAAGGCCTGCCATGCCTAAGAAAAGAGTGGTATAGTATTCAGACACAAAGCAGAGTAGAAAAAACACAAGTCAGTTTTGACTCAAGGGCAACGTGTTTAAAAAAACAAATTAAATCAGCAGCTGAAGATTTTTGATTCTCCAGAAGGTTAGAGAATGCACTAGAACGTGCATAATGTAAAATGTCGGATTTTGCATACCAAGTTCCTCTAGCAGAAGCCTTTGCTGTGCTCTGCCTCTACCTGGAGGAACCGAGCCCTGTCCATGGTACTGGGCTAGCAAACAGCCAAGAGTACCAAAAAATGGCATTTGCACAAAAACATCAAAAGCCAAACCTAAGTAGTCTGGAGAAACGTCACCAAATTCATTCTGTAGGAGAATTTACCAGTCCCAACTGTCCTTGGTTATAAACAATCTACAGTCATCACATCTCTGACATTTCACTTTTGGCTATTAAAATAGAGACAATTGGAACTTTACACAATAGGACAAAGACTGCAAAAAGTATCAATATGTAGCTAGCAGTAATGTGATGTTTTTAACAACAGCAAAGCACAAATGCTGGACTGATCCTACAAAGGTGAGAATCTCCATCTTGGTATATCAGATTTCACTGTAATCTAAGATGCAAAAAAAGACTTACCCTAAATGCATTCACAATTGCAACACAGTCACTCCTACTATTCCCAGCAAAAAACATTTTTTTCCTGCCAATGCAAATAAAAAGTATTAGCAACAATATTTTTTTCAAATATTGCATGTATTATGCAGCTCAGAATTCTACATTACTATGTCTTTAATAAACATGATCAATACACTTATTGTTAATCACTTATTCATATCTCCTCACTGAAGGAGATGTGCAGGATAATAAAAAATAATTGTACTTGCTATTTTAAAAACCATTTTAATAGACAATGCCACATGTTAATATGAGAAAGGCAAAGCTGAAGAATCAGGCCTTGTGCTCAGGAAAGGATTGGTTAGCTCTGCGATTTATGCTCCCAAATAAATAGATTCCACTGTCAGCTACCTAAAAAAGCTGCTTTTTGCATTGCTTGGCACTTTAACAGAAAATTAAAACTCATGACTTGGAAAATTATATTGAGTGATCAACTTTGCCCTCTGCTCCCAAACGTAGTTAGGAAGTTGTAAAACATCTGGGGTACTACCTGTATGCATCAACATGCTTTTTGAAAGGTACTGCAAAAAGATTCCGTGTAGACAGTGCTGCAGCTAGAACAAAACAAATCAAAATGAAAACCTGCAAAATCATTTGGGTTTAGAGAACTATTCTCACACGTTCTTCTTTCAGTTACCTATAATAAGGCATTCCTCTAAGCAATCAAAGACATGCCCAAGGACTATCAATTTCCCAAGATGCAGGTCCACTGGCAACTGTGTCAATATCGTTCCTAAGAAAGTCAGCTCACCATCATGCAGATTTTCTTCCATTTGCACACAGGTTGTAAGTGCTCCCAGCTAGAGAAATTAAAATTTTTTACTTGTAAAAGCTGACTAAGTAAACCTAAGACAATTTTCAAAGCCTGGTATTTTTGAAACCAAAGCTACTACATATACTGGATATAAAAGCAAGCTACAAATTATGCAAATATTATTTCTTATGCACTTTAGAAAAGAAAAAAGTTTAATGCTATGAGGATTCTAGCCCTTATCCACTTTACAACTGAAAATCAAAATCATCATCTTCCCTGTACAGGTGAGAAGGGTATCTCCAGGCTGACCTGTACACATCATACGGTGTAAGAGTGTGATTTACTACTTATTCATAAAGTGTCACTTACAGAGTTCAAGTTATTTTTTTGTCTATTTTTCTATTCTTTCTCACCATAGATGCTACTCTTCAAAGACCATCATTACTCCCTGATGAGATTATAATCTTGTTTTAAAGATTCAGCTACAGAAATTATGCTCAAGAGGATGATAACGCAACAACAGACCAAGGTGTGAAAGAGTCTCTAGACACAGTTCATATTCGAGGTTCCAATTAAGGCTACTACTACCTCAAGTACAAAGAAAATCACTTCTGCAGTACATTCCTATTACCTTGATTTTAACAACTTTAAAAGGAAGCCTACCTCTTTCAGCTGAAGTATTGTACGTTCAATGTCACCTGCACTGGGTGGAGAAAGAGCTGTTGCCAGCAAGGCTTTTGGTTCCCCTATACCAAGCTTCTTTAATTTTAAGACTGTAGCTCCCAATGGACAATCCTGAAGGGAAGACAAACTTGTTGTTACTTTCCCCCCATGGGAAGTGTGACAAAATGTTTTATATGAAAAAGTTAATTAAAGTTTACAATTTTGCAAAATCTGAAATTAATTTTGTACAACTAGGGTTTTTTTTTCTTTTGAGTAGATTGCTTATTTCTAATCCACATAATTTTTCTGCTATAATGGATCTCCTTCTGTAAGGAAACTATGTGGCATAATCTTTGTCCATTAATTACCAAATTGAATTGTAGTCATTGCTATTATTTATTAGTAACTATTTCAATTGTCTTCACAGAAAGTAAAGCAAAGCTTCTTTGCTATGACTACATACATTCAAAAGAACCTACCCTAAACCCAAAAGCCTTACCAGCATCTCAGGTTCTGACTTCTCTGGAATACAGTCTGCCCAGAAGGCCTTGTGTACAAGCCTGTAACAATACCCTTTGGAAACACGTCCAGCACGACCTTCACATAAAAGAACAGATCGCCAATTTGTAAAGTGCCCAAGTTTTTTCCAAACCCATTCATCTACGAACCCTACGGGTAGCTGAGCAGCACACGACAGCTGATGCCGCAGGCTGAGCAGTGTTCTGCTCTCTTGCAGCAGACAGGCCCAGCGGACACATAAGGGTAGGATGAAAACATTTGGCTTTCATAGTAGCAGTAACTAACTAATAAAAGACTTACGTAAGTGTTTCACTCAAATACCTCTTTCACATAACTGCCCTCAAAACAACACCCATTTTTCTCAGTCGAACAGGCATTTCCTATTTGACTCCATAGCTAGAAAGAAATCTTCAATATAAACAATTTTTAAGATACAATAATAAAGAGCAAAATATCTTGATGATCTACTATTTACAGAAAACACAATGATTTAGAGGTCTTATCTTCACAAATCCAAACACTGTTCACTTCAACAAACAAAAAGGTACTTCTGTCTGTGGGATACTCCACTAGAGAATTAAGCCATATTTTTAAGTCCCATACATAACAAGTCTAAGTCTTCTACAAAAAATGCTACTTCTATCAGTTGTGCACTGGCTGGTTCTTGTAACCTACACGGACCCTGAAACAAATGCAAATATATGTTGGGGTTCAAGCTGCTGGAAGCTTCCCCCATGTCCAACAGAGCCCATGCAAGAGTGTGAAGAAGCAGTAGCAGAGAGAATGTATGATGAACTACTGCAATCCCCATTTTCCATCATCCTGTACCACTAGGGAGGACAAGGTAGAGAAACTGGGAGTGAATCCAAGCCTGGGAAGGAGAAGTGCAGGGATGGAAGGCGTTTAAGATTTGGCTTTATTTCTCATTACCCCAGACTGATTTGTTTGGTAATAAAATTAAACTGATTTCCTCAAGCTGAGTCTGTTTTTCCTGTGATGGTAACTGCTAAGTTATCTCCCCATCTTCATCTCAAATCTTGAGCCTTCTGTCATCATTTTTCTCCCTCTGTCCAGTTGAGAAGAGTGATAGAGCAGCTTTGGTGGGCATCTGCACCCAGCAGTAGTTCTGAAGACCTCATAATACCTAAAAATCTGTCACTCCTATAAATTTATTTAGCACTGGTTTTGACTGAAACGAAAAAGATTTTGATATTTAAGAAGACTGTCTTACTAGAAGAGCCAATAAGAAATCTTATTTATCCTTGTGCTATGAACACTGGTCTAAGTTAAAAACACTGCTGTGGATATTTCAACTCATTTAAGAGTGACATATGCACATGGAAATTTCTGTTACTGCTGAAACTCACAAGCAGTTAATAAATGCCTAGTAGTACCTATCTCTCCTTTTTAAAAATGGCCCGTGACAAAAAATTACTATTAAATAATGAAGAATCCATAGTCCAAGAATTTTAATACTTTTCAATAAAATACAAAACACTCCTCTGAAAATATACTTGAGCAAAATAATTAAACACGCATGGTTGTTTAATCACATTTATATACCCTGACATGGTAAAGACTTATCAAGTATTGATGGTCAAATAATCTGTTCTTTTTACTAATACAATAACAAGCAACAAAGAATTCTCCATGGAGGTCAGCTTCTAAAATACTTTTGCATTACCTACTGTCATCTTACCTTTTCTTTGATTACAGTTTGTTTTAGATGCCCAGCAAAGTCTCAAACTTTGGTAATTGGTTTCCTTATCGCAAAACAAAGTTTTAGTTAAGCAGAAATCTATCACTGCAAGTAAGAAAAAAAAAAATCCTCATGGCAGTGAAAAGAAATACGTAAGAATAACCTGTACTATTAGAAAAGTCTGAATAACTTGGATATCAAGTTATAAAGAGAACGCCAGATTTATAAACAACCAGACCCAGGATATGCTGAACACTAATCAAACTGCTAATAGATTTTACCATAAATACAGAAGATCATTGTAGATGACAATCATTAGAAGGCAATCCATTCTGCATTTAAAAACTGTATCAAAATTTGCTTAAATTGATGCAATTATTTCAAAATAGAGTCCGAATGTGATTAAAAAGCTTAACTTGTGACATAAGGTTTTGCTTGTTACTGCATTTGAAATTACACCCCTTACTGAAGGTTAAAACCAACCTCCCACTCAGTAGCTCTACTTGTTCATACATTCAGATTTCTCTGTTATGAAAGAATTCAGCACTCCAACAACAGTGATTTGAACAGTGACAGATCACGGAGACCTAACCTAGCACAGGTTTGGAAAACATTACAAATACAGTGTATACAGAATTAGAAGATTTAGGTAACTTACCATACTTAACATCAGGAACTGTTACAGAGCTCTCAGCTATGTTGGTAGCTAGAATAATCTGAGTTTTGAAGCAAAAATTGAGCAATGAATGCATGAACAAAAAATTAGTCGCATTTAATGTTTCTACATGAAGAATCCAAATTGCTATGAAGAAATATAAATGTAATGGTAACACATTTCTGTGCTGCATATTAAAAAAGGCAATACACTACAAAGCAATACAATACCAAAATAACTTGTATTTTCTTGTTCTGAGCTCAAAAAAGCGTAATAAAGTAGTATAGCACAGGACCATATAGAAGAAGAATGGAAATATTTCCTTATACCTTTGCCATAACTAAACATCACATTAACAGCAGTAATACTCTATTAGTGATAGTAGATGAAGAAAACCAAGGCAGCAGCCAAAATGTGGGATGCAAAGTGGGTCACAGTCTCCCATACTGGGGGACTACTTCACTATTCAGCGCCACCAACAGCACTCTCCTGTCATGCAGGTGCAACAATCAACACACAAAGCATTCTGAAGGATAAAAACAGCATGATGCTATAGTTTAAGGGTAACTTCCTGTTAATGCACTTCTCGTGAGGTCTAAACACCAGTTAAAACAACAGCTTGCTAAGGAAGGCCAATCAGTTTACACACTGGAAAACAAAAGTGCTTTGTCCTCACAAAATGATTTGAGTTAGAACAGCTAATATTACTTAAATACATTATTATTGTCTATTACTACTCTAGCAGCAAAAGGTTTCACATACTTTTAAAAAGTAATGATTTAAAAATATTTACTTTTCTGTAGCCAGGAACTGTAGCCAAAAATACTTTATTTTGTTCCTCCAATGTCACGCATGAGTGAAGTGGGTACACTTGCCACCTAAAGAAAATACATTAGTGAAATATTTACTGATGCAAGAATATTGAAGTTGATTACACTTCTGTGCTAAACCCTGTCATGTACTTAGAACTCAAACAGATGAAAGACTCATGTTCAGGTTTCACTGAATGGAAACAAATGTGGTCCACCTTACCTTTTATGCTTATCCGAGAGGCATGAGTGCATGTATCTTATTTCACCTAAACCTAAGGAAAAAGTAATCATAAGTTTATTTTTCATTTTAGTCATCAAGAACAATTCTAAAACATTTATTTCAATTATTAATTGCCTGTCATTATTGCATCTTTCCACCACGTAATAAAATAGTAAAAGAGTTAAACAGTAAATGTAATAATAAGTAACTGAAACCCAGTGAGTCAATTTTTCAAGGACCATTTGGCATTAATTTTACACTTAATAAAGTGAAAGTGCAACAACAGATATAAAGGTCATTTGACAACATCCCATTATCGCCCCTTGTTTCAGTTTCTTACAACTGACAACACTCAGCACATGCTGCGTATCTGTATGGTTTAGGCTAAAATTGGGTACTTCAGCCAACACAAGTTCTTTCAAAGAGCAGGACCAAGGGTAAAAGAAAAAAATAGCTATTTCTGTCTTAGCCACCTCACCTTTGGCCGTTCCAGTGCCCATTTTCTGGGGTATGCATTTCACATCTGCCAGGGGAAATCTTATGACTAAGGGATTTTTCTATCTTCCTGAATACCTCCACAGACATAAATCCTTCTGAGAAGCCAAGTTTACTTCTTATTGAGACTTCAATTCCAAAAGCCCTATTTTCAAAAATCTGTCTAACACTGGACTGCCCTGGAGGTTGTTTTTATGATTAAAAACAACTAAAAGAAGTTTGATTCATGTTTGGCAAAGCAGACTCTGCATCACTGTTAACAGTAATTATTAATCAGTCTAGTAATTACTGACTAGACACAGCAGGCAGTATCTGCTGCCCAGTTCTAGAAACGACAAGAGTTGATTGACCATGACACCTACAGAACACAAGGATCCCATCAAGAGACAAAGGTCTTGGAATAAAATGGGAATTAGCAACAAAATCTGTTTGGCAAACATACCAGGACAATAAGGAGAGAAGGGCATGGAGAAGTGCTAAAGGAAATACAAAACAGACTAAAAGAGATCAACAGAAGTAGAACAGATAAAATTCAGTCACTTGGAACATATTCATGCATGTATGTTACGAAAATAACTCTACAGTTTAAGATGGCACTTTGTATCACCTGCTACCTACAGAGAAACAAGTTCTGGAACCAAAGGAGAGCTGAGTACTGAAGGATATTAATCTATAAAGAATTAAGACTTGGAAGCATTACAAAAAAAAAAAAAAATTAAGCAGTGAAAAAGGAAAACATGGCATCCTACTTGAGACAGCTGCAGCTGCATTCTGGAAGCAGATTCTGCCCCAGATTTCCACAAAGACAGTGGGCAAAAATCACTTAACATCATGCTCAGCACAGCACTGCTCCTTCTGGCTATTGCTGCACACTCAACTTGACAAGTCAGTGGGAGTGTTAATTTTAATGTTCAAAATGCTACGTAATCGTTAGCACTCAAAAATCTAAGCATCTCAAATCAATATCCTAAATATGGATGTTAAACGTGTAAAAATAACCCAAAGCTCTGTCTCAGCTGCCCTCCTGTGAACTGAGGGCTCTCCTCCCCCTTTCTCCAGTTCTGTATAAAAACATTTGTGAGGAAAATTTCAAGAGGTATTTGCTAAGCCTGTGTTCAGGATCAGTCTTGAGTACCCAGTTCAAAACCAGACAAGGTCAAACACCGCACAAACAGAACACGAACCAGAGTCTGCCAGCTCATTCAGAAAGCACTAGCTGCACAGGTTTCCACAAATTTACCAAATGTATTAAAACAAAAACAAAAACAAAAAACAAAACAAACAAACAAAAAAAAAAACAACCAAAAAAAAATAAGAAAAAGAAAAAAAAAACAAAAAAAACCCCCCCAAAAAAAAAATCAGTATATCACTTGCAGTTATAAGCCATCAGGGATAGCAACACAGTTCAAACAAACAAACAAACAAACAAAAAAAAACCCTCAAAGTGAAAGAAAGATTTCGAAGTGCTAGAAGAGTTATTTCAGCCTGAAATGAAGACTCAGAGGGCCTGAGGAGGTCTGAAAACACACCACACAAACACCAATATCAGAGGCCAGAGGCAACAGTCTCACTACGTTATTAAGCACCAGCTGGAATGGGCCCTACACTGACACAATGAATTCCTTCTACCCATTCATTTTATAGCAAAGGTAATTCCAAGAAAGGCAGCTCTAACGCCACTGAACACTCTCCACTGGAAGCTACTCGGCAAGTGCAGTGTATCTTTGAGCTGGTGTGCTGTGCTTCCAGCCCTAGCACTGGCTATTCCTAAGCTCAACACAGCAGGGAGATGACATTCATAAAGATGTTATAGACTCAGAAAGTCATGGTAGAGACAGACCTCACTGTGTCCAAGGGAACAGCTGCTCTGGACTTCAAGGTGACTCTTCAATGGAACATAACTCAGTCTTTTCCCAGTTTTCAGCTTGGAACTTTCAACAAATTTTCAGCTCATGAAGTTTTGAAAAGAACACTTGAAACCACCAGGTAACAGATTCGTCATGTTCAGGAAAACCAATCTGCAGGCTAGTTACACTGCCTCTAAAATTCAGCTAACGAGTTCAAATAAGATTGACAGTCAAAAAAAAAGCCTACAATAGTTTTTGTGCAAGACAACTTTGGTTTTATTGTTTATAGAAGCCTATAACTATGTATAACCAGTTTTCTGATCATTAATTGCTATGTCATCATGTGTGCTTTTGAGCATGCCAACTACACCAACCAATGTACATGGAAAGAAAAAGTGATCTATAACTTTTATAACAACAATCTGAATAAAGACTACACTATATGCAGATAAGAAAACATCTCTAAAAGAATCCTAGGAATTTCATACAGTAATTAATAGCTGCACTGAAAAATTGAGCAACTGCATTTTTGTAGATTAACTACAAAATTAATTTTCTTATTTTTAAAATATGTAAAATCTTAAATTTTGACCCACAGTTTTTCCAATTATTGTCACAATTAAACAAGTTTCCAAGAAAAAATGCATAAAAAGAGCAATGAACCTCATCTAAGTATGCGTTTAATAAATCCCTGGAAGAAGTGCCAGAAGAAAGCTCATTAGATGACAAATAACACAAAAGAAAGTTATTAAGACATATACTCACCTGGTAAAAACACGAGCACACTGCCTCGTTCCAATGCATCACTCAAGTTCTTTTTCTCCCTAACAGGAAAACACAGCTTCATTAGTTTTACAGTCTCAGTCTGCTTCATTACCCCAAGTTATTCAATTCTAAAAGAACAAGCAGAACTGCATACTTTTTGTAACAAGCATTATTTAAACTTCCCGAAGAAATTAAATTTCAAGCATTATTTGCAACTATGCTTTCTGAAAAATGCAGTACATAAACACTGTAACCAGAGCATTAGGTTTAGCTTTTTTCATCAAGACTAAGACAAAACAGAAACATTCTCATTCCGCAATGAAAATAACCAGAATTAGGTTACTTAAAACACACTCAGAGTGAGATCAAAGGTGCAGAAGCAACTTTATTACATTTTCAGATACTAAACATCAATTTACAAAACACAGAACAGCAAAATCCAGTATTTACTGATTTGAAATGCCATTAGGGCATTAAACAGCCAGTGAAAATTAATAGCTAGTTTTTATCACTTTTTTACATGAATTAATGTATGTTTTGGGTTATAATATAAAATAGCAACACTGGTTTCATTCTTGATATAAATACTCCTCAGCTCTGGTCTACAGCAAAGAGCATAGTTTCCATATGACACTGCTGCCTTGAATGGTCACTCACAGTCCAGGGCATGGAGTGCATAGGGTACAAATCAAACAAATACATAAAATAAAAGCAGCAATGCAAGTAAAATTAAGTTTCCACTAATAACTACGGGCTACTACTGTTGCTTAAGTAGTTCCTCATTTCCCCAAGAGCCATTGATTCCAGATCTTGAACTGTATCTTACCTATTGCTTCTCTTTTCGAACTCATCAAATGACCGAATGAGAGACACTGCTACTTGATACATTTGCTGTTCTATCACTGGTTCCCCCAGGCTCTGAGGATGAAGCTGTTTGAAGAAGAACGTAACGAGGTTAACACAGCATAAAAGGCTAAAAGACTGTAGATCATGTATGTATTTCAATTAGTCAAGTGCTTGCAATTAAAACTGATCCAGTACAGAAGCTTGTACAAAGAACTTCATCTGATGCACTCATTACCTTCTAAACAGACATTTTTCTTCAAGCATCCTACCATTCCAATGCTAAAGAAATACCTCTGATATTTATCTGCTTAAGCACAAGGCCACACTCCATCTGTTTGCAGGACATACTTCTTATCCTGAAGTGTCAAGCACATGAGACTGATCACAACCCATGGGAACAGGATGACAAAGAAGAATTTGTGCAAGGAAGGTACAGTGCTTCCCACAGCTACTGTAACACAGATCTCTCTAGATGACTTCACATAAATCATGTACCTCTTTCTCATTTTTGCATTTAATGGGTCTTGTGGTTTTGGTCATTTACTGTTCTGTTGTTCTCAACAGAACCATGATGATTCTATCTACACTGTTTTCTAGCAAACTCAAGGCTTTAGTATTTAAGAACACAAACCGTCAAGTCTTCAGACCAAAGACAGCAACTTAGTCACTTTCCAGTTTTAAAATAAAATGCTTAATGAACTAGACCTGCTTTGAAAAAGGTCTATATTATTACATATTTTTCCCTTGTAGGGAAAACGGCTTTTAAACATCGCTCACCTCTCATTCTCAGAGTCTCTTCTCATTCTAGCACCAACTGTACACAGCTTGTTTGCAAACAAATTTACTGCACCAAGTGTTTCAGAGAGCTAAAATCACAGACAACTGAACTATATACACTATTAAAATTAAATTAGGTTTTTTTCTCCCCACCAGTTTCCTCTCATAAAGGAGCTCACAACAATCACGAAAGCACTGCTCCTAGCACCAATCTGGCAACACTGACTTAGATCAGTGTTTGCTACTGCAGCCTCAGTCCTCAGCTTCACTGGCCCATGAAAAACCTCAAAAATACTTGACTGTTTACTTCAAAGTGATTTTTGCCCCAATATATGTGAAAAATCTAAGGAAGTTCTCACTTCTGGGCTGTCTGAACGTAAGATTTTTTTGTGTGTTTTGTATTACCCCTGCTCAAATAACTGTCAATTTGTCGTTTCAATTTTGCTACTGATCGTACCTTTAGTATTCTTTAATGTGACAAGGCTTCTACATCGCTCTTAATAAAAGGTAACAATGTGACAAACAGCAAATCCAAAAGCCCAGTCAGACCTGACTGAAATAATACAACATAATCAGAATAGCTTTTGACGGCAGCTCACCTACCTTCTATCAGAACTCTGACTCCAGTCCATGGATATGAAAGAGTTTTTACCTTTGCAAGACAAAAATTACTTGCATTTTTGCACCTCACCTCATTTTTTAAATTTCTATTTCATCTCTCCAACACTATCCAGAACAACAGGCAAAGCATTTACACAACTAGCTTTAAAATTGCCTGTAGATAAGGCCTCATGCATTTTTCATGAAACCTGTGTTTTAATGATTCCTTGGGGCTTAGTGGTTGCTGTTATGACAAAAGCATGATTCTGTTAAACATTCAGAACAACATGCTTACAAAGCCCATTATGAAACTGGTTTTTTATAAGCCTATGCTCACAAATTACACAGTACACCTATAAATGACCCAGGTATCTGGGCAAAGATAAGGCAGTGCTACACTGAAAAAATGTTTCTCCCTTCATTCCCTCTTACTTTTAATCTTTCCTACAAATGAAGTAATTCAAGTAGAAGGTTTTATCTTTGATTCAGCTAGATGTCTGTCTAGCCTCAGCAGAGGGTTTACTGCAAACAGGCATACAGAAAAATAATAATGACTGGCATTTTTATTGATCTTCTAAATCACAACAGCATCAATGAATTGACAGATTATTCATGTCAAAACTATCCCAAAAAATTTCTGTTTCCAAGCACAGTTTTAAAACATTAACACATGCAGAAATGAGTGATGTATTAAAGCCAAGTGCTCTGCAGGATTGAGAAAAGAATTCTACATCTATACAGTAACACCCAACTATTTTAAGGTTTTATGAGAAGGGACAAAGGTTCACACATCACAGCCCAGAGACAGTTATAAAGGATTAAACTGATTCTGACTGAGATGTTTTAAGAAATTATTAAAGATTTAAGTAACGTGGTTTTATAGTTATTAACTTTAAAATCAAAAGGAACCTTAGAAAAATTCTGTTTATCTAAGAAGCAAAGACTGCATTTACTTTTAACTGCTGTGTTCGTTTATGTGAATTTTACAGGCTTTTATAGGTACAAATAAAACATCAAGAACTAAAAGCCTGAAGGCTGTACCTCAGGCAGTTATCTAACTGATTTAGATTTTAGAATGATGAAAGATGTGCCCCTGCCTCCATATGGCAGCGATAACTCATTAACTGTCTTAACACTCACATCCCACTTTCATTTTATTAGGATGTTACACAAATCATCTTAGACCTCCAGCATTTTAATTTTTTAATTGTAACTAGTATTCAGAGAAAAATCTTCACACACAGCACCATAAGAAACAAGATCAAGACCAAGAATCAGTGCTTTATAATTCAATTTCATCCTTTTAAAATACATATTAAAAGAAAAAAAAAAACAAGAGCACTTATGTGCTTCTATTGTTGCCCTAAGGCACAAGAAACCTCTTGGACAAACATACTCTCCCCATCCTGCTGAACATCAGAAAGGCTATAGATAGGATAACAGAAGACAAATAAACAGACGAAAACACAGAGAAAATAAAATGTATAAAAAAGCCTAAGCTCTGAAAGCAGTTCCTTTGTTCGTGATCTCTGAGGTGAAAGGTGTGCAAGCTGACATTCAGCACCAAGTGTAGCTATGACAAATACAACTTGACTGAAGTAAATTTCTTACTCAATTTCCTGGTTATCTTTTTGTTGCCATCATCAAAAAACATTTAGAAAAGCCCAGGTATTACATAATCTCCATATTATCTGTCTAAGTTGTCATACTAATGTATAAATACTGATGGGCAAACTGCTATAAGCTTTGAGGACTTTTTTTTGTTTGCATTAAAACTTCAACAGTTGACAGCCTTTTATTTTAGCTTGCCTTTGCTGAGGCATAACCAATGCCTGTGCTGTGTACAGCATAAGCAATTATTTTCTTCTGGGTTTCTCAAACTACCAGTTTTATTTTGCTGTTTTATTTTCTGCAGAATTGACAGATGAAAGCTGAATAATAACTATGTTCATCCACTGCTGCTTAAGTGCATCCCCCATCCTCTTCATTGTAATAACATTCTAACAGTGTTTTGAATTATCAAAACTGACCAACAATTACACCCACATCCCAGTTATTTTTAGAGTGGGTATCATAATACTGGCCTGAGTGCATTTGTTCTACTTTGCTTTAACCTGTTTATTTTGCCTTGAACCATAACATTGAAAGAGCTCACTCAAGTGAATTCCTACACAGCTGTTTTTCAAATGTAAAACAAACTCCTATTATAAAACCACAGAAAACAGATTAACTCGTATTTACATTCATTCCTTCATTATCTGGTGTCTACGGAGATACTTGCTATAATGTCTGGAGCTCTACAAACACAAAATACATTCAGTGCAGTTTATAAGCTAAAGATTGATAAAACAAACACATCTTCAGCTAGTACGTACGCTCCTTAGGCATAAGAGAAGCAGTACTCCAGCACAGCCCACCAGGGATCTTAGAGTATCTGTTGTTCTAACATGTTTTCCTTATTCAAAATTACAAATTTGCCATGGGGGTCTACACGGCTACAACAACAGAAATGTGTTCAAAACTAATGCGTAACATCTCTGGCACTATTTAAAAAAAAACAAAAAGAAAGAAAAAAAAAGTAGGAAAGCCTCAGCTGAAAGCAAAGCCAACCTGATAACATCAAACTTCTAATCCTAAAGCTTGTTTTCTCTTAATTTCATAAGCACTTTCTGCCTTTGATACATAACACCAACACGAACCAACTCAGGAAATATTCCCCGATTTTGTCAGCTGTAGTCAAAGAGATCTGTAAATCTTTGTATGTTACCTTCTGCACAGACTTTTTACATCATGCATCTTGAATGCAAATTATCAAACAAAATGCCTCATACTATTGAAACGTTTCTGTTACATGAAAGAAACCAGACGGCTGGTAAGAAGACACCTGTTTTATCATCATATATTAATTCTTAGGTAGAACTGCAATGGTAAAGTGGTTATTTGTCATTTTATTACACAGTTTTCAACGGACTATTCCAATTTCTTATTATGTCCAAAGAAGTGAAATTATATTTACAATACCTCGGAATCAAAAATGTCCTTCAAATCATCAAGGTAATATTCTTCAACTGCAAAAGGTCTGCCTTCCACCTTAAATACACAGACTGGATTCAGACCATTATGAACTGGAAGTGCAAAGTAATCAGCTAATTCTTTAGAGTTGATGGAAGCAGACATTAGTATTATCTGTCAAAAAAAAGTACAGCAAATGTAAAGCATTAATTTTAACACAAGATATCCTGCTACGTGGTAATCTCTTCCTCTTTATGGTAAATGGTCTAATTCTGGTTACTACAGGTACGTAATCTAAGTATATTTAAAACAATCAAACTAAATTCTTAAGATACCCTAGCCAGCACGTGGAGAAAGGTAAGCACCCATAAGAGAATGGCTCAGATTAGATGCCTAGGGCAGACAACATGGTGAAAGTTCAACCAAAAACATACAGTACTCTTGATAAAGATATCACCACCCAAATCAAAAATGCCACAAAACACAAGAGCATCCTCCTAAGAAAATGACGGGAAGACAAACTAATGAAGTGGGCATTGTACCAGTGCTCAGCTCCAAAGCACATGTAAAGCTACAAGGAACACATGGAGCGAGCAGGCTAAAACGATGAAGTTTTCTACCACAATCCTGAAAGGAGAAATTTGAAAGGACACAATTCTGCAAATATATGGAACATGTCCTATGACAGCATGGACTGCCTCACGGCTCAGCAGACAGTGGCTCACCTGTGTCAGGGCAATAGCCTAAATGGAACCTTCTCTGATGGCTATCAAAACAAAATACAATCTACATTTGCAGTTACAAGCAAGGAATATTAAACTACCCCTTCTTCTAGGCAGTCTTTGTAATCTGGACTCTAATCTGCATGGAATCCTTCCAAACTGGAAAGACAGATTCTTAACTGAGTGCCTGAAGGATCACATAACTGAACCAAGAATTTGATTTACTCCTAAAGCAGAAATGCAACAAGAATTATCACAAATACGGCAGATGAACACGTCAGAATAGAGGGTAATCAAAGAAGACAGCTCAGGATCAAGCAGTCCAAAACTAATTGTACAGAATGGGTATGTCCAAAGACCCACTAGATGATACCAAAACCTGTTACTAGTCACTACGGAAACCGCTTTGTTTGGTCTGACCCAATAGAGCCACTCAGTCTCAGATTTTCTTTCAACAACTCTAGCCCAGCAAGATCAACCTCAGTACAATAGTGTCTGCTCTACCATCTAAAAATAATAATCTGCAGAAGCCATCTGCCAGAAAATCCAGCATAGTTTAATAGTTTAGATAGTTCGGCAGGTAGATCTTGTCCTCAGTGCATCAGACTCACTCAGCTAACTCCTGTTAGCTGATGCAATGCTGAACTACCCGCTACTTCTGAGGTCTGCGACATCCAAACTAGGAAACAAACAGCTCACATGCATTTCATACCACCCTGAGTTAAAAATGCTTTGTTACCTCTCTTAAAGAGGGATCCTTGCACCCTTTTGTTTCACGGATCCAGGGAGGATCAGAAGATAACTTTACATTTTCTAAATTAATTTGCTGAATCAAAGCTCCCTTCCTTTACAGTTTTTCAAAAGGGACTGAAAAGGGATGAAGTAGGAAACACTGGGTTTAGTGTATAAATTCAAACTGAACAGCCTATTCCACTCTGCTAAAGGCCAGCAACTGAGATCAAGAGTTCCACTTTCTTCAACATAAAAAAAATTCAAAGGGACATCCCCCAACTCCCTCAAATATAGGTCTGTCTCAGGTTTGAACAGTATGAAAAAACTGTCATCCGCAGAAACAACTGCAGAGAACAATATATAAAGGGGATAAAATTTTTCAGTGACAATTTTGAGAGACTGAAATGGAATTATAGAGGAAAATAAAAAACATTTCAGGAACCTCTAACAGAAAAATGTATTCTAACAGAAAAGACAGGGCCTGTAGGGATTCCTGCCATTGGGACCAACCAGATAATCAGTATCAAGGGCAAACTTCTCACAAACTCAGTTTGATCAAATTATTGCTCTTCTCAATAGGCAGAGTCAAGTGCTAAAAAAGGGTGAATAGTTTCACGTTTCTGTCTCTGAATTTAAACACAACTTTTCTCTAAATTCTAAATCAGCATGAAAAGGGATAAAAAGTGAAAGATGTGAAGTGCACAGTTATGCCCTATGCCAACTGAAAGGGCATTTTTCAGTGACAGCATGTTCAGAAGATCTAAAGACAAAGTTCGAATCAATGTGATGGACTGCACATACGAACACGTATACCCTTCCAATGGCAGGAAAATCAGCCAACCTAGACTATTTTGAACAGAAAAATTCACATTAAACAATTAACTGAAGCACTTTATAGAGACATGTAGTCTCTCAAAGTGTCTGCAGTCCCAAACAGCTGCACAGAAAGATACTGACTTAGCCTAACTCCGTCACTTGTATTTGAATTCTTACATTCCAAGAGTTCATTACTTTGGGACCCCTAAGACTAAACATGTCATGCTAAATGTCTGCAAACTCTGCTTCGGTACAAAGCAGAACTGCCTATCAGTTCTGCCCAGAAATTACAATACAGCCTTTCTGGTCTTTTGCTATTTCTTCAAATATGTCATCCCACTTAAAAAGGCTCAGTATTTCCTGGAGTTAATTGCTACCATTTTAACCAAGGATAAGCACTGTCCTCAATACCCAATACGTAATTCTAGTCAAATATCCATCGTGCATTTTTTAGCCTTAAGCAGGCTTTAGAAACTAATGCATTTTAACATGAGGGGGATAAAAAAAAGAAGTCTCTCAGAACACATTACAGCAGCCAGGAAAAGAATGCCCCTTAGCATGCTTACTTATGAGGAGTGGCAAACTAAATAATACTTTAGAAAAAATAATAACTTAGTAATTTGTGGTAAAATCTTTAAAGTAGGGCCTTCATAGATAAAAGACACCTTCATATATAAAAGACATGCAAATATTTTCTTGCAAGAAAAAGTAACAGAATTCAGTTTGAACCCACCTTTACAGACTGTGAATTTGTACACAGCAGTTTTCGGGTCACCAAGAGCAAGAAATCAATTTCTTCTGTACGCTCATGCACCTGGAAAACAGTATCCACAATTTAATTTTCATTAATTCATCCTCTTCTTTTTGACAGCTGCTTACTTTCCTCCTCAATTTTATGCTTTATTTTAGTAACTTGGAATAACAATACATTTTCATAGAAGAAAGCACACCTTTTGACACTGGACACGTTAATAACGCTTTAAAATCCCAAGAGTCTTCAGATGACTACAGCACCCTTTGTGGAAATCACGTCACTCTTAAGTTATGAAAATCTAGAACAATGACTAGGAAAATCAATCGTGAGCTCTAGCCACTGGTTCTACTAGAGCTGACAATAACAGATGAAGCCTATGATACTGCTGCTGGGTGAATCAGCTGTACTGGTAAGATCCCAAATGATCCAGGAAGGGACTGTTTTGGTTTATCTGAAAACTAAGCAAATTGAATGGATGTGCCTTATTCCCAATAGCTTCCAGCTATGACACAAATACACAACTGCTTTCTAGAAAATTAATTTACACCCAATTCTTTATCTATCCTAGCACCTGAGTTTTGTGACTGCTCCTTGCAGTTCAGCAAATACTCTTTCCAACACTATCCATGATGACCATATCCCATTATTGAATTACAGTTTAAATATATTAAATGCAGCAGCTTTTTCTGGAGGTCAGCCTTCACAAGTCAATATTCATTTCCTGGAAGCTAATTAGCATACTCCAAATATAATATAAAGGTAAGACTTATATTCAATACTGTCCCATTAGAAAACCAGATTTAGCTAAGGTAGTTTTCAGGCTGACACTGAGGTCTTGTGGTAAGAAGTCAAGATTTTTGGTCCCAGTTTGTCTTAGTATATTCCTAAATGTCTGCAGTACTCTAAGAGGGATGAGACCTGCAATTAAAAATGTCACGGAGAACATTCAGTTGTTAAAAATAGTGACTGTGGACTCAAGATCACAATGTCTATAATAGATGTGAGGGAAAAGGTGGCACAGGGGCAACAGGAGGGACTAGAATTCTGGATGGGGAAGCAAAACACACATAGAGTCTTGATAGATGGATGCTGCTGAAAGAAGTGGTACAAGCCAATAGCATCGGTTCAAATTACAGCACACACGAAAACAAAGTTTGAAAAATCTCTGCATAAACCCGTTAGGGGCCAGAAAACTTCACTCATTAATTATCGTATGTAATTCATAGTTTTTAAAACTGAAGGAACAATCTAACACTTCTCTATGTATGCATCTTTTATGGTTCAATTTTTGAATCTACATTTAATCTGCATTTCCTAATCCTGAGCTTTAAAACATTAAGGTTTCCAAGACTCTGTAATACATTAGAGTGCTCAAATCCTTCCTAAGACTGCCGCTAAAATTCTTTGGGCTTTGGGGTTTTTTGGTCTGTTTGAATGAACTAGTAAGTTTTCTTCATACAAAAATGTAACTACTTGCTCAATTTTTTCCAGGTTTCCAATGTACCATTTCAAGTACAGTCATGACAGCTTTCATAGTTACTGTAATAGTCTAATGGTACACCAAGTACTGTCTCCCTGCTCCTCAAATATCCAAGAACTAAAGTAGCTCTCAGCTACAATACCAGTAACAGGATAAAAATCAAAAACAGCCCTTATAAAAAATACAGAGCAAACCAAACCAAAAAAACCCCAAACAAAACAAATAAAAGACAAACAAAAAACCCCCACAAACAAATAAAAAACAAAACAAACAAAAAAACCCAAAAACCAAACAAACAACAAAAAAATCAAAACAAACAATAACAACAAAAAATAACACATCCAAACAAAAAACAAACCCAACCAACCAAACCTCCTCCAAAAACCCCTCCCAAAAACCTCAAAACCCTAAGTCTTCTTCTGTATCACTATATCACAAGATGTCATACATTTTACATGACTTATATTCATGATTTGCGACAGCACAATTTCATATCTGACTATGATTAACAGTCAAATATTGCTTTCCACATAAAACAAGCATATAAACATGTAAAAATACACAAATTACAAGTGTATTTTCTTTAGCTTTTTAGTGAAGTGACAGCAACAATAATGAATCCACATGACTGAACCGTACATCCAGGCAGGAGACAAAACTTTCACAGGCATATTTTTCAGGACAATCCTGAAGAATAAAGACTTTGTAATAGCCAAGTGAGTGAAAACTAGCTGCCTCCCCCTGACAGGCCTAACTGGACAGGTTCTTGAATTCCACAAGATGGATTTCAAAAAACATTTCAAGGCACCTTCATCAAAAGTTAAGCACTCCCAAAAACCCTTCCCACACCCTCAGTTCTAAACTTGTTGCTCAAAGGAACACTGACAAGCCTATCTCAGCAAGTGTTAACTTAGACAACTCATATAAAGCATCTCTAAAACTAGATGTCTGCACTTCTCTTTCCTTGTGTGGTAAGAGGCAAAAGAGAAGGCTTTCTTAATATCAAAATTAGACTTACTTCCAACAACTTACTTCATCAATGAAAATATGCGTGAACGGAGTCAGGCTCTTGGCAGAAACTATCTTCTGAAGAAGAACTCCAGTTGTCATATACAGCAACCTCGTCTCCTTTGTCAAAACGCTCTCTAAACTTAACTAACAATAGTAAGAAAAACACGTACTAGCTGGAAACAGATACTTGATGTATTTACAGAAACATGCATCTGAAAGAACTCCAAAATGAAGCTGTGTAAACCCATCAAAATTATTCACTCAAACTTGCACAACTCTCTGTACAACATTTTTCTTACCAGAACCAATTAACTGGTTTTTCTTTAGGAGAAATTTAAAGAAAAATTTAAAACTATGAAGTTTTATAAAGTATCAAAATTCCTTGCTGGGGGCTTTAGCGTGAGAACTCTTCAAAAACTTCTAAAGGTACATACATATATACATGTTTCTTTCCACTGATATAAAGAGCAAGAAAAAGATTTTGCCAAAACATAATTTGCTTACAGGACAGGAAAAGCAAAGAAGTTTAAGTTATCACCAAGACCAGGCAACTTATTCCTGAGAGGAAAGCTTTACAATCCTATCCTAAATAGTAGATTTTTGATTTCTAAAGTATTTCTGTAACTTAAGCTATCTCAGAAGCAACCTACCCAGGTAGGCAGAGCTGTGACCATTTTTTTATGTGCAGCTTTACATCAGCCTAGAGCAGATACCCTTGCACTCCACCATTTCCCCCTGTTTCTGCTCAGCTCACACAAGCACTGATGAAACAAGCACAGCATATCCACATACACTGTCCTGAAGACAGTCTGGAAGTAGTCTGGTATCATTTTATGTCTTTAAGACTCACTAGACTAATGAATCAATGTAGCAATTTTATGACTAATTAATTCAAGGTATCAAAAATCACAACAAAGGCTTTATATATAAACTATTTTGAAACAAGCAACATACATAACTGTGCTGGTTTTGGCTGGGATAGAGTTCATTTCTTCTTAGTAGCTGGTACAGTGCTGTTTTTGGGTTTTAGTATGAGAATAATGTTGATAATGCACTGATGTCTTGGTTATTGCTGTCATGTTTATGATGTGGCATGGAAGAAAGTAGATATAGGATAACAGATGAAGCAGAAGCCTGACACTGAAGAGCCCATGCTATGAACAACTCTGTCAGTGTCAGTTAGAAATCAAACTCTCACAGACCTGGAAACTGGACAAAACCAGATTTAAGGGTAACAAAGAACATCTAACACACACAAATGGTACTACGTGTATTAGGAAGTAACCTGAAGCTGCAGACCTATGAAGAAACAGAAAGCTCTAAATGCATGTTAGCAAACATATATACATTACCTCAAGAGGAAGAAAGAAAGGAAGAAACAACAAGAAACAGAATGAAGTAGAGAGGAAGAACCCAGAAATTATTCCTCCCAGAAAGGAATCCAGAAGCAGACAACTCTCCATGAACATCCCTCCCACTGTCAACCAGTGCGAACCCACTGGCCTGAGGAACCAGAGAAGCTCATCCAGAGAGAGCTATTGACCAGCTAACAAAGAAACCACCATCCCAGTAGCTTAGTGTGGGTACTGACAAGGAATTGATTAAAGCACCAGGACCTGTGTCAAAAGAGGAAAGTGACATCAAGTTTATAAACAGAGGGACAGAACTGAGCTTGAAGCCAAGCTGAACAAAGCAAAAGGAGGACACGGATTTAAGAGGAAAAACCAGTTCAAGTTTTTCACGTGTTAAGAAGGAACAACAGGATGTTCACAAAACAACCTGGTCATAAATGCATGAAAGTTCTGACAGAGCTGACAGGTAACTGTCGTAAAGTCAAACAGATAAAGTATGTTATTTAAGGAGTTTAAAGGAAAAATGACAGAATATAGTTCTCCTGAAATAATTTAAATTATTAATAATGTAGATGAGTCCAATGCAGACATATGTTTCTGTTGGAGTGCCACCACGATTTGTACTTGTTCGAATTTACAAGTTGATTTAATTACAAACATTTAGCAGCAGACAGATAGAAAACAGCAATTCCACTTTAAAAGCAGATTCTCTTACATTTCTTCAGTATGCTAGATAAGCTTATAAGTAATCAAGAAAGAATATAAAGTACTTTTTAACACATCTTAAAATAACATTTGAAATTTTCTCATACCTGGTATCCTACAAATCCACCTAATGTCCATGATCGTTCCTTGCTAATCCACCTGGCCAGGCTGCTGGCACTGATTTTCCGAGGCTGGGTAACAGCAATGTTGCAAGGGATAGATTGCTTCATGCAATAATCCAAAATATATTGTGGAATCTGTGTGCTCTTTCCACTGCCCGTCGCTCCTTCTACAATCACAACTGAATTGTTTTGTATCAGAGACACTATCTGAAAAAATTTTTGAAGAAAACTCGTAAGTCTACAAAACAACTCAAAACAGGTTTCAAACAGATTTGAAATATCAACAGCTTCCAGGCCACAAAGCAAGTTTCTCTAAAACACAGTACCATCTTTTCTATCATCTTGTAGGCATCTGGAGATAACTGGAATCCTAAAACACATTAGAAGATCACAGAAAAGAATATGGGCACACACTCATGCGGATATTTTACATGAATGTTTATAAACAGAAAGTGTAAGAGTAATGTTTCTTCCTCTAAGAAATTTTATGCAATGGTTTTGTAAAAAGCCCAGAAGTTCAATACAGTGTTTAGAACAGGAACAGAAGTTTCCATAAACAAAACCAACCAAACAAAAACACAACACCTCTAAGCCACAACAGAACATTATATTCAGCTTTATACCACGAGAGAAAGTACACTGATATTACCTTTTCCCTGTGTTTGGCTGTAGGCATATCCAAATCTTGACACTTACTTATTGGTATAGAAGTTGAATCACTTGATTCACGCTGAGACAATGAAGTACCTAGGCATAAAAATAACCAAGAGTAATTTATTTCAATAGAGAAAGGGACAGACCGGCAGGAGATTATGACAACGGTCTTTGGAAACCTAACTTCTCTAAAATTTGAATTGCATACTTTATTAATAGAATTAATACTTTTTAATAGTAGTAGATTGAAGAGATTTTCTGTGTTTAGGCAACTGCTCTTTTACTGGAAGCAACTCTGAAAAAACATTGCTTCTGTGTATAAGGCACCATCAGTGTAAAGGATGTATAAAATTCTATATGCTTTTCTTTTAATTTATAAACCAGCATTTTGCAATTTGCATTACAACTGCCTATTCTACCTGTACACGCAAGAATTTTTTTACAATACTGAAAAATATGCCTCATTTATGTACCCACATGTTGTTTCCCTTGAAGTCTATTGGATCCACAGTACAAAATAACCCATAATTTGATATGAAGACCATTATATTTCTACCACTTGGCTATTAAACTCTGTCAAGCACCATGATGACCTTTCATTCTGATACTACATTCTGCAGTCTCTTGGCAGGAGTTAGTCCCCATTATCACTGGGTAATACAGGATAAAACATCTTTCAGTGCCAGCATGAGTTTCTGCTCAGAGGTCTGCAGTCGATTTGACAATGAAAAACAAAAGAACAGGTCTGGAGGTGTAGAAGGGGAAAACCTGGACAAGACTGTGGTAAACAACAATTTCCCAAGTTACAATTAAACAATTTGGCTAAAAAACCCACAGCATAATGAAATCAAAAGTGGAAATGCTTTCCATTTCAAATGGGTTTCACTAGGTATTATGGTGAAACGGATACTTACATACAGGTAATAAAACCTTATACTTCTTTTTATGTCATTATTTCTCTAAGAAATAAGAGTAGTGAGACAGAACTCTATTATTCTTTATACAAAGGCAATAATTACTTTAAAATAAAGGCTATAGCCTAAATACTTGACTGTAGTTACAGCTCCCTTTCTTTAGAAAGGCGGTAACAATCCCACACAACAGTGACAGAGTTCTCTTGAAGCCACATTCTGCAACAAGAAAAATTCTTTTACTTGGACTCTGTAATGCAACAGTGAAAGGTGATCACTGCATAAGGATTTACCTAGCAGTACTAAACACATACAAAACCAGAACTTGATAGCAGCATCCCTTCAAAATATTAACTGTCCTTTTCGAAATACTTTTGGTCGAGTTTCTAAATATATTCCTCAGAAAAATTCATATATATAGCATTCTGCCACAGCAACACTATGCAAAGGCTGAGTGGCTTCCCCCTGGCACAAACATGTCACAACTGAGACATCCATAGCTGCGTGTGATTTGACCAATGCTGGAAGAAACCTCAAGCTGCTAGGGAACACATCCCAGTGTCAGCAGATTCCTGCTAAAGCCACATAACCTTCCCACCTCTATCAGGTTTTCAAAGAAACAACTGTGATTTTGAAAAGTTAAAATGTTAAAAGAAGAAAGTAGCAATTTTCTGATAGTGCTCATAAAATAAGGAGGGAGGCACAAAAATTTTAAATTTTAGGATTCATATAATAACTTTCTGTAATTCAATACAAAAACCAGTGTATTAGTAAGAAATCATTAACCTAAAATTCATTCTAGTCTGTACAGTTGAGAATTCCCAAATTTGGAAAAAACCAACTTCTACAAGATGGTCAAAGTGGTAAGTGTCCCATACATCCAGCTCTGAAAGGTTTCTCTCTGCACAACACCCGACAACCTCACTGAACCAAAAGTGTGTAAATCCTGGAAGCGCCAGTACCAATTGCGGAAAGAGCCTGGTGGGCCAGGGAAGAACTGCTAATGCTCTGCTTGTTTTGGGTAACAGTTATGACAAAGAATTTTTTGGTTTTATTTAATCATTTCAACTTCCTTTTCACAGCAGTATCATTTCTACCATGTTTTGCAGAAGCCAGAACTCTAAGTGGAGTTCCCTGATGCTCTGTTTCCCAATTCAGAAGCAGATCAGGCATTTGTTTGTCCTCTCAGTGTAAAAGCATAAGCTGTTTCAAAGAAATTGGAAAGCACAAGATTTAAACTCAATAGAATTTCAGATAACAAGGTACAAGCAGTACAAACACAAGCAGTTTCAGTAACTGTAAGATTTAAAACAGGCTATCAATTTGCACAGATGTTGCCTACAGTTAGAGCAGCAACTCTGAAAGTAGCTACAAAAGGGGTACCAATTCAGAACCTTCAGAGCAAATCAGCTTCTCATTTCCACACTGTGAAGGTTATTTCTTGACTACATTTGTATTCAACACCGTTCAACTCATAGGTCCTGGTCTAGGATAAATCTTGATCATTTATGACGATTCTTATGTTCTTGACGAGAACATAGACTTCCAGATCAATATAGCTGATAGTTACAAATACATCTTGAAGGTCTTGAAATCTGCACAATGAGCATACTACATTTGAGAAAAGCAGTCTCAGCTGTGGGACAACATACATAACAGTACAATTCTTATGCTCACTTACTGAGCGTTCTTATTCTACTATCCTAGCACAGTATTTCTGAGTCTGTCTGTAAGCCAAAGTTAATAGCAGTAAGAACCAGTATTTTCTGAAGTTTTTATGTTATTCTACATCTAGGTGGGACTTGGCAGTTCAGTCTCAGAATGCCGTAGGAATGTTCCAGCCTTGTCACTAACCAGTTTGCCTAAAGTCTGCCGCTGGATCACATAGCGCTGGGAGCAGAGCAGTGATGAGAGGAGGCAGGCATCAACACTGCATGGAACAGCTCCTGAAGCAACTGAGACTCCAGACAATGAGACAGACAAAGAACAGGGGGAAGGGGAGGCAAGGGACTGAGGAAAATATCTAACAGATTAATAGTAAGAGATTATGTAATATGCCAATATCTTTTTAAGGTTGTTTGCTGACTAGATGCTGCTTGAGTCTAGATGACTCAAAAACTAGATGATGTTTAAGTTACAGCTGGAAGGTTAAATATTATAAAGTATAAATTTCAAGGACAAATATTTTAGGGTAAACCAAGAGAAAACAGGTATTTACAAAATAAAGTACCAGGATGACTACACAGAAGTATTTCCTAAAAAGCCTAAATTATAATCCTGTTTCTTTTACAGAAGGAACACTGCTAGCATCAGTCCCATTCAAAGCCATGCCGGCCACTAATGCTGCTGAAGTTGCTAGTCTATATTAGACAGAATTCTGATTTAATAGGTGAGGGACATTGAATGAGTTATGGTATTTCCTTGCATTAATCAATACTACTGTATGAGTAAAGAAACATCTACAAAACTTAGTCTTAGTCAACTTGTTGCTGTCTTTCTTTTGCTAGTAAAGCATGTGAGGAACTAGGGAAGACCATGTGCCGGAATTACAACATTCGAAGCTCCTTCCAGTTTCTTTATTCCCCCATTTCCACCTTTCAATACCTCCTCTCCCACAAATTTTATGTAATGTCAAGGGAACAGAAGACCATATTTTGTGGTTAGGACAGAAGACGAGGTGCATTGCACATGGTGAACTGGCCAAGTGCCCCCACTGCATTTCAGCTGATGAGATCCTGAAAGTGGCTTCATCAGCCTGAGTTCCAGAGGCCAGAGAACATGCAGAAGCACTGAAGGACAGTAATTTCTAGAAAATTTCTCAATTTGTCACATTTTGGTATGCCAGCAAAGGTATAGAGAAAGCATTAAGAGAATGACACACAGAACAGACAAAACATAAATGTCCTTTCCTCAGTACATCAGCCACATTAACAAATTTGGAAATTAAGAGGCACAGTAGGAGTTTGAAGCTGAACTGCCCTGACAAGTGAGTCAGCCTCACAGTGCTTTTACCAGAGCTCCTAGGAAAGAAGTGCAATCGAATTTCTCTCTAAAGGCAGCTCAAAGCAACAATCAAATACACAGAGAAATATGAATAGAAAATGGGAAAACAGAACAAAGGCATGAATCTAATTATTGGTATCTTTTCCTTGCAGATTAATTTCAATCACATAGGTCCATTTATCAATACAACAAACTAGATGTATGCACATTTATCTATGCAATGGCATTATACACTGTGGTTTCCAGAAAATAAGGTGTTTACTTTTTAATAATGTTTTATATATAACAAACTAATGCACATACATCATTAAACAAATACATTCACAGTTTTGTTTAGAGGAGGAGATAGGGTAAAGACAATAGGGAGAAAAAGGACAGGCATATCTGAGTTTATAATAGGAACTAAATAATTTTATTTCCTTTTTTTACCTGGTTTATAGACAAGCTGATCACTTCCAGCTACATTCAGCTCTTGTTCCTCTGCTTGTCTGTATTTTTTACCAAACTCAATTCCAATGCTCTCTGAGATAGGCAGTCTGAAGAGGAAAGAAATGATAAATCAATAAAATTCTTAATCCAAGTCTTTGGTATCTCTGGAAATAACAGCATTACACAGAAGTTCTCCATGTAATGTAGGAACTACTTCAATGAACAAACTTCAGAAAAAAAAAATAGTGTATGCATTTAGATACCAGCCTGAGGAAAATGCCACATTAAATCTTTTTGTTTAGACTCAAAAAGATTGAGCTCCCAAAATATCATCCTTTAAGACTTCAATACCTAGGAATTTCTCTTCTAATGAAAGACTACAATTCCTTCTGAACAAAGATGAAATAGCTCTGTTTAATCAATTCTTGACACATACAATTAGGAAAACACATGTAATTCTTGCATGATTCCCTGGAGACAGGGGAAGTAGACAGGAGGAAACACAATCATCTCACTGCTTTTAAGAAAAGAATTTTGTCTTTAAGCCTAGAAATGATGGTGGTCAGGGAAAAAAAATTAACACAATCACCTGATCATTGAATTTTATGGAAATTATCATACACAAGAAAAGTTAATCATGATATAAATGTAATGAAATTAGATTTTAAAAAGTCTCTTCTACATAAACTGTGTGAAGAAATCCACATGAAATTCACTAGAGAATAAAGTAGCATGTAAACAATGATTGTATGGTTATTAAATTACAGAAGAATTTAAACATAGAAGAGTTCTGAACACATCAAAAGTAATTTTTTTTTAAACTAAATACAAGCTACAGGTTGAAGCTATGGTTTTGCATATTAACTTAAACCCTGTGCCCTATGCAGACCTTTCCTATGCAACAATTCACTAAGGGACAGCAAATCTGTTTCTATGTTTTATGAAAGGATAGCGCTGCAGAAATGTTTATGTCTTGACCCAAAAAACAGGCAATACTGACTCAAAAAACAGTGATACAGAAAACTACATGAAGATTTTAATACAGCACTATGCCACACAGCCCTCAACAGAGGGAAATTCCCAAGATCTTGATGCCACAGAGCACCCACCTTCTCTGCCAAGACAAACTTGCCAGCTTGGCTCTGCTACAGACAATTCACTCAGCCCAATTCAGAACAGAACAAATATTTATCACCTACTGCTGCCAACAAATTGGGAAAGAGCTTCTGATCCCATTTTCACAATATTTTAGGCATAGAGCTACATCAATTTCCCCCGGACCTCAAGTATTTCTTAATGCAAGGTTCAGCAGGATTGCACCCATCTGCACAATGGCTTTGTGAGCAACAGCTGACTACTTCCAACACTTGCTTCACTCACTTTTCTGAAACACCTGGAATAGAAAACACTCCTCAAAAGGCCTGAATCTGAGACTATATATAAAAAAAAAAAAAATCTTACACAGGATGTCAGACGGCTTGCAACGTAGGTTATTCCCCTGAGTGTGTAATAAACACAAATAAAACCCAAAAATTCAATGATGCTATCAAAATCAAGATCCAGTAGCTAAAATACCATAATGAAGCTTGGCTGCACAATCTCATTTGGGCAGCATTGTATGCATGCACATACTATACAGATTTTACCGATATAACCAATTATGTTTTCACTGTCATAAACCTGCAGCCTCACTGAGTGCACTGGACACACATCTTCTGAAAATAAAACCTGGTTATGCAGTAAAAGTAACCTGTCCTTAGGTTCTTCCTTAAGAGAAAAGCCATCCAGTGCAAGCAGTCAGTGCTGTCACAGACGAGCAGGTATTGCTTGACTGTCAGAGCCCTGAGCAGAAGTAAGCAAATCACCGCAACAGAAAACTCCCACTGAGGGACTAAGGATGGGAAAGATGAGACTGTGCTCCTTGCTTGCAGTTAAGACCTTGCAGATGAACCAGTATTTAAGCAGTAGCTGAAATAAGCTAAGGAATAGTAATAAATAACTAAATAAAAAAATAGAACTTATTAATTAATTATATCTCCTGGAATGTAAGAGTTTTAAGCATTTCTAATCAGGCTCCCAAAAGTATACGTATATATAAAGGCTTTGAACTTTTGCCTGTACAGCTTCAGGAAAATGAAGACAGTATGACCTCACTCATTTGTGAGAACACATTAATTTTTTTTCGTTTGGATATCTGAATATTTTATTTCAAGAATTAGTTTTTCTGTCTTCAGAAAACCGTACACAGTAAATAAACCTCAGGCTACACAAGATATTTAACAGCCAGTCATTAGGAATGATCATTGCACACTTGACATACCAAATCAGGCTCCAGTCTTGAGGAAAATCATATGCAACTGGAAGATTACATATGGGAATACGAAATGAACAAATAAGCTTTGCTATATCATTTATTGATGTTTTAATGCTGTACTGTTCAGTATTAATAAAATTAAAAGTTCACAGAAAAAAGGGACGTTTTAAGCAAAATGGAAAAAAAAAAAAATCACTATAAAGCTCCCTGGAGCTCTCCTAAATTACCAGAATAAAATCCTTCCAAATAACCATTAATATGCCATCAGTGGGAGGTATCGTCCTATATACCTGGATAAATGGAAAAATTTCCCTTAGATGGAAATCTAATGATTTTCAACAAAATTTGCTGACAGCAGAAGAATAACAAGATTCAGAAATTCAAATCCATTCCAGGCTACAAAAGGGCAATGCCAATGAAGGGATTTTCTGGATTCTACTTATGAATCACCTGTCTGTCCCATACACTAGTTATTTCTTCCCCATTTCTATTCCTCCTGAAAACCCATCTTTGGTACACCTACGATGTTATAGTATACATTCCTTAGGCTTTCCAGATTCCAGCCTATTCAGCTGCTCACACAGAACAGTCAAAATCCTACCAAATTAAGAAGCAGTAAAAAGCATTTTTGCGACTAACACAATCACTGAAATTTGAAGTCACCAACTGAACGAAACTCAGGAGATTTTAAGTACTCTGGTTTTTCTTCCTTGCCCCTCATTTTAAAAAGTGGATTAATTGATCTTATTCATATCGAGGGTATTATTTCATCCACAAAAGCAGCCAGGCTTCTATGGCTGAACCTGCAAACATATGACATTATGTTCACCGCAAGTGGAAAAAGGCAGAAAGAAATAAAAAGCACGGAGAACACAATCAATCAGTGACTTCACTCAACAAGTAACTGTTGCTACATCCTCAGATCCAGCCATGAAGGTGTGTACATCAAGACCCACGTATTTTCAGAAACACTCTCAGAAGTTGCAGACAGAACTCTGAACCTGACAACCAGAACCCCTTCCATCAAGGCAAAGAGGTACATTCCTCAACTTGAAAAAGAATTAATATTGTCTCTATGAGATAGCAAGATCATTTCCTCCTTCCATATCATGGAATATAGTGGTTTAACTACTGTAACATTTTTCTCAAGTGTGAGTGATCTTGGTAGATATGCCCAGTGAAACTAATTTTGAGCATTTGATTGAAACAAGGTATTTTTAAATATAAAATTAAATACAAGCTGCCACTTAATGGGAATTACTAAAAGGCAAACACAGTTTAACACCAAAAATTGTTGTCACATTCAACTGTAAAATGTTTTCAAATACACTCAGGGTGCCCTTCTTTAAACAAATTCAGTTAGAGAAAGGGCTTTCTTTTCTTCAAGCTACAGAATGACCTCTTATAAGTCAACAAGGCCATCATAACAGAGTATACTGAGTAAATATCTGTATTTGAGCACTTGAAATAATAACCAGAGCATTTTTGCATACACTCAAGTTACCAAAAATAGAATCAACTGCCCAATCTCAACCATAACTAAGACAGGTAATTTATTTAGCCCTTTCCAGTGACATACACTAATTGCAATGCCACTGCCTACACTGAACACAGTTAACATCCCTAGAAGAAATGCCTTAGAAAAGCTTTATTAAACGAATAGATTCATGCAATCTTATTCCCTGAAAAAAAAAATAAAAAACATTGCTTATGCAGCACACCTGTCTGTATAAAGAAAACACCCAAGCATGCAATGAAAGTCCAAAGATTAAGAGGCTTGCTTATCTAATTTCAAAAATATTTCTATTGACCACTTAATTCTGGGGTAGAAGCTCCTATTCAAGGCCACGTAACTTCTAGAACATGTCCATCTTAACAGACAAAACTGAAATATCAAAGTCTTCTGGGGTTGTGTTTTTAAAAATTCTTATACATGTACTTTCTGCTTATGTATGTTATGCCTCATTTAACACAAAAAATTCCTATGCACATGGGACTAGAAGTTGAACATAAAACTAGTGTCACCCATTTCACAGATCACAAGAGAAGGACTGCCCCAAGTCATGGCTTCTGTCACGCACACAAACTGTCCACCTATTTACAGATCTTTGGGGAGGGGGGAAATCACTTGAAAAAACACTTGGCCTCATAACATACAGAGCAGTCTTTTGCTGTACAATTTTAGTAAGATATATACAGTACACTGTTTCAAAGCTTCTTTTCTGAAACTAAAGTAATGTGACACTTTACATAACTGAACATTTACCATGACAGTAAGTAACCTTCCACTGGGTTTACTGAAGGACATACTAAAAATTACTTTCCTTTTAACTGGAAGTTGGCTTTCTATACAAAAGATTCATCCTATCTGCAGAAATACAGTAACTTCAATGAAATCGTGTACTATCATTCAAAAGTCACATTTCAGCTGCAAAAATAGACTATTTATAGAATTCAGAATAAATGTAATCTATTAAAAACTAAAATACAGATTTCACAAAGTCATTACAGAGTATTTCAAGAATCTAAGAATCAGGGAGGTGCATGCTTTTTTCCCAGCAAGAGAGCTGTTCTAAAACGTAATTTGCTAGATCTAGTGATAAAGCATTTTAAAAGGCTTGCACTGCTCTTCCTCACAGGTGTAATTCCGATTGGCTGTTTTAAAACCTTAACTAGCTGGGGGGGAAGAGGGAAGGAGAGTACTGAAACAGCTTTGCGAAATCCTGAAAAACTCAAATGCAAATGTTAGGATTTGGATAGACGATTGAAACTCCACAACTCAGAAATATTTCACAGATGTCAAACTAATAGCTCTGCACCACAGTTAAAATCCAAGAAACATAACAAGCAAAAATGCCAGGATGAAACAGCACAAATCCTCAAATTTACTGTCTTCTGCTCTGGGATTTTTTGTCAGTGAGATGAACTGCTGGGCTTCAAAGAACTGGACTCTTCTAGGAGATGAGCTGCTCTTTCTGCATCTGGTTACCAACTTGGTAAAATCCAGATTAAACAAATCTCAGAAAAAAAAATGCAAGTAAGAGACTGCTCTGAATTTAGAATAATGCTCATGAAGATTAGTATTAAAAGCAGGATCCCCTCAATTTCCAACTGCCTCTAACTCCCCTGCCTATTAGTGAAGAGTCATCAGCACCAGAGACATTAATGTTATAGACAGTCCAACAGGAAGAAATCAGCTTCAACCATGTCCTGTTTTTATTCATCTCAGCACCACACAAACTTCTATCAGTTAACACTGCTAAAAGAAAATTATTCTGTTGATCACTGTCACAGCAAAAGACCAAACAAGAGGTCTTACCAAGAGGCCTCTTGTGTAGACTCATTATGAGCAAATTTAGCTCGTAATTGTTAGAAAAACAAAAACAGTAGTCAAATGCTGTCTGAAGTGATCACAAGGTTGACTCACCATCTGTCTGCAACCCAAAACAGCCAGAGTGAGTTGTTCTGTCAAATCAAAAGAAAAATGCACTATGAAGCTGATTAAACCCAAAGAGTGCGACTGCATTTATAAATGGAAGGAAACCATCCAGCCTGCTAGCTATGGATAAATTACATAATGAAATCTCTCTCTGCTCAGATGATGGGATGGTAACCTTTCCATGTAACTGTTCTGGAGCTGGCTGGGATAGGATTATTTTCTCCATAGCAGCTCTATGATGCTGTATTTTAAAACTGTGACCAAATCAGTACTTCTGAAAACATATGTTTTAGTAACTGCTGAACAGCATTTGCACAGCATCAAGGACTTCTCTGTTTCTCTCACACTGCACTCTTCCCTGTCCTCTTAATAAACAGGCTGGAATGTGCACAAGGTTTTGGGAGGGGGCACAACCAGGAACACAACACAAACAAACCAGAGAGATGCCATGTAGTGCCATGCTCAGCAATAAAAAGGGAAAAGAGTGCAGTTTCAGTTCAGTTTGCCATCTCTTCAGAACTTGGCTGGACATTGGTCTGCCCTGAGAGGTGATGCATGGCTGCCTATGCATCTCTTTTTTGTTTTCTTTCTCTCTTGTTCCACTTCTTAAAACAGCTTTTTATTTTGAACCCAAGTTTTTTTTCTTTTTCTGTTCCATTCCTCATCCCCTATTTCACTGAGGGGGAGTAGGGGGTAAGCAAGAGGCTGTGTGGTGCTTTGGTGTCTACTGTGCTTAACCCAAACAATCAACAGCCCTTCACACAAAATCTATGGCAGCAAATCACAGTATATGATTATTATAATCAGATACTAAGAAAGAATTAAGGAATATTTAACACTACACCAATGTGTTGAAATGTTGGCTAGGTAGCATTGGTTATGAGCTGCTATCAGCACTTTTGGTCAAGTAAGAATTAGGATAAACATTTTTCAATGTCACACTGGGTCTCATTCATAAAGAGAGCTGTACTTCTTGCTCCTTTCAAGTACAAGAGTCAATAGCATCTCGGCACAGATGCTATAAAATTTTCCAGAGAAAATAATAAGAAGCTTCTCCTCCAGCCATTCTCACCATTTATCATGCCTGGATGCTCACATCAGTGTAATATTTAGTTAAATGGAGCTGGTTTTCAACAAACTGCTGTTCAGCACCAACCTCTTCGCAAACTGGCTTTGTCAGAAAAAGATGTGTGTTGTCCAACAGCATGCTCCATCAGCACAAATAAGTACTGAATTTGTAGACCTTAAAGGTGGGTACAGCGGCAGCCCCACGTTTAACTAGACTGCCTTATTTATTACAGGACCTGGCTGTCAGTTTAGGAAGTTCCTTTGTGTATGTGATGTCGAAACACGTCTTAAGACTGAAGTCTTCTTGCTATACTCTGAGCTGACTTTAATTTGCAGCTTTTTTCTCCCAGAATACAGCTGGAGCAATACTTGTCCATAAAAAAAACCACTACACTTGGAAAAACAGCTGATCCCTAGAGAACATTTATTCTTTGTGAGAGTACCACATTTTGCCAGCATGATAAGCCTGTTTCAGGAATATGGCTTCTGCATTATTACAGCAAGTTATTCATTACTGTAGTGTTGAAAGGTCATATTCAGAATGTTCAACTTACTTAACCAACACATCATGCAAATATTTAGGTATCGTGTTAAAGGTATTATTTTACTTAGTGTTTTTTTTTTTTAAAAAAACAACTTTCAAGATATTTCAAAAAGCATCACACAGGGTAAAATAAACATCTTCTCTCATATCTTTATAGCAAAGAAACATTACCTTGCCCTAAAGAGCCACATCTTCTAAAGTAACATAGTATTGTCAGTCATGATTTTCAAGAATTCACTCATGTCTAATGCTAATGTCCTGTGAATATTCATAAAACCACCTCACTATTATTCTTAAAGCACTCCTTTGGCATTACGTTTTGCTATTGCACCAAAGAAGCCAAAATCCAGGTATATTCAGCACCTTCAAAACATGCATTCTCTATATCCCAGAGGTAAGTTACAACTATTTACATCTGTATATTGTCTGTTGTACTCATGTCCTAAATGTACATAAATATTTTTCTCTGTAGCTGTGCTATGCCTTCAACATAAAACTTGACACGGACTAAGAAGTTTTAACTTAAAAAAAATGTAAAAGCAAGCAATAACTTCAAAGTTACATCTTAGTTGTCAAGCTCCCTCTCACATTTGTGATATCAAACTGGAGGAGACAAAACAAGACTTACTTGAACAGATGAGATTTTGAATATCAGATATTTTCAGGTTAATGGTCAGAGCCATGAACCATACTTCCACTCCTTCACATCAATCCACTCACATGGCAGAACAAAACCACCCTAAAAATTAGGGTTCTCCCAACAATGCTGGGTTTAGTTTCAACTCTTCAGTACAAACCACACCCAGAACATACCCAACACCATGGGTGCAAAACACTACCTTAGGAGGAATTCTTTTAATGTGATAGGTGCTAACATCACATTAACAATCTTTTCACCTCACACCAATAAAAACTAATAACAGACTCCCTAAATATACCTTGGAAAATCAAGGAGTAAATGGAACTGAGTTTAATCTATGCTCACGGTAAAAGAAAACAGAAAAAACCTAGCACATGACTATAGGAGCTGTTCTGCCACACACACCAGGGCACACTCGATATTCTGACTGGGGATGCACAGAGTTGGGCACTATGACATTATTAACTAAGTTACTTATAAAGACAAACTCCACAGTACCTTCAGGGAACAGACCCACTAGCAGCCTAAGTTAAGCCAAAACTTCCACCCTGACACAGCACTGCAGATCCACAAGTATATTTAGGGATAGCTGGGTAGAATTTTAATTCTTAACAAAGCTTCCAGGATTAACTATGGGCTACAAACTGCATAAACTACTCTACTTTTAAGGTCCAGTTTCCAGTGCCAGTCCCACATGAACAGTCATCTCTTCCTGAATACACACCTGAATTGCATACAAAAGTAGAAGCAATACAAATTTTCAGCTTCAATGCTCTCCTACCAACGGAAAGATAAACATAATCCTCAGGATCCTGCATTGAATCTGCAATGATGCAACCAAAGATTAGGTTGAAAAATAAAAGTCATACGTTTCTCATTTAATTACTTTGCACACCTTCCAGTATGCATCTCTAATTTGCAAAGACACTATAATGGTTTTACACTGTACAGCAGTTCATTTGCAGATTGATACAGTGGAAAAAAGTGGTGACATGTTAACTGTGCTGTAAAGGAGGTGGCAAGGAGCATTTTAATTTCATCTGAAAATCTGTCAGGACAGTTCTGTCATCATGAACCTAGCTCCCTTCTTTTTTCATAGTACCACATACAATGCAATGTGAAAACCTTCCAGTTGAAGAGAATTAATACTGACATTTGAATTTTTCCAATGTATAAGTAGTATCAGCTTTAATAACAGCCATACACGTCATCCTTTATGTTGTATGACATCTAGAACAAATTTAGAGAACCTCTGTTCTCCCAACAGTTCAACACACCAGTGCAGGGAAAAAAGTAGGAATGAGAAATACTTCAACGGAACAAAGACAGTCATTAGAATAAGGGCAAGAAGAAAGGTGGCGTTTCTTATACCATGGCCACTGTTTAGATTAATAGGAAGAGACTGGATAACTGGAACGGAAAATGGCTCCTTCAGCGACCTTTAGTGTGGACAGTGCCATCCCCAAGAATGAACCTTAAAAATGGATATGCTCAAAATATTCATCAAAGAAAGAAGGAGCAGGCAGATGACAGCCAATTGAGAGAGAAGAATGTCTATGGTAAGACTTACAATTCTGGGCTTTTTAGATCAGTTTGACCTCAATTTGTATCTCCTTATCATTCTATTCCTTTAATTAGATTAACGGGTCTTTCATGGCACACTGTAGGTGTTACAGCCTGACTTCTTTAAACACATTTGAAATGTTAATTAAGAAAGCTAACAGCCATGCACAGTAATGAAAAAGTATAGAACCATGAGATCGATTAAATTCATCTGGAAGAAGCATTTAATGTAGCGACAAAATCCTGAGCAACTGTCATATACCTCTTTTCTGTCAACACTCACTTAACAAAAGCTTTAGATGATCTTTACTAGAGAAAAACTATTCTTAGCTGTTTAAAAATGACAGCAGAACAGCCTGATCCCCCTCTAATGGGAGATAAGTCTTCCAGCATCTCAATGGCCTGAAACTTTAGTTTGATGATAAAAGCAACATAGTTATTTTTAGCACTCTACAGGCATAAAAATACAGCACTAAACTGTGACCTACAGCTATGCACAGCCAAGCATCACATCATACGACAGCCTTAACTTTAGCTACAAGCACGTCTGTAGTTGCTTCAGACTATCATTATTCATCTCACTACCAACAATACATTTGGATGGATTTAGCAACAAGCATTTGAAATTGTTACCATCTTTTTTCAAATTGCTGCCATCGGCAGAACTCAATTCAAAGGTAGGAGATCTTAATGGACTTGGTAGAAAGTATTTGAGAGACCATGTTAGGTTAAATGGATTACTGCTTCTCTCCAGTACAGAGGATGAAAAAGAACCTTAAGAGCAGAAAAACTTAAACTGTCATATTCAGTACAGAAAGTAATTTTTTTCTGAGCACAGTCTGAGTAAATGAAAAAAAAAGAAAAAAGAAAAAAGAGGAAAAAAGCCTTGTTTTCTTCCAGCAGTAGTAACAACCTGCAAACGGGATATGCTAGAATAAGAGACCTTCAAGCAAACTCACCTGAAACAGTACTGTTCACAGAAAACTGCAAAGGTAATTTATGTTATTTTATTCCAATTTGCATGCTTGTGTGTGCATGATTTGTTACAAACTGCAATTTAAAAGTCTATTCTACCAGATTTCAGTTTCCAGATTATGTGAACAATAGTTTAATTAAAATATTTAAAATTAAAATTGATATGTAAGTTGTAAAACCAGATCACGCAAAGTTTCAGCACTTAATTATTAATTAATTTCATTTTTCAGTGTATGTGTAACTCAGATTTTGGAGGTTTGGGGGGTTGTGTTTTGTTGGGAGGTAGTGTTCTTATTTGGTGGGGTTTTTTGTGGGATTCAAGGGGATTTTGTTAGCTTGTTTGATGGGGTTTGGGGATTTTTTCCCTGTTTTTTTTTTTTTAATCATATATACTATCAGGATAAAATACAAAATATTTCCAAGATGACAGATATGCACTTTCAAATGCTGTAAATTTCACACAGTATGTTAACTCAGAAAACAGACAGGAAATATTATAAGGTATAAGGTTTGTCATATCTCATTATGGTCTGGTGATTTTGTACAGCAAACTATTTTAGGATCATTAACAAAGTTTCACTCAAACATTCAGTTCCTAAGAAGGAAGTCTACAGGTAAAAAAGAACTCATCAGTTGGACAGACACAAGCAAAATTCATTTGCCTCCTCTCCCCTCACAGCTCAAAAATGCCACTTTTTGGCTGGATGAAGTGGTCAAAAACTGATTCCTGCAAACCCACAAGATGTCCTGGATCAGAAGTAGTTACAAAAACCCTATTGAGTGAGTTGAAATGGCACCTCAAAGAGCGTGAAAGATTAGTGCAAGAGATTGAAAATGAACAAAAAGTCCAGAAAACTAGCATGGATTACAACTGGCTCAAGAACTACCAAAACCCTCAAGCAACAATTCCAGCTACTGAGCAACGGCAGCTCGAAATTCTGTGCTCACAAATCCAGCCTTGCCAAACAGGAACTGTTCTCAGCAGGTAATTGTTTCATATTTCCCTAACTCTGAGTTCTCTATCACAAGTAAGATGTTTCCCTACCTAATCAAAGTTTGTATTTGGCTCTGATCTTCAAAAGCAGCAATGACTAGCAACTGGAACACATTTTTACAGGTGTTTTAGAAATTACATCTTCACTTTAATATGTTGGCACTTGAAGGAATTTTTAAATTAGGATTTTCCTGGTCTAATCCAAACAAAGGAAATCTCATGTAACCTTTCAATACTTCCAGTTTTTCCTGTTACTTATGCTACTACTTATTAAATAGCAACACAGTGACTAAAAATCAAATGAAAGGACTAATGCAATGCACTATTATGCAGAAATCCAGCTTTACTGTGTACAATACCGGAAGGCTCCTAAAAACGAGAAAATCCATGTAAACTTAAGAAAAAAATCCCTCCATGCATTTTATGAAGAAAAATTCTCCTATGCCTGCATTTTAAGTATATTTTCTAGGGACTCAGAAACGACAGAATAAGTCCATTTGCCTTTTAAAGCCCAGAATATACCTAAGGGCAAAGTCACTTTAAATCAAGTAACCTAGATGAGCCAAAAAGAAAAAAAAAATTAGAAAAAAAAATACCCAATCAAAATGGCTTTCAATCCACAATAGCTGGAGCACATCCAGTGCATTGTTAGAGCTCATTTCCTCTTACAATCTTCTGGGGGTGGTGAGTGGGGAAATGTGGAAGCAAGGAAAAAATTACACCAGAAAGCAGTCATTTCCTCCTCCCCGCCTTAAATGACCAGAGAGGAAACAGAGAAAAGTTTTCAGTGCTGATGATTAGATTTCCATTTTTGTTTGTTTCTAGATTTCGTGAAATTTTGGCAGAAAACGATGTTTTACCCTGGGAAATAGTCTACATATTCAAGCAAGTTTTAAAAGATTTTCTTACCACCATTGAGAGAGAAAACCAAGCAGAGCAGCTGGTAGATGCATGGAATACAAATTGCGCTGAACATTTCAGTCCGCGTGGCGACAGCTCCAACAAGTCTGACAAAGATGAAATCCCCACGGTTTCAAGTTATGTCGACAAAAACACACAAAGCATGTTTCCCACCTTTTCTCACAGAATCTGGAATCTACCCTATTACTACCCATCAAGTTAAGTTGGTTTGTGTTGCTTTCAAAAAGTTATGTAGCCATTCGAATTCCTTTCTTGTAATTGCCATCCAGACACATAGGAGTAAGAAATGTGACATGCTCCCCTTTTTCTCCAAGTTCAGAAATTAAAATCCTTTGTAATAGCTAGTATGCAGTAACTTTCAGTATCAACTCACCTTTCATCTTTATAGTTTCTTAGAGCTGTTGTGTTTGAAGCCATCTTTTAATCAAAAATGTAGATGTTTCTGAAAAAACTCTGAAGCATTTTGACTTTTAGCCATATAAAGCTAGAAGTATTTAAACAACAAAAAGAGATTACTTTCCATATTTTGAAACAGCATCAATCCACAGAGTGTTAGACAAAAACTTCTGTGTTTGTCACATAGCTTTTAGGCTCTATGGGAACTTTATACTGTGTAAAAGAAATGGTTTAATATAATATCAGTTATATCAAATAAACCAGTAAATACTTTTTGGAGCTGAATAATTATTTCTTAACTTCAAGAATAAGTTGCAGTTGAAAACACTGACAGAATTTATAACATACTGCATGTATTATTTGTACATTTTTTTCTAAACTATACTCTGCACATGCTGAAGTATGTGAAGGTGGACAGCTAAACAAAACCATGAGATATTTAACAGCATTTAACAACTTGCTCTCTGTTCCTGAAAAAATTAATGAAGTATTTAATTTCAAATAGCCGTTTTTCATTTGACTTACTGGAAGGTGTTCTGAAACCCGAATTCCACATTAAACTTTTAACATTTTGATCAAATCAGATGGTACTTCTCTAGAATAGCCAAGGAGTCAACAGATCGTTTCCAACACACAAGGTGTCCATTCTACATTTAAACACAACAAAATGTAATGTTTTTCAGCTGCCGTTATTTATCACGGTGGGCTCTTCAAAGTTTTACAAGATTACTCGCATGCGTAGCAGTCACAGTCACAGCAGGCAATTAGAGCAGAAAATCAATGAAAACATATGCCAGAACTCAGCTGGCTACATTTCCAATTGCGCTCCCATCACTGTATATAATAAGTTTTTACATGTCTTATATAACCTCTTCTTCTCCGTATTTCCTTCTAATCTGTCTGCCAGATCAGAAAAAATGGGCAAGACTCACATGGCCTAATTCACAGAATACACTATTTCATAAACAATACTGCTTCCTCTGATATTTTGTTCAAATATACTGAATAAGACATTCAGATTTCATCAAGTTGGTAATACAACTTCAAGGAATATTCTTATGCTCCACAACTGTACCCCCATTCCAGAAAGAATTTACTAATAATGCAACATAAATTCTAAGAACAAATGGCACAATCTTTTACTAAACACTTTTACATCTTTTTAAAAAAACTATTTTAAAAAAAGAACTTTGAAAAGCTTATGAGATAGAGAGCATTTCACATTGCAAAGTAAAACATAATACACACAGAACATTAAACAATGAGAACTCCTACATCAACCTAAGGGACAAAGCACTGGAAAACTAGAACAAAACATCTCCTACAGGTTTAAAATAATAAAATCTGCAACTCAATACCAACTAGTCCCTCCACCTCCCATAAACTAAATACACAAACCTTCAGAAGCATGTGCAAACTTGTTATATCTGCACTCAGAACTGCTATAATCTCTTTGCCCCCTTCTCGTCAGTTGTCAGTTTCTGGACTAGTAACAAAAATGCTGTTCTAAACTTACTCTGCCCTACTGATGCAGGTTAAGGAGTTGAATATTCATCTCCTCAAGTTCTGATCCAATCCACTGCTGCATGAGGGCAGCAATGGATTCAAAGAAAGGTTTTTCCTCAGTGGTAAGACTCTCCCAGCATTAAATGTCAAGTAACTTTTCTACAGGAAGGAGTGCAACAGGTACTGAGTATTTAAAAGGCATTGGCAGAATTAATATTACTCTGAGAATTAACATCCACAATGCTGGTTTGATAGCTTTTAAGTGGTCAAATGTGCAAGATTCCTGCAATAGCAATTCACCTGAGTTAATTTCTTAAAATGGTATCCTCACACCTTTTTACTGGAAAATAGGTTAAAAAAAACTCTAAAATGCAGCTTCCAAATTTTAGTTTATGGAAAATGCAAGGCCAGTAATGTGGAAGATCCACTTACCTAATGACCACCAAAAATGAGCAGGGAAAACACAAACAAAAACAACTCCACAGAATAACCCCAGATATAACTTATCCATTCTTCATAAACTTCACTTCAATTTCACTTTAACATGCACAAACACAGTTTTCTAAGTCCAGAAACAAGGACCATCAACTACACCATATGCTAAAAGGCAGTCACTGAATATTAGTTTAAAAATATATATAGGCATCATAGCCAATTTCATGTTACATGCCTGTACAATGCCACAGGTATGCACAAAAAGGCTCACCGACTTTCATATGCAGGTTTTATTCAGACTACTGAATCCAGTCCTAGTATCCACATTTCAGGGAAAGGAGGTGAAAGCAAAGGAGAACTGCAGAAGGTACAGGAAAAAGATTATCCAAAGGCTGAGACAATTCCATCCTCTGAGGCCTCACTTTGTCCATTTTTTCAAATACTGAAAAGTAGGGTAACTTTGTGGAATACAAGTGCTTCCTCCTGACCAAATTGTTATATACTCTCTCTAGTTAAAAAGCAGAGAAAAGCATAGAAAAAGCAACGGTGTAAGAGCAAAAAGCCAAACTAAAAACATTAAACATATTTTAAAGAAATCGGTCTAGTTTACTGCAATATGCTGCCAAGAAAATCTATTCCACAGGTCACCAGCTGGGACAAGCCATTTTCTAGAATTATGCTTACCCTTAGATATCAGCTAGATCAGACAGAGTAAGATTGCTGGAGGCCAGTCACCACTACCCTGGGGGAGATCACTGTACCAGAACTCAACAACTGCTTCTTTAAATACTTTTTACTTATGCCCTACACAATTTGCATGAGGTGATCTGAAACTACATTAGCCCTTACACAGAGCCAGCAGATACTTCTGCAATAGGCAGGCAGCCAACACAAACCACTCCGGTGACAGAAAGGTGAGTGGTTGTAATTCCAAAGGACAGCAATGTCTACCACCTACACAAGTGTCAAACACAGCAAACAGCATGCAATGTTTCCAGCTAAATAAATCAGCTTCAAAAAGGTGATAACTTGGTGAAAGGTACACCTATGAAATGGAAGAAATCAAAGAGAGAAAAACCACCTTTACCACACTCAAGCCTTCAACTGTTTTAATGTGAACCACAATTGTGTTGGTAACAAGGAAGGATTTAAGGGTCTAAATTTCTCCTCTTTCAGTTAAACATAATCAGGGGAATTAAAAACTTAATCAACGAGCTATTTAAGGATCAAAATTCCAGCCACAATTTCTGTGGTTTCTATTTCTATTTCCTTTTCCTAACAACCTCAATTACTAATACTGCTATTCTAGAGGTAGTTCAGGAAACAAAAGAATCTTAAAAGCCTTGGAAAATGAGGCATCATTGGTAAAGGAAGAGATCACATTCTGTATCTCTTTTTAAAGGAAACATGAGGCTTTTCAATCCCATTAAACAATCTCAGTAACATCTTCGTAAAGTATTACTTATTACACACAGTTGTGTGCAATAACACGGCTGTTATTACCATTACCAATTAAACGCACACATTCTTACATATAAATTTAGACAAAAGTAGTAGGCAGACAAGTCTCCATCAGTAATTCTATATCCAACTTCAAATAAATACAAATAAGCATTTGAAAAATCTGAGTAACTTTGGTTTTGAGTTTCCCAAGAAACAAATTAAGAATTTTAAAGGGAACAGAGAATTATTCTATAAGCAGCCTCAACAAATGAGAAATTCCTGTTTTCAGCTCTTCAAACTCTTTCTTAAGCCAGTAAACAAAATACACGCATTTCCTTTCCATTTAATCACTTGAACCTAAACCTACTATAGAGACTTCAAGTTTTGCAAAAACTCTCTAAATGTAAGCACATTCCCAGAGTTGTGAAAGAGAAGTATGCATGGAAACAAAACACCACTAAGAAAACACACCTCCTCATAGAGATTCTTTCCATTTTGTGGCAGTACGCACATGCACCTATCATCTATGCGCCAATATTTTACAGCTACTGGTAAAAAACTCTGTCTACACTTACATAAATGGTCATTTAGGATGCGTTTCGCCTCTGTCTCACCTTGGACGTGGAAGAAAAAATTTAAAAAAACAAACCTGTAAAAATACTTTTTTCTGTACTAACACAACTGTCAAACTCACAATTAGCTTATCTGCTAGGACTTGTGAGTGGAAAGAAGTATCTGTCCAACCAAAAATAAAGATTTTTCTCTGCCTAGGCACACAAGGCTTGATGAATCTCGTTCATTTCTCCTGCGTACAGAAAATACATGAAACACACTTTGCGGCTTAGCGCTCAGTTAGGTTCAAGAATCTCTTGTCAAACGCTTTGTAAGCACTGCAGAAATGTTACTGTCACCCAAGGACTGAGAAATCACAAACATCTTGTACATACTGGATTGAGGAATTACATTTACAGAAATAATTTTAAAGAACTATAAAATTTTGTCTGGTTGCTTCTGGAAAATTTTAACTACAGAAAACCCAGTAGCTCTCAGGCAGCGAATCAGAGCTTGGTAACAGCAGCACCTTTACACTGAAAGAAAAAAAGGGCTAGATATTTTGAGATGCCAGTTTTGTCCTTTACTTGAAGCACTGAAAGTTAAAAAGTCTCTGCTGAAATATCAGACTATATGATACCGAGATGTTAAGCAAAAAGTTCATTCTCAGATGCCAATGTACACCTTTTAAGAGAGTTCCTGAAATACAGCAACTTCTACTGCTGTGCATAACACAGGGAAAAATAAAACCCAAAACACTCACTCTAAGTGTACATCCAGCTCATTCTGAAAAACACTTTACTATATAGAAATGCATACAAAACAATTTCCTATGGCAACCACAGATACACTACCAAACCTGGTCTAAATATCAAGATCAGTGTGTACTGCAACTGTTCAGGCAACATCCACGGGCAAGCATTTTTTGGATTTCAATATCCAGACTCTGAAATTTCACTCTAGTGAAATCCAAATGTACCTGGCTGCTGTGCAAATACACATACACTTCTGATTTCCTGTAAACTCTTGCCATCCGAGAATAATGCGTAAGGAGCAACATGTCAATATACCTCTGACTTGCTTTACTCTGGTAACTTAAATGCTTCAGTTAGGTCACGAGAGCAAGAAACTCGTGAATCTCACTTATCACTCGTCACTGATAAAATTTTAAGTTTATACACCTGATTCAGAATAAACTCGGTCTTTTCTAACAGTTCTAACAGTTCTTCAACAGGACTTACAACAGCCACATACCAGCGCTAATGCACTTCAAAGAAAGCAAACTCTACACGCAACACATCTAGCGATGGAGACAACAGAGAAAAGTAGCAAATCAGAAAATAACACTAAGTATTAAGCGCACAAAAACACATCAGCCACAAACACTGCGGGGGGTGTTAGGCTGGAATCCAACAACTGCACACCCCGGGCCCACGGAGAGCAGGGGAGCCAGAGGAGGCTGCGCTAACTCTGGGGAATGTCCGGCACACCCGGGGCCACGGGCACAGAGCAAAGAGGAGAGAGGGAGGCCATGAAGAGCAGCGAGCCAGCGCCCGCACTCACCCCGCCGCTGCCACTGGTTCCCGTGCGGGGTGGCGGGGGGAAGCACCAGGGCAGTCAACCCTTGCCTCGCCGCCCTGGAGTTCGATGGCGGTGACGGCCCCGCCGATGGTGAACCAGTGTCGGCCCTGCTCCTCGGTGAATTTCCCCAGCATGGCGACGGATGGCGACGGATGGCGACGGATGGCGACGGATGGCGACGGATGGCGACGGACGCCGACTCCCGACACGCGGTCTAGCGCCGCCGCCCTTCCTAGCACGTGCCCGCCTTCCTACTCCCCGCCCGGCCCCGCCCTCGGCGGGAGCGCTCCTGTTTGGGATCTGCCCTCCTTTCCCAGCCAATCCACCTGCGGCTGCGAGCTGAATTCCTATAAACTGACCCCTAAAACTCACTAAAGCCTTGTCTAGAAAGGCAGGATATACAGACGCAGACCAGAAGTATATGGGACGGTCGAACACAAAAACATGTCATCCCTACTAGATAAATTTTAAATGAAGAATTGGGAACTGAAAGAAACGTGTCACTTGAACTTTCATCCTGTTATCCCCTCTTCTGAAAAAAACTGCAAACATCTGTAATTTCTTAAATCAGATAAATAATGAAAACCAATACAAAGACAGGGTAGCCCCTTATTTCTCTAATAGGATTTATCATCTCCACACTGAGTATCTGATCCAGTGCAGATATTTGGCTGCTTCATAACTGTTACTGTCAGATAAATACAAATCTAGTGTATATGTAGAGAGATAAGGATACCACAGCCTATGGTTGCTTAATGTAACAGCCTCAAAATCCTAAATTAAAGAAAGAAGGGGATTTCCTCATAAAAATGTCAAGAGGTTTTAAAAGTTCTAAAAGAAGGAGGTGAAGTATGTGCAGTATTTCATCAACAAAAGTTATGCTCCCATACTAAATGCAAAAAAAAGCCTGTGTAAGCTCTAAGAAGGCTTGCCCTGTGTGACAAAGCTAATATTTAGCAAATCTATACACCTGCAGATTATGTAAATCACTCAGTAGGAAAGTAAATGCAGTCTGTGATCCCACCAAAGCATTTTAACACACACATACACACATGCCTGTTCACAGCCACGGGAGGCCCGGGTGGTCAGCCCCGCCTTGCACTCACAGAACAATGCCCAAGCACAGGTCTGGAATTCCAGCCACCCAGTCCTTCCCAGCACCTGGAGGAAATGGCCTGCAAGGCACGTAGATGCCTCATATCTCCTGAATCTGGCCCAGTGGGTGTCTCCTGCTCCTCCAGGACAAGGTATTCCCCAAGGGACATGCTACATAGGCCCTTCCTGGCATTGTCCTGGCACAGGACACCTGCTGAGCTTGTTCTTGGGAAGCAGGACTGTGGTGAAAGTCTGCATTAGAAGAGCCAGCAGGTGGAGGGAGGTGATCCTGCCCCTCTGCTGAGCCTTGGGGAGGTGAATGTGGAGTTGTGTCCAGTTCTGCACTCCTCAGTGCAAGAGTGACATAGAACTCCTGGAACAGGTCCAGTGAAGTACAACAGAGAATGACTGGGGCACTGGAGCATTCCTCTTATGAGAAAAGGCTGAGGGAGCTGGGCCTGTCCAGCCTCGAGAAGAGACAACTGAGAGGGGACCTCATCACTGTGTATAAATAGCCGAAGGGAAGGTGTCAAGAGGATGCATCCAGGCTCTTCTCGGTGGTGCCGCGCAGTAGGACAAGAGGCAATGGGCAGATGCCCGTTCTACCTGAACATGAGGAAGAATTTCTTTACGGTACAGCTCAGAGAAGGTGTGGAGTCTCCCTCACTAGAGATATTGAAGAACTGTCTGGATGCAATCCTGTGCCAAGTGCTCTGGGATGACCCTGCTTGAGCAGGGAATTGGACCAGGTGCCTCGCTGTGGTCCCTTCCCGCGTAACCCATTCCGTGATTCTGAAGGAAGCGGGATTGGCACCGCCGCGGTGCCGGGGCGCTCTGGTCCTCCGTGGCCATAGGGGGCGCTGCTGACCCCACTCGCCGCGCGTTCCTTCCCGGCGCACCCCGCGGCGGCAGCGGAGCCGTCCCCATCCCCGTCCCCGAGTGTGACCTTCGCCGCTCCCCTGGCACGGTGGGTCGGGGTCCGGCGAGCCCTGGCCGGGTCCTGCCGGGCAGCGCTCGAGGGTGGCTCGGGTGGAGGCAACGCTGGTTCAGTATGGGAACGGGGGAAGGGAGGAAGGGAGGGCGGCTCACAGCGCTGGAACTGCGCTGTTACCCGCCTACGCTCGAGCAACGGGTCGGGCCTCGGGCGGGCCGCAGGTGCCCCGGGCTGCGGGGGTTTGTGGCGGGGACGTTAAGGACGCAGCAAATACAGCGTTGTTCCGGATAGATTTCAGAAAAAAAAAAAAACAGTCAGAACGACGTCTCGCCCAAGCAGGCCTTGGAGAGAGGTCTCTGCCGGGCTTTAGCACGACGTTAAGTGGAAACAGCACTGTTTAGTCTCTGTATTTTGTAGCGGTGGGGAAATCTTTCCTTCCTGTTCTGTTCAGTTTCCTTGTTTGTTAGTATGTCTTGATATTCTGCCACAGCAGAGTGATTTATTATTCCACTATTTATCTAAAACTTCAAATAACTGGGAATTATTAAGGAGGTGATCAGCCTCCTTAATGCAGTGTTCTTGGTGTTAGTAAAAGCACCAAGCTGTTTCAGGAACTTTGGCCACAATAATAAATTGTTGAAATTACTCTGTAAACAAAGATAAATGTGGTTTTGTCTGTAATTATACATGAATTGCTTCAAAGTTGCTTTCATTCTTTAAGAAGCACCTAGATTTTTCCAGTTGTTTTGACTCTGGCTGCTCTTGCATCCTTTTCTCTCAGAGACTTGCCACACGATGTTTTACATTTAGTAAAGGCAGATAAGTGAGTGAGCATTACCTCAGAGAAGTTTAATTCTGCTTTTCTTTCCTGGGACTCTGCTTCACCGTATACTGTCTGTATGTGTGTATGGCTGACTTTATTGGGTTGTAAATAGTGCCCATGGGGTGAAGTGCTGTGCATAGGACAGTAGAACACGGGGCATTTCAGTGCAGTGTGGTGCAAATGTGAACTAATATCTATGGGACTTAGGATAAGCTTTATTTTAAAACATCCTACAATTTTCTCTTTGTCTAGCTAAGCTGCATGGAAAGGAAAAAACCCACCAATACTGACAGGCTTCTTGCTCTTGGGGCATATTTTGAAAGTCAAATAGTCATGATAAAGCATGAATTCATTAGCTTAACATCATTTATTTTGCTATTTTGAGTAGAAATTACCATGCTGGAAGAGACAGCTGCAAGGGAGGGAAGCTAAATTGGTAGTGCAAGATAGGAGCCTCTCCGGCTTGTCTGGAATGAGTCTTTCTCCTGAGGGAATCTGGAAACATTAAGAAAAAGCTGTCACTGATAGGGAGAGAGAAGTCTATTGCTACTCTGTAAATGTTCTGTTGATTCATCTTTGAAGCCTTTCATCAGCTGTGATTTTTTTTTTTTTTCTTTTTTTTTTTTTTTCTTTGTGTTAAGCCATAAATTGTAACCTGAACTCTGAATTTTCATTTCTTTGCTTTGGAATAAGTACTTTTGCATGCTTGGGGATTTTTTTATTAACCTGTGAACTGCTGCTGATATGTGTCAGGAGTGTGTGTGTGTATACATAAAGATAGATGGATATATTATGTGTGCGTGTGCCTGTATGTGTACTAAAAATCTAGCAGGCAAGAATGCAGCTGCAAAACTTACAATGACAAAACTTCTTATAATTTTCAGATGGTGCAGGCCATGATTCCAAAGGCAATCAGACCCATGAAATTCTACTTCTCTACAGTATATCAAGAAATATGGGTTGGTATAGCATTAACAAGTTACGCCTACTACAAGATTTCTTTTGGGCGTAAGTAACACATTATAGTTTTCATTAACTGTTACCTTATAGATACAGTTTATAGAAGAAAATAGCCATAACAGAAATAAGTCATTGAAGACACCCAGCAAAAACGAAATTAACATTCTTACTTAGGGCCAAGTCTTTGCTATAAAAATCTAGATGTTTTAAACGCTCATTGTAGAAGGTTCCACTAACAAAAATACTCAAATATCAGTGTAACTATGCCTACATGGTGAAGATTAGATAATGTAGTAATTGGTTTTTAAAATGCAGATCTAACTTACTTGCTCAAGATTTTGAAAATAAGTAGTTTTTAAAAGCTCAGAATGTGAGCTACATCAATGAACATGAGAATGTGTGTTACTTGGTGACACTGGATGATTTTCTCAGAGAAAGAAATAGAATATGTAACGTAAAAATAATAAATTTGAATGGTCCAGGTCCCTTAAAGCAAAAGGGTACAACAGATTATGGTGTCTTTAAGGTCTTGTTTGTCTATTTAGTCTATGTCAAAAAAACCTCAGGTGAAACCCTTTACTGGCTGTCATGATCAATGAAGTGTTTTAAGTTACAGACAAAGTTCACAGAGAAACGAACCCCTTGCTGTGGGAACAGCTGAGAGCTATTACCTCAGCATTTCTTCAGCTTTGTCCAAATAATGTGTATCATTCCAAAACTGATACACTGCACTTAAAAGCTTAAGTAAATATAATTAGTTGAGCTTAATGAGTACTTAATGACCATTAAGTATGAGTAGTTGAGGAAGAGAGGAAGAAAAAAAAAGTTTAACTTTCAGTTTAACTTTCTAGTTCAAGGAGAGTTCAGAATGGACAGACTGTTTCAAATGAGTGTTCATGTCATGGTACTCTAATTCATAATTTAAATAGATGTCCTGGTGTAGGCTTTTGAGGGCCAAAAAACCTGGATAAATGGGAACTGTATGCTAAGCTTTATTTGAAAGTTAAAATAGTTTTTAATAGCTGTAGCCCTTTCTGCACTTTGGGGAACAATTTTGCAAATAGTACATGGAATTATAGAAGAGTATGTTGTAGGATAAACTAGACTGGAGGGGACCTCTTGAGCTCACCTGGTCCAAACCAGTGCTTGAAGTTTGAACTGGATCAAAGTTAGATCCGGTTGCTTATCACCTTATTCATAAGTTGAGTGTTTCCAAGGATGGAAATTGTACAACCTCTTAAAATCGTCCTCCTTATGAAGCATTTTTTTATCTGATCACTGTGAATCAGCATTTTAGGAGAACAATTACAATGGGAATGTAAAACACAAAGGAAAATTTTAAAGCAAATTTTTCACTTAAGTTTACATCCATATATTATGTGTATGCATATTCATATATTTTGTAAAATAGTAACATTCCATAGATGTTTCTTTTGAACTGTAGTATGAGTCTTGATGACTACAATTCCTAAATGAATGGAGTCTTGGTTAATTAAAACCAAACAACTTTTAAAAATCAATATAAAGTTTACAGAGATGTACCATAGAAAGTATATGTTGTACGCTTAAAAATGTTGTTCAAGCTCATAATAATAATCTAATAATCTAATTAAAATTTATCTACAAAAAGTAAATAGGAAATATATATTTTTAACTGTCATTGTTCAGCTTATTTTTTTTTCTTTTTTTTCTCAGGTAAAAAAGGAGCAGCAAATAGTAAGTATTAGAGATCTAATACCTTGTTATAATTTTTAAATGAGTGCAGTAAAAATTAGCTCAAAGTATTTTACTTTATATAACTTTGGGGCTTAGGTTACACATTTAGCAAATGTTTAAAGACTACTTCAAAATAAGTAATTTTGGTTGTATTAATAATTTCATAACCTAGAAACATCTGTGGATCCGAACATAAATTGTCTTTTGCGTAGGTTTTAGGAGTAGAATGGAAGTTCTATACCTTGACTGGGCGAGGAATTTTTTAAAATAGTAACAATCATTTAATGGAATTACTTAAATCAGTGTGATTTCAAGAGTGCCTGCTATTTTAGCTGTCAAGAAACTAGAAAGTATAAACTTGTGGTTTTTGAATGTGTATTTTTGTATCTCTTTAAAGCAGTGTTTAGATATTTATGGACAGTTTCTTCTGGCATCACACTGGAATTTATTTTTTTGTGAACTGCTGTGTCTCAGTTAACCTTCTGCACCATGAGAGAGAACCCACTTGCTCCCAGCTGAATTTGTACATGCAAACATTATTTACATTTTTAAATCTGTAATTAGAGAAAATACTGTCCAGTAGATTTAGGATAATAGTGTAAATAAACTTCAGTTATGGAAGAACCATAGCAAAGCCAAGGAAGAATGGGTTTGTCTATAATTGTGCTTTAAAACTTGCAAAAGAGGATTTTTAATATTCACCAAGTTTATTTAGGTACCCAGTCTGAGCATATTGTTTTATTTGAAATGCCAATTCTTGTGCTCAGATATAGGTACAGCAGTCACTTCTAGGACCTGCATTACATTCCTGAATTGATTTGCTTTACTGTTTGAACAGTCTAAATCGTGTCTTTGTTTCAGAGTCCTCTGGTTCTGGCCATCATTAAAGATCTCTTCTCTTCTTGGAAATGAATTTGGTGGATCATCATCTCTACTGCAAATGAAGCAAGTTACAACTATAGGGAAATTAATGCTAGAACTGTACCTGATCCATCTGCTGTAAATGGAACAAGAATAAATCCATTGAGCAAAAACTAATTAAAGATGTTGAACAATAGATGCTGAAGTGCAGTGTTAACCTAATTTTAGAATAAGCATTTTTTGTTTTCTACAGTTCTTCCAAGTACCATGTGAAACTTTTTAAACAGTACTTTAGAAGATACTAAATCTTCATAACTAAACTTCTTAATAGAATTAGATTCCCTTTTTTTCCCCCCTAATAGCTTTGTTGGCTATTAACTTTTAAAATGTCATTAATAGGATGCCAAGTATAAGGACTGAATTCCCAGCTTTTTGTGAACTTGTGGTGCAGTAATCAAGGGTACAAAAAATTATTTATTAAACCTTAAATTTTTTAAAGAGGATCTTAGTTCTGCAAGGTTTAAAAGCAAAAGTTATATTGTTATGAAAACACCATGCAAAACATTTACAGATATTTTTTAAAAGTGTGTTACTCACAACTATTATTTTTTTGTCCTTCATATTACGTAGAGCTAAGGAATTATTCTGAAAGGCTTTTCCTTTAGTCACAAATTTTTCTAAGGAATGAGTAATATCATGCCTATATTGTATAAGAAAATTGATATTACGTGGGCTTTCATTTGCTATGGAAGCTTATGAAATCTCAGAATTTAAAGGGAATGATGAAATCACGTACTGGCAGCAGTTGGTATGAGCATAAACATTTAATTGACTTCAAAGGGTTTTCCTTTTTCCTGAAGATGTAGAAGTAATATATGTATTACTAGGATGGGTCATTAGTGGTTTTTGCAGATAGCTGTTAGAAAGAACTCCATAGCAAGTGTATTTTGGAAACTGTAGGAACATATGCTATCTTATGAAAATCAGCATTCCGAACTATACATACTGAATTCTGTACCAAAGATACGTATGTGTAAAACCAAAACTGGACTTCATGTCATGTTTTGTTTAAATTTAGCCTAATCTGCCTTTGAGAAGATTAAGAGGCTTAAGTCATTTTAATGACTTAATGCTTGCGTACATCTTTTTAACTGCTTCACTGAAACATCTTAAATCTTTCAGCTTGATTAAAGTTTTGCTTTTCAATCTCCTGACTGCAGTATCTGGCCATAGCTTAAATGTTTTGTATTTGAATACTCAGGAACTTGATAACCCTACCTGCAGATGATAAACATTCCAAACACTTGCCTTTAATTTCTTCAAAATTTATCTTTATGCTTAATAGCTGTACCTACTGACTAGAGGAAAATTACCAGTCTTATTTCTCTGAAAGCTTTTTTAAAGAAGGCAGATATAGCATCACTGAATTTGAAAAGGTGTCTGTCTTCCATATGTTTTTGACATTTATTCCGCCTTCCACAGTTTTCTTAATTGCACCTTTCCATGATACATTTTAGCTGATTCTTTAATCATTCCTATATGGATTTTTTTTGTTTCCTCACCACAGAAGAATGAATGAGAAATAGGAAGAACTCACTACTTGATTTTTCTTAACATAATATCAAAAGCATCCAAAAGAAGGAAATAGAGAATAAAAACTAGAAGAAAATGGAACTTAAATGAGCAGATATTAGGCTAGTGGTAATTATAGGGTGGGTGAGTTGTGGTATACTTAATAAGCAGTTGAGATTGAAAATTTATGCCAAGTAAGGAACTATAAGAGCATTTGTAATGCAAATTTATGATCACTAAGTTATAGTTCCTAAGATACCACACATACTTCAAATGACCTGCTTTAGCAATTTTCAATTACAAAGCTCAGGCAAACTGACCAGGGGAAAAAAAAGTTAATCACTCCAGGATTTGCTTCACTTCAGCCAGACCATTGGCACTGAGGTACATCAAAATGCTGTTCTGATCTGGGTTGGAAGGCAAGAAGAATTTCTGCTAACGTGCCATTGGAGCACACTTAACTGCACTTCTAGGTAAACTTAACCTACTTCAAGTCTTAACACCTTTTTATCTGACTTGCTTGATTTTCTAGTAGGGAAAGAAAGTACATATGGGCAGCAGTGTCTGGGTTATAAAAATGATAGTTTCTACTGAAACAATGCTATATGCAGCTGGTTCTTCCATAGGTGCTTCTCTATCAGGAATTTCTATGAAGGCTACAGAATATCCCCTCCTTTGTGATCCTTAACACAAATATCTGCAAAAGATAGGGGAAGTAAGACTAGTGTTTATGTTTAAATAGATGTTTTGTTTTTTTACCTGAGTAGCATACAGAAGGAGGAAATTCAGTTAGTGGCTTGACTCGAAAGCAGAAATCAACACACCCATAACATGTAACACCGGTAGTACTATCTATACTTCCTGCTCCTCTATGCTGAAGTAATGTAAAACACAATAGAGGAAAGCAAACGAAGGCATTTTAAGAGCCATTTCATATTTACAGTGAGGTGTGGAAAGCATAATCAATTTTCATTGCAGCACTAGCACCTGGAGCATAACCCTAAGTAGAGAAACATTGCAAGGAGTACCCACCCTTGAAGTGAATACTCTTAGACTACATGCCTTTTTTCTTTTTTAGTAATTTAGCTAAGGTGATTTCTAAAGCTAACTTTAGAAGATTTTCTTGTTCAGGTGGGTGTCTATACAGACAACACTCAGCTCCTGAACAAACCCATTTTCTATGCAAATGACTATGTAAGATCAGGACTTTAATCCATGGCCATAATATTCACCATGACTGACAACTGAACACTGGTGAGGGATATGTGTCCTGCACATTGATGGATCATGTTTCCCTTTAGATGCTGTCTCTTTATATTGCTGACATATCTAAAACAGGATTACATTTAAACTTTATGTAGTAAAATAGTTAAGCAACTATATTTTTTTTGTTGCCTGTAATAAGGCATCAGCAATGACAAAATGTGACTGTTTACTATCTTTGCCCTGATGGTGGAACAGCAAACATCTGTAGGGGTTGAAGAGCTTCATCCAATTACATCAGCACCATCTTGACTGAGTTTTGTTGTAGCACTGGTAGTTTATTTTTTTAAAATCAATACAGAACATGAAAACTCAACAGCAGGAAATGCTATTAATAATGACAATGCTAATACCAGATGTCTTTTTATAGTACAAGTACTTCTGTATTTGCCCCTCCATGCTGGGTCTTGCTTACGGCGGGGATTTCTCATTTTGGAGCTCGGGGACTTCTAGACATTTCAAGTGCTGTCCTACAATTAGGAATCTCAGAGTTTCTCCTGCATGCTAATAAAGTATGATAGAACACTCCAGGGGAGCAGCAAAATACGGGCAGAGCCAAGGAAACATTAGTCACAAGGCCCAACCTACTTAACCTCCTTAATGGCTAACCTGGAAAAAACCCAAATGTGTATTCATGTTAATTGGGAGGATGAGTAAAGCTGCAGGAAGTGATCCAAAGTAACTAAAACAGCTGAACTAGTCTCCTGTTTATCTGAATCATGGCAGCAATCCCCTGTTTGTAGTACAAATGCCAATACAGAGTATTGTATGTACATGTGTATTGTACTTTCAATCCCTAAGGAAGGAACAGCATCAGGTGATCGTTAGACACAGGTGACAGTGTGTGACATCACCACCAGCTGGCTGAAACCAAACTGAGGAAATCAGTGTGTGATACCTCTATTGTTTCATTCACGGAAATCTGTAAAGTTACTAGGAAGGAAAGAATAGTGAGATGGAGATTCCCTGAGGCATTAAATATGTTAGTTAACAATTCATTAAATGGAGGAACAAGAAGTGACAAGATAGTGCTTGAACATCAAACTCTGAATTCAAACTGTAATTCCATGACCTTTAGCAGCTCATATTTTTAAGAACGTAAAGCCACATGGCTGATTCGGTAATTTATTAAAAACTTGTAAATAAGACAGTCTTTTGTAGTCTACTCCACTGCTGCAGGCAAAGTACTTGGAAACGATGACTCTCTCCTAACTCAAAATGAACTGACCACCACAAGAATGGATGATTTGGATGTTTTAATTAATTTTTGCTAAGGGTGCTAAGATGTCTTTGGTTGTGGTTTAACAGTATGAGTACTCTGGCAGCTACACCAGCTTGTGGAATTTGCACCCTTACACCGCAGTGCCTTGCTCCTCACAGTTGTGCTGATACAACTATTTGTGAATCTGATCAGGCGATTTTTCATAATTTTACATTTTTTTCCTCCTCTGAAATAACAAAACAAGCACTTACTGGGTTTTTTTTTTCCATTTTCCATGGGTTCCAATTTGGACCCATCTGATTCTGTTTACAGCAAAGCTGCTTTATAACTAGATTATAGTGCAACAGTTTGGGGGGGAGGGGTTTGCAGAAAAGGCGCAGAAGAATCAGAATTTCTATCTTCCCATTCACTCAGCCAAGTTCCTTAAGTCACTGTATCCCTGGTAATAAGGTAATGCAAGTTTCCTGCTCATACGCAGCTACGCACATGATCAAAGCACTGTCTCTCCATAAGAACTGTCATCAGCGTCAACAATCAGAGCAATAAAAAGAATGCAGAACTCCACCCTGTATACAAATCAGAAGTGTCAGCTTGTGCTCCAGCAAAGGCAGAGCCTTGCTTCCTTCCTCTGAGACAGCACATCGCTTTCTCGCTTTTTCTATCACTTAATTAATTGGGACAAATGAACAAACAAGTAGGGAACAGGGAGAACCATTGGATGATAATATCCTAATGCTCAGTACTAGTAGGGGGAAAACTTTTACTTATAAAGGACAAAATCGTTAGTGGTTCATCAAATTATTTTGTTTGTCATCAAATGAAAATATACTTAATTATTATGATGTTCTAAAGGATCATAAAGGAACATTTTTAAATTGATATGACCTTTAACTTTATATCAAGACAGTACCTTCAGTGATCTGCTGGGAGAGACAATAGAGATTTCTTCAGAGCTAATGAAGTGTGTTTGCTAGGAAATGATAATGGAGATTAAGTGGGTGGTAGAACTAAGAGCAGTATACTGAATGAATCCCATCTGTGGTGACTGCTGCCTACACAGATTTTTCCTGCAGTATTAGTTGTAGTCTTCATTTCTTGTTTTAACCTGTTGTGTTTAGCATGCTTTTGATAATATTAAGAATTGCTGTAATTAAGGGGGAATTCTTTAGGTATGAAGCAGAAACTGTTGTGAGGTATTTCATATGGAATGCTATGTAAACAAGCAAGATGGCAACAACTAAACTGAAGCAGAATATTATGGGAGGAAAGGAGGGATTAATAAAGTGGACTAGAATGTGAAATGGCATTTGATAGAGTACCAAAAGTACAGGGAAGGATACCCTTTTGGGGGAGGTCTAACCAAAAGCATTTCTACTTTTATAATTAACTCTATTGTTTATTTTTTCAAGATACATATATGTATCTGTCTCAAGCTATGCTTTTTTTCAGCACTATTACTGACTCTTTACTCTTGATGCTTCAGGTATACCTTTTAATTTAGTGCAGTTGTACAGAGAAATAGCCTTGTTTGAATTCTCTTATACCTGACATTACAATTCTCTCCTTATACTCCTGATGTTGTATTCCACATATCACATACAGCTTGAAAAGAAAATTCTTTTGGACTCAGGCTCTCTAGACACTTCTTTAAAAAAATTAGCTAAAATTTAAATTCTGCATTTCTTTCAGTAAGCTAAGAATTTGAGTCATACCAGTTTTAACAAAGGACCTGACTCTTAGTTTAAGTAAACACAGAGACATAATACTGTTCAGCATACTTTGATTTAGTTAATTCTTTTGGAATAATACAACTAGAAAAGGAATCTTGGAAAAAATATTTTTACTTTGCTTTCAAATTATGTATTCTTATTAATGCTATTATACCTCTTTTAAAATTAAGGCTAGTAAGTTAAACATGTACTCAGGCATTTCTAGAAGGACGGAGATAAAAGGCAAGAAAGAATGTTTCTCATAGGAAATGGAAGAAATATAAAAAAGATTCCAGTACCTTGTGTGGTAGATTGTCCATTTACAGAACAGAAATACTGGTTTTGAATTTGAGACATAAGCAGTAGACAAACCTTTAAAGTAGCATCTAATCATCCCCCAGCAAGTAGGTTATTATTGGGTGTACTCCTCCGTGATGTACACACTCCTTTCCAGCCTTTTAAATATTCTCAGGTTCAGCTGCATATTATGGTATCTTCTTTGAATAAGTTAACCTAAAATAGATTCTAAACACATACCAGTGATACATTTTCTACTGTCACTATTTCTAGAGCTTTTCATTGAATCATTTTCAATAAGGTTCCATCAATGCCCTACACAATTCATCTGCCTCTACTGTTGACATTCTTCTGTTTATGCAGCTAAGAATTGTAGTAAACTTTGTTGTAGGACCACAGTAGTAAAAATAAAAATTATTCAGAAATGTATTTCTGGAAGATTACAAAACAGGGCACTTGGAGACGGAATCAATTTATCTCATTAATGTTCCCTGGACTGGAACATTTGTTGCTTTACGTGGAAAAGGAATATTTACAGAAACAGAAGGGATGAACCCTAAGCATCAACAAGGCACAAACCCATTACTTTTATAACGTGAAAAAAACATCATTGCAAATGTTAGGTTACATATGCTGGTCGGATTACCTGAGTGCAGATGCTCTTCTGCCAAAATGAACTATTAAAATAGTGTTTGTGACCAAAAAACTCAGATTCACAATAAATTGTATACACCTGTACAGAAGACAGCCATGGTCGGACAATTTTTGGTAATCCAAAAGCCCAAAAAATGATCGTTTAAGGTGGTATTTATATATGTACACATATCTACAGCTATATATGTATCTCTATCTATATAGATACATATGAGAGAGAGAGATAGTGCAGAAATGTTTTCCACAGAGTTATATCTTAAATCAGAACCACACCCTGTTTCACATCTGCAATGGTGTTTTATTGAAACAGATTAAATACTCTGTACTGTATTTTCAGAGGAAACTTACCTTGCATATTCCAATCTGTAAAATCTGTGATCAGTGCATACACAAAAAAAGGGCAAAGAATGTAATTTCCAGTAGTGTAGTCTTAGTAATGTAGTTGTTTAAAAGTAAGTATAAATAGATTAGTTTTTTTTTTAAATACACATTTAATTTGGTTTATAATTTTGCTCTCCTAACTCTACATGAGCATTCTTCTGCTCAGAGGCATGTTTTCCTCTCTAAGCCTCCTTTGCACATCACTTTGTCAAAAATTGCTAGAAAATACTTTTCAGTATATCCCAGACTTCAGAACTGAGCACAGGACTTTCACAATCTCCCTTTCCAAGCTGCAATCCTTCAAGTTCACCCGTTACCAGGTACAACAACAGAAAGCATGAGCTTCATTATATGATACCCTCTTTATGTTTGTTCTTACTAGATCTATTTACTTCTAGAAAGGTAACAAAGAAAAGGACAAATACTAGTAGGAGATGCACATTTCAAATTAGGAATTACTGGGTTTGAATATTGCAGTAGTACAAATCTTATATGAAAACAAACCTGCATCTGATACTGCAGTAAACATATGAAAAGAAATTATATTGTTTTGAATGGTATTAAATAAGTAGTTGGCCATCTAAAACAAGGAAATGATGTGATTAACAGAAAAGTTGAAGACTAACCACTCACCATTTTTGCAACATAAGGGAAAAACTAATCATGTATCACAGAATTCTGCATTAGGCCTCTAGCTGAAAGTATTTGAAATCACTTTATACAGAAATTGTTAAAAACACTTAACTACTTAACTCACTAAGTCATAGTTGAGATACATGAGAACAATTTTAGTCTTACAGTAAAAAATTAAATAGCTGGACTCAATCTTGAAACGTGACCCATCCTTTTTCCCCTCACATTAACCAAGCGGTACACCCAAAACACAGTAGGACATAAATAAAAGAGGAGTAAAGAGTGAAGAATTGACTGTCCCCTTCCTAATTAATGTTTCAACTAATAACCCATCATCTGGGTCATCTCAGATACTTGCACTCATCATGGGCATACTGAAAATTTTAAGAAAAAGGATTTTTATAAAGAAATATCTTGACAGCCCGAATGACTATAAAGCCTACAAGTACAAGCAGAGAGAACCTCTCCCAGGACATTAAAGTTTTTGTTTTCTCCACCTCTTTGCATATAGTTAATGGCTTCATTGTTATAAATTACACAGGAGTAGAACAAGATTTTCCGTCTATAAAGATGATGGCAGATCATCTGTCTTACAGGACTGTATCTTCTCAAGCTACAATAAAAAACAATACCTTTTAATGTAATAATTTTGTGAGAGTGGATAGCAACATGGTCCCAATGAGACCACAGCATTTTCCACTAAGTACGTGCTTTTGCATCATGTGTATTGGATTAAGTATACAATTTCTGTTATTGTTTGAAGAAATTACCTCTAATCCACCAAATGCAGGGCTGGAACACATGACATACCAGACACTCAAATCCCAGGAAGTGCACACAGCTATGCTACACACACATAATGCTTCACTCCTGCTTTAATTGTTACACTTCTCAGAATGATGCACTGAGTGCTGGGCTATGGAAACTTCAGATCATGAGTCACCTAGTCCAGCATATATTACTTTAGAACATTACACAGTAGTGATGAAAAAGTATCTTTCTCCTGCTCACGTGTCTCAAATACTGTATACCAAACAGACATCAAAGTGTTTCCTTTAGGTTATTATTTGTAGTTTATTTATCTCTGAACCGGTTTGGTGGGGTTTGAAATGCATTGGCTGTATGTGAATTCAAGCATGGCAGCATATGGCTATTGTTCAGTATGAACTATTTATTGCTGCAGCCTTAGGAAGTCACTTGATTCTGAAATGAAAGGCTACTTAAGGCCACAGTAACAAATTTATATAACAAATTTATATACCTTTCATTTAAATATACACTCTTACTTTACACTGTATTTCACTAAAGATTTTAGGCTCCTGCTGTGAAACTCCCCTTGCAACATTCAGTCCTTTTGTTTGTATCATTTGTCACACAGCACTGTACTGTAGCCACCAGGTTAAGTGCCTGGCAAGTTAGAAGTACTTCTGTCATTCAGTTTCTTAAATTGCTTACCTACTCAGAGCCAGTTCCTCCTGCATTACAGCAAATGCAAAATGCAATTTTTGAAAGTAGAGTTGTATTCTGTAATAAAGAAATCCACCTATTCATTTAGCAAAGAGACATCATTTTCTCTTAACATACACACACAAAAAACCCCAGTGCTCCTACCTATACTCACTCTTAGAGATTTTATTCTGCCAGTTGTGAGGGAACCCATCTGAGCTGTAACCATCCAAAAGTCTACTCCTTAATCAGAGCTAGTCATCCAGGCTCCATCTTAAATCAGTACAGAGATAGGCACCTTCAAAGACCAAGACATTTAGATAGCGGGATGAGTACCTGGATGTGAATGAATTATCTGCAGAACTGTCTCTCTCCCCTCCCAGTCCCAGTTTATCTGTAGAAGCAGCCTCAATGACTGATTGAAATGACACACCTAACTTCTACATTAGTAAAGTTGGATAAGATGGATCCCACCCTAAATGTTTGACCTCTGACACTGTTGCTGGCTATAAATAGCAGTATCTATTATTTAAAATAATACCACATGAAAAGCAAAAATGTTACATTCATTCAAAGTGATTTTCCTGTGACACCTCCAAAGCGTGAAAACATTTTCCTGTGCTCTGGAAAAGCATCTTAAGAAGTGAATGCAAAACTGGAGAACACTTGAATCTCAGAAGGCAGGAAAGCTCATTTTCCTCCTTTTGTCTATGCATAGGAAAGAAGTAGGAGAGATTCAGACATATCAGTTTTTGAAATTTTAAAAAATCTACATTTGAAAATCTCACTAGAAGATACTTGGAAAACAAAAGAAGGATTTGGAATTTCAGTAGGAGTGCTTCTGAAAATTTCATTAGTCTCCCACTTGTCTCTTTGGGAATCTCTTCTTGTCCTAAGAATAATAATGATCAAATAAGAGGCCTGGCAATTTATTAACAGCAGCGAAACCCCCTTCTTTCCAGTAAACCTAGGTTAAATACACACCATGTTTTGGTCATTTTTCTTTATGTACCCATAAATTCCAAGTGTTTTAACAAAACACTAAATGCTGGTTTATGCATTTCAATCAAATTTCAATTTCTAGGTTAAAACTTCAAAATATGACTTCTGCACATCTCAAAAACTTGCCATACCATAACTAATAAGCATTAATTCTTCATTTTTTTATATATTGTAAGTTGAATAAATGCCTGTTAAGCTATAGTGGATTCAATTTGTAAACTTAAGTAGAATTGCTGGGGTTTTTTAAGAACCAAGAGGAGAATAAAAGGTATTTGTATAACATTTTAATACTTACACCAACAAATAAGCACAAACCCTTTCCTTTAGAAAGAGGTCAGCAAAATTAGAACACCTTTCACAAAGGAAGCGGATTTGGAAGCAAATAATTTGGGTTTAGTACCTCTGGCTTTATCTGCTTCCATAATCAAATTCTCTTCCCTTATCTTCTTAGGCATTCCCCAGATCCTGACTGCTTTCATGCAGCCTCAGTTATCCAAGACAGGCAACTGACTTGTAGCTATCACTGGCCCCTCAGGCCAAGCACCATAATTTCTACAAAATTGGACCAGTCATTTGGCATGGAAATGCATGAAGAATGAGGAAAAAAGAGTACATTATTATAAGTGACCATTTTTCTGCTCACAGTAAACAGATTTCTGGTTATAAGTTGGAATCAGAAAATTTTATAAAGGCTGCTTTGTCTCTTGACTGCTAAGAGAGTGGTTCCTGAAAAGATTTTTCTGTGGGAGAAGTGTTAAGCAATTTCCCATGCTGCAGGTAGAACTTTAAGTATTATAATTGGTAAATGTTGGTTAATATTTTTTTTCTTTCCTTGTTTCTACAGAAAAACTGAGATGGGAAGGGGATGAGGCAAGTGGTGTTTTCAAGGGAAGCAGAAATAGAAGTAGGACAGACTTGCATATAAAGTACATACTCTACCTTTTGAAGACATTTCCTCCTAGCTCTCAGTATCCAGTCTGTCTGGTTGCTGCACTGGCTCAACCATCATCTGCCAAAAGCAACACAATGTCGACAAACTTTTATACTACAGGCCATTGTTCCAACAGAGGAGTTGCATGGAGTGTCTGCCTCCCCAGCAATTGTCTACATCTTATTCTCCCACTTTTCATTTTGCAGGCATTCCTGCTGTTGTGGTGGAAAAGTGGCATTATATTTATAGTATTTTAATTTTTATTATTATTCAGTGAATACAGGGAAAAGTCAGCTATCAAGTACACCTGAAAAAAAATTATAGATCACCGTATAAGAATTGCTGGCAATGAAAATTAACCTGGTTAACGAGAAGGACTAATTCTTACAACAAGCATGACAAAAGGTATACAATTCCCTTGTTAAAATTAGAATTTTAGAATTTCTAGTTGATTAATATTAGAATTACTGCAAGCAGTAAAAGGACAAGTAAATTTCTATTCACTGCTGTTATTTTATTTACTAAAGTTCAATATGAATTTGATGAATATAAATCACTTCCCTTTTTTTTTAAAAGATAGATGACTGTGAGCATTTTAGAGCCTGTTTCATTCAGGTCAGCCTAGCTGCAGGCTAGAGAGAATACTCTTCTGAGTAGATCTTGGAGTTCTGTATGGGGTTTGAAGTACCATAGTCTAACCTATTTCCAAAGCTCCATGTGTGAGGTGGAATCACAGTCTACAAGAACCTGAGGATGACATTAGTGTAATTGCCAGCAAGTAGCACTCCAATTTGTATTTGCAAAATACTGTTAAACTGGCAAAGCACTAACTTGTGATGCTAACAGATTTTCCTTGTAGGACCATTTCAATAAAAGAGGCAGAGGTTTTGACCTGTCACAAAGCTGACACCAGATCTTGCAAATCCACTGAGGATACACAGTGAAATCTTAAGCATGTATAAATTAAGATAATTTGCACAATTATCTGTTACAGAATCTTACATGAATTGGTTATGCTTACCGTACAGACTCATACATTGAGATTATTATGCTATTATCACTTACCTTCAAAGACTTACACAAACATTATCTAAGCTCCTCAAAAACTTGCCAAGTTAACATTTTTTTTCCACTCCTAGCTGAGATCTGTCACAGTGTTCTGCAAATAAAGTAACAATGACTGGAAATTAGCCATTTTTAGAAACAGTTGGAGCTCTGGGTAGGTCCATGTATGCTGTAGATTAGGATTTAATACTCACAGCAATATGAAATTTGTCTACATTGCATGTGTTGCAGTACTAACATATGGTGATGTTTTGACTCCTAGTTGAGCTTGGCTTCTTCCAAGCTGTTAACTTTCATCTTGCAGTTGTAGCTCTACAGAATGAGAGACCAGAAAATGAAGGAAACGGAACCTTACTTTCAAACACGAGACCAGATCTCATCAGGACAAAAATACCTTCCCCTCCTGCTGCTAAATGGAGTTTTGTGCATCAGACAGATTTCACAAGGAAGGGACGGTGGAAGGTGACGCTAGACATGACGCTCCCCAAGGTGTGTTAGACCAGGACAAGCTGTTGGGAAGCGACCTCAGCTCACAGGCACGGGAGACCACCGAGCCCCGTGTTACTGCCCAGCTCCTTCCACACGCCCAACGGATCGCGGACAGCTACAGTGGCGGGGCCAGGCCGGGCGGAGCCGCCCCGCATTCCCAGCATTCCGGGGACAGAGAGCTCCCGGGGCCGCTGCCCCTTCCTCCACCGCCCGGGCCCGGGGGCAATCGGCCTCGGGCAGTCCGCCCATAGGAGGCGGCGCCCGCCGGGGTCCGGCCCGGGGGCAGGGCGGCACAGCGCCGAGAGGAGGAGGCCGGGCCCGGGAAGAACCGGCGGGACGAGCTTCACGCTCAGCACGGCGCTGGGAGAGCGAGAGAGTCCCGGCGGGTACGGTAGGCAGGCGCGAGTCCCGATCCCGCATTCCCGGCCCGACCCTGCGGTCACGTGCGGCCCCAGAGCACCTCCCCGCGCGGCCCCGCCCCGGCAAGGAGGCGGTAGCGGGGGTTAACCCGTGGCGGAGCGGCGCGGGCGGAGCGCAGCAGAGCAGGAAGCGCCCGGGGAGGGAGGCGGGAGAGGCGGCCGCGCTCCGGAGGAGGAGGAAGGGGGTTGGGAGCCCGGCTGCCGTCGCCGCCTTCGCCTCTTCCTTCCGCCCGCTGCGCGGAGCGAGGCGCGCGGGAGGCACCTGTCACAGCCGCCAGGGCGAGCGCGGCGTCCTCCGCGGTGAGAGGCGGCGGCAGGAGAGGCCCGGAACAGCTCGGCGGGCCCGGCGCGGGGAAGGCTGCGGAGATGATGCCGGTGAGTGAGAACGGGGAGAGTTCACGTCGTCGCTCCCCGGCCTGGCGCCGCGCTGCCGGGCGCTGGGACGCCTCGCCTTTTCCTGCGGGGCTGCCGGCGGCGGATGGAGTACGCGGCGCCGCCGTCATCCCCGGCGGAGCCCCGGCCAGCCGGGGCAAAGGGCTGCGCGGCTGCGGAGACGCCGGTGGGCTCCGCGCCGGGGATAGGGCCGCGGGTCACCGCCGTCCCTGGCTGTGGGGGGACACGACCTGCCCCCGCCACTCCGCCCGGGGCGTCTGCACCGGCAGTGACAGGTCGGGGGCCGCATCCCCCCGGGCTGTGCTGGAGCGGCGCCTCATGGAGCCCGGCGGGGAGCACTGGGGTCGCCCCCAGGTCGCTGCCGGCCGCCGAGGCCCGCCGTGAGGCGTGGGGCTGCGCTGTGTTTGGGTGAGTGGGTGTGCCGGGGGTGTGTCTGTTCGTTTCGGGGTTTTCCACCCAAACCCCGATCCCTTGCCGCCTGGGTGCGGGGAAGGGTTTAGCCGTCCCGGGGCAGGCGGCCCCGGCCCTCCTGCCGGGGGTCAGGAGAGCGCAAGCGACAGCTCCGAGTCAGCCTGGCTCCCTCCTCGATTCCTGTCACCGCTTTTGTGAAACGGTCGCTTATTTATCGAAGACAAACCCTTTCATATTCCCGCAAACAACCTTGATTGTCTTCTGTGACAGAATCCCTGTCCGTTTCCTGCTCCCCGCTTCCCTCCCCTGTCGCTGTGGGCTGATGCAGTGGTCAGAAGAGAGTTGTTCCTGATGACTATTCGTTTTATGACAAGATCCTTTGGGACGGAGTAATAAACAATCACATTCCTTTTGTTGATTTCTTTCAAACTCTATTTTATCTCAAATGTGGCTTTATGAGATACTCCATATAAGGGACTATCTCCCATGTTTTCTCTAATTCCAGTAGAAGTTAGCTTTTTATTTACAGTTTCTCTGCAGTGTTTGCAGCCGAAGCACTGCAGCAGAATGTTGCTCTCCGAGAACATGAAAGACGTCTTTTACAAAATTTTATTGCTCTAAATAGGTTTCATGACTGAGAGGAGAAAATAAATAGCTCAAACTGGGTGTAAAATTTTAGACTGAAGAGTACAGGTAGTGTTTAAAAGCCAGGTATTATGACAAGCTTTTTACCATCATATGTGCTTTAACTTCCAGCCGCTAAGTGCCAAAATACTCTATTGATACTGATGAGAATTGCAGTGCACTGGGCACATTAGAAACCAGCAAAAAAGTTCATGGAGTTACAGCCTTGTCCCATGAACATATGGACGTTAGCTTGTAAAAACAAAAACAAGGTGACAGCTTCATCTTCCTTCTCAACCTGGCTTAGGCTTTACATTCATGAAATTCCTATTAAAAACCCAGCATGCCAATGACATACAAAGTCAGAACAAATGTATTTGCTTCCCATTGCTGACCCATGTGTGGGTTCCAGGTTAACGTCATAACTTGGGTAGTGCAGTGACTGACTTCTTGGAAAGTTTCTTTTTACCTATTTGAGTGCTTCTGCCAGTGTCTTGTGTTACCTTCTTGCTTGTTCAAATGTAGTAGTTGTTTGTATTTACTGGAAGGTGGTTGAAGATTCAGACTTCTTACTGTGTTTTTGAAACACACTTCAAAGCATTTTTAAATGACGGATGAATTTTAATAAAAACAAATTACCTTGCTACAAGGGTAGTAATGTTGCAGATTAGACCTTACTGAGTCCAAGTCCTAAGTATTAATAAGTATTTTATTTTTCTAAAGAAATTTTAGATGCTGTTATGGACAGTCTATTGGTTAGGAATATGTACTTTTTTTAAAATGTATATTTAAATGGACTCATAACAGTGCCTGTAGTCTCTCAGCTTTTCATCCCAGGTGGACTACAAGGATGAAAAACCCAACTCCATTTACTGGACTCATCAACATATAATATAAAAATAATGTGAACGTATGGCTGTTGAACTGAACCAAGTGTTTTAGGTTTTTTACTTTATGTAATTAGCAAAAACATAAAATAGCAAGGGGAGAGATTTTAATACTGCTAGACTTATCCACTTGTTACAACAGTTCATCATTACAGTTTTGCATCAACAAATTAAAACTAAATGTTAACAAACTTTTGTAGTTTCTTAAGATTCACATTTATTAGACTTGAAGTAATTGTCTTGGGCCATTTTTGGATTGGTAATTTTTTGGCATTTTGTGCAACCATTTTTAAGAGTGAAGTAGTAGCAAAAGTCCCTGTTTTTCTCCTTTCATTTGTGTTGTGATTTTTTTTTTTTCTCCCTCCTGTCACATGAGGAACAATGTTACTTCTCAGAGGTTTTTATCAATTACAATTTCTTTTATGAGTGGGATTCTTCCCTTTCTGTTCTTCAGCATCCTTTTCTTACAAGGATTTTATTCATTATCCTTTTTCATATTGTTTACTCTGTTTCTGAAAAATATAAAATAACTATATTCTTGGTCCTGAACACAGTTTGGCTTGAAGAAGAATTAATGATTTAGACTACAGTTTTCTCACCTGTATTTTTTTTCCCCCTTTGCTTTGCTGATAAGACATGTCAATCATAAACCCTTTCATTGCCCTCAGGACATAAGGGCTATGTGTGTGATGAGCTTATAATGCTACACTGAATATCACCTCTGCTAAGTGTTCCTGTAAGTATGCCCTGAATATAGGGACCCTTTTTTTCACTGAAAAGTAAAGGTTAGTGTTTCTTGCATTCTTGGAATAAAATGTACAAACCTAGAACTAGGTGGTATCCTTTCAAAGAGGAAATCTTTTGGGTTAAAACAACTGCAGTTGTATTTATTTGCAAAATGTTGCGGATATAGCTCCTTTCTCAACCTGATTGGAGGAGCCTAGTTATGTATATTTGTGTTCTATTTGCCCCAGTAGAGAGGCTTTTTTTGGTGGTACTTCAGACTTTGTGTTTGAAAGAGTGTTGGAAACTTAAATAATACAGTTAATGCTTTTTCTTTTTGAATGGCAGTTCCAGGATTACCTCTTCTGTCAAGGATTAGCCATATTCCTTGGACACAAGGGTGCATACAAGAAAGAAGTCACTTATGAGAAGCACTATTTCCCACTTACAAAGAAATAAAATGGAATAAGGAACAGACACATTGGAGAAGTGTGCAACACTTTTTTTTTTTGCCTTAATTTTGGGTATAATTGTTTTATAGCGTGTGAGGTAACACCAAAGTAACAGCACAGAAGTGTGTAGAGTCTGTACACCATCAATAAAATAAGACAGGTGATGGTGGGTACCATGTTAGAAATCATGATGGACTGAATATTTTAGGAGGGGTAGTTAGTATTGCATCTTCTTCTAGCAGAGCTTTTCTTGTTTTGCCTTTAATTTACGAATATCAGCGAGGCTGCAGCTGTCATTAGTGTTTTGAAAACATTTAGGAGGAACCTTGCGGGACTTGGTGTGAGGCTCAGATTTAAGGACTTGCTGGACACATCTCTATGTGTAGGATTAGGTAGTTGTGATGGTTGTTTCCATAGAAGGGAGAGTGAAAAGTTTAGAGAGTCTTTAGTGAGTTTATTTTTTTTTTTCTAGTTAATTTTGTGGGACACCGCAAGTCTTCTCTGAAGATGCCCATGGCTGATGTATATTTTATGTTAGACTAGGGAATTGAAATGTAAGTTCCTGACCTATGAAGACAATATGACTGATAAAATACAAAGCAAGGATGGATATCTGCAGGAGTTATTTTTCAATTAAACTGATGAATTAAAAAGAAGTGGGGGATTTGGTGGGCTTTTTGTTGTTTGGTTGGGTGGGTTCTTTTAATATGGTTTTTTTGTTGTTTTTTTTAAATGAGTATACATTTGTCCTGTGTTCAGTCTCAAACATTTCCCAAAAAGTCCAAAGTGGGCATTGTTTATTATAATGCTTATAATTTAAAACCAAAATATTCTTAAATCAATGTACACTGTTTCCCTAGGAAGGTTGCTACTAATATAGTTATACATTGTAAAGGAAGATGTGTCATTTTAATACACTTAAATCAATATTATGAATTTTCATTAAATTAATATGAGCAATTTTCAGTGATATGGAGATAAAAGATATTGTGATTAATTCAGAACTGTACAGTTTTCAGCAACACTGATATTCTTGTTTGCTGAATAAATCTGAACTGACTGTAGAGAATAATTTGCAAGTTTATCAGCCATTATTAATGGAGTTATTTATTGCAACAAAGCTTAAAGGCCATTTCATGTTTTTTTGGATCATGTCAGTGTTTTTTTAGGTTGACAGAATATGGCCAATTCTGTGGTAAAAATAAGTTCATCAGCTTCACCGTGTCAACAAAAAATGCTATTCACATGCTACTCTGATAACCGAATATTTAAATATCTTTATTAGATTTGTGTAGGTCTGTTGAAATGTATGAGGAAATTTTGAGGGAAAGGATACTCTCTCATGTGTTAACACAGATGAGTTTGTTGTCCATTCAGGACTTCAGAGAAAATAAGTATTTGTTTGACAACGAAATTCCATTCCACCAGATGGATTTATCTAACAAATCCAAGTTTGATGTGAAATACATTATTTAAAAAACCTTGCCTATATTTATATTTAGATGCATACAGCTGCGGAACAGCCCCCATTATGCCAAGAGTTGCCCATAGATAGAATCAAGGCAGTGCTTTTTTTCTAAAGAATTTGAAGTCTAATGCTTGGTATTAAAATCAGAGCTCATGTTTATTATCTTTTTAAATGTCCGGGAGAGTTCAGATAATTTTTTTTTTGTCCCTGTAAACTGTAGCCATACTTAAAAATAAAAAAAAAATCATTGTTGAGAATAGAGGTTTGAAGAAGAAAACAAATTATTGCCTGATTAAGGGAGTAGGGGAGGAGGGAAGGCATCTTGCTCCCTTTCCCTCATGACTCACTGTTGGAATTTACAAGTCTTATGTGTTTGTCTAAATTAAAAGCTTACTATTACCATACATTAATTACTAGCACAAGATAGCTCAAAATACTTTACCTCTTAAATGAATATGTTAGCCTGGGATATAGGAGGCTCATTCCTGGGTTTGTGTCAGACCCCAGTAAAAGGAGATTTTAAATTTTTTTTTCTTAAATTGAAAAATGATTTTATTAGGTGATCCCAAATATCTTTGAAATCTTTCTGCATTTATGAGTTTCTCCATCAGTCTTGGATCCTGTGTCTCATTTGTTCTTAAATTATGGTAAGATTTTTAAGTAAACAAATATTCTAAGATACGAATTTTAACACTTCAGGCTGGTACATTTTTCTGGGATTTGGGAAATGTGCCATTATAATCTATTAAACTTGAAAGCATGTAATAATCTTGAATGTGTTAGGCAATTTATCAGTGGAGTGTGCTCAACGTTTTGAGGTTCTGGAAGCAATTTTTTTATGACAGACAATAATAGAATTATATTGTGCAATAATAGACACCATCCTTCAGAAGCTGATTTGTGTGTCAAAACCAACAATGGTACCTGGAGGACAAAGCATGAATTCTGTAATAACTCAAAGGACCAGAAAGAATAAGAACTGCCTAGTGGAGAGAAAAAAAATGTTTTGAACTTCAAATTTCAGTCACTTTAGCCGGGTTTTAGGTCACCCTGTTATTTTTCTTAGATCATGCTTAGAAGCAAGTACATGCACTGTATGGGAGAGCACGTTTATCATTGTGGTGCAGTAGGATGTTGGAACAGCTGAATTCCTTTTGGGGTTGAGGTTTCACAATAGGGATGAGCTGGGTTAACCATTTCCTGCAGCTCTGGAAGAGGCTGCTTCCTCTTCCTTGCTGCTCATTCCTACCATTGGCTGTGAATGGATTCCACTGCTTGTCTCAGTAAACTGATCCAGGTCACTAAAAAAATTAAAATAGTTGTATCCAAAGAACACTGAAGAGATACATGTACGTGTGTGTATGTATGTGAGTATATACATGTACATTTATGTGTGTGTATTGCATTATGACTTTTGTCTTGTCTGTGTTGGTACAGGGGGGAGAAGCCTGCTTGGCTAAGATTGATAACAGAGAAGGGAATAGGCAAATGGAGTCTCTCTTCAAGTATTTTTGTTTATTCAGTTTAGTTTATTGTGGAGCTGTACCCCAGGCAATGTATTTTGAACAGGTGAGTAGAACAGTGAGATGAAACTAAAAGTCTCTGCATTGCAGTAACATTGTTACTTCAGAGATAACTTATGGTTTCACCAGTTTCCACATCTTTATTGCACATCCAGTAACACTATCCTTTTTCTTCTGAAATGGGAAAAAGTAAAGGATATTGGTTTTTTTGGTAAAATATGTGGTCTTTGAGGAAATCTTGAGAAACAAATATAAAGTCGGGACACAATAAAAAATGCAAAACCAGTAAAACTTAACTGGCAGTTGCTAGTCTGCCATTATTTTCCACCCTCACTTGGAAGTATTGCATTCCTTCTGATTTCTGCCCATTATTTCCTTATTCTCTAGATTCCTAGTGTATTCTATCCTAGTTCTTCAGTAGTGGAAGTACAATTAGGATTTTTGTTTTAGTTTCTAGTTCACTGCTTTGTTTAGCAGCAGAATTCTATTTGTGTGTGAAGAGTCTGTAGCTGTAAAATACTTTATTTAAGGAATTCCAACTCCAGCAGGAAGCAATCTCATCTCAACTTGCATATGTTGCAGACACTGTATTTAACCCATGTATCCTTATGTCTAAGTTTGACAAAACTATTTCAGTGTTCATATGATTAAACTTTTGTTTATAAATTGAGAATGGGGGAGGAAACTAAGGCTTTGGTTTTGTGTAGGTGAAATGGATGTAACTACAGGGGTTGCTGAAGTCCTGCATCCCTGCTGCCCCCTCTCTTGTATTGGCTCTGGTATTTTTCTGTTTCTGTGCTGAGCTGTTTGCAAACTCAGCAGGAAGTTGTTTGCCTTTACTTTTTCTTTACTTTTTTTTTTATTTTTTCTTTTTTTTTTTGTTATGTTCCTTTATTTCTTATTTTTTTATGCCCCAGGATACTTTTCCTCCAGCTGAGCACACTGACACTGACTCTGTACAGGCTCAGATAAGCACTGGAACGAGCAAAAGAAAGGGCAGAAGTGTGTAGAGTGCAGGAAGGATGGTAATCAGTTTTATCAGTTTTGGTTTGGATTTTGTAGCCTGAAACTGCTCCATGGTGGTGAATGAATATGAGGAGATGGATTCATACCAAAAGCATCTACATCTGTGTCCACAATGGCAACGAAATCTAACTTCCCTGGTCTCTGACGTCAGAACAAGTAAACAGTGAGTTTCCAAAGTCTCTGCTAGGCTGATCTAGCAGAATCTGTCCAGTCCCAAATCCCATACACATAAGCACAGTGCATTGACTAGCATCTGAATTAATTGTGTTCTAATCTCTTGGGTGCCAGTTGGACACTGGGAGACCAGGGAGCCTTGTTTTCCTTAAATCCAGAATGTGTCTGTCCAAACCTACTAAACTGAATAGCTGAGAATAGTTGAGAGTTCCTTTATTAGATGAAAAAAGTAGACAGAGCTGCATTAATGTGTGGAGAAAAGCCTTGACTGCATTGTTCTCTGGTGTTTAAAGGGCAAGAAAAAGAGTTGTTTGAGACTAGCAAAGTTTACCACAGCCATTAAATACAGGCTTCTCTGCATAAATTTATTTATTTTTTTAGTTTCTCTAAGAAGCTGGATAAAGTCTTAGTTTATAGTAGCATGTACAGTTTGAGAAGACATACTTTGAATGCATTTTTGCATGAGAAAATCCTTTTCTAATCCTGTTTCCTAATGCAATTTGTCTAATTTATGTTTCAAGACAGTGCTGCACCTGTTGGCATTCTTACTGCTGCTCTGTAGGTGATACTTTCAATGTACTAATGGTACTTCGAACATAATTCCACTTTTTTTTTCTTATCTCCTCCTTCCCCATGCTAACTACTTTATCAACAGGCTTCAGAAAGCATATCTGACTATCTTCTAAAATCTTAACCATGGTGTTGGTCAAAATCTGCCCCGAATTTATTCTACTTAGGCAGAGGGATTTTCAAATTACTTAAATCCAAAATGTTGTCATATGTCTTTAATAATTGTTCATAATATCTCAATCACTTCCTCTGAAAAGACAGAGAGTAAGGACAGGATCTTTTCATGTTGCTGTGGTATAACTGATGTCTGTAAAACGGTTGGCAGGCTGTTAGTGTTTAGTAGAGAGAATAATGTGATAGCCAGAGCATAAGCTGTGTGACATGGTATGGACAGCATAGGAAACTAGTATCCCTAACAAGTTTAAACAACTAGGGGTTGTTCAACTAGGGGTTATTTGCCTGCCACTGTTACCCGCTGACAGCTTAACTAACTTGTTTGGGCATCTGAGGAAGTGCCTGCATCTGTGAAGACACTGCTTACAACACCTACAAGATAATTTTTATACTACATGGGTATGTTAGATATTTAACTTATTCAAATATACATGTCAAAGTAGTCAAACCAGGTTCTTAGTGTGAAAGTTGCTATTCAGATCCATCCACAGAGAAGCGATTAGATTCTACTGCTGTGTATTTAAAAGGCAAGTTCTTGGAATTGAAATTTTGAATGATTCTGCAGGCTAGTGAATGGGTTAATTACTATTCAGGCACCAAGCAGTTGGACTGTAGGTATGTTTGGAAGATCACTGAGTTCTTGAAACAATGTCTTGTAAAAATAAACTATGAAATTCATGTCTGCGTGCAGCTTCATCTCTGCATGCAGCTCTGAATGTCTCAGCATGCCTGATGCTTAATTTCCTAATGTACTGTTTTATTGTCCCAAGTCATCTAAGTTTCAGTCAATTTTAGCTGCAAGTCTGAATCATGTACTTCTGATTGTGGAAAAAAGATCTGTAATGGTTGACCTCCTTTACACTTCTAAATCATGTCAGGATCAATGCAATTATTTTAAAACCATATCACATGGATTGGAGTCTGTTTTAGGCCATGTCACTTGGAAATCTTCTTAGTCCTTTTTCTGAATAGTTTTTTTGATGTGCTAATAGTACAATGTAGCTGTCATTTTGTTGTTATTTATTAACACTTCAGCAAGGGCATGTTGGATATGGGAAGATGCTATGCATACCCAAGCTCTACACTCAAACAAATAAATTTCTAGTCTTGTTTGCAGTGCTTTCTCCCTGCCAAATTCCTGACTGCAGTACTTTATTTTTACCTTTTCTTTTTTCCCCCAGATGGTGAAGAGCAGTAGTATTTGTTTTTGACAACTGATAGGAGGTAAAGTGGTGAAGGAGGTTTAAATCAGCTTGCATTCTGTATTATAAACTGCTCTGTTTACCCCAGTGTGAATTTGAAATCCAATTCAATACTTACAATAGAATAATTTAATTTATATATCAACTATTTTAATTTTGCTCATTTTTAGCTAAACACAAAGTACTTTTGAATTGGATCCACTTTCATGTGTACCAAGCTTTAGAATATTTCGATAGAGGAACTTCTGTGTTTATAGTTCAAAATTATAACCTGAAAATGCATTTTAAAGAACATAAAAGACACACTAAATCAGAGGATTTACTGTACAGTGTTTCTGATATGGTATTTTTGTGTTTCTGGGTGTTTTATAACATTCAACCCAACAAATCTTTGTGATTTGCGTCTTCAAGGCATTACTGTATTACTCCCATTTGCTGCTGCTCCCTTCCCCCATTCATCTGAAGCTACTAAATACTGCTCAGTTTGCTGTCTGAGCTTTGAAGAACTGAGAAGCTTTGACACAAAATTACAAGTAAGCTTGATCTGGAGCTTGCATGTAATTGCCCTTACCTTTTCAGAGCAGGAAAAAGCTTTTGGGCAGCTTTTTCTTATCTCTCCAATGATTTAGAAATTTTTCAAGCATTGAGGTTTCAACACTGTCTTTTCTTCTAGCGCTCAGGGATGAGAGTTCTGATGTGTCTGAATTTGTCTTCCTTCCCCACCTGAAGTAGAGACCAAAATCTTTCAGTGGTGATCCTTCTTGTTAAGTCATGCACTTTTCTTGTGAGACAAGATGTGTTCAAATATGTGAAAGAAAACAAAAATATTAATGTTGTCATGTATATAACTATGTTTTCATACATTAGTGTCTGTAGTCATACTGGAATATACAGTCTGATATCCTGCGGCTCATGGGTGCCACTGTGTTTCTAACATCTTTTGGAAAGCAGATTGTAAAATCCCTTCCATACACTCCAGCCTCATACGGGAAAAGGAAACACACTCCCCAAAAATCATTCTCTGTGTGGGTTATTGAATGTACAGTTGCTAGTGTAATGGAACATCATGTGTTTTACCTTGGTGAAATAGGATTACGAAATGCGTAAACAGTCAGTTTACTGAAGTGGAAATTATGTGTAAACCTAGGTACCTATCTCATTAAGTGCTATTAATTTATAATGATCTGCGAAAATACTCATTTTGTTGTTGTTGATGGGGTTTTGTTTTTATGGGTGGTTTTTTTGTTTCACTTTTCCCAGTATGATCTATGGATTTTTGATTGTTCCTACTATAGAAACAGAGAATATATAAAAAAAACCCAAGGTGTTTGGGGTTTTTAAATCTTGGATGCAAGTTACAAGAATTTTCATCTGGAAGTAATATTAAAGTGTCTGTTTAGATTCATTTCCCACAAATATGGAAAAGATTAGCTTAGAGAGCCTCTGTGCAATCATGCATATTTGTAGTTAAGCATGTTTAAAATAAATAAATAAATCGTATGTTTGCACATCAGGCATTTACAGTATGGCTTATACAGAAAGAGGAGAGAAGTGAAAACAGTGAGAGTAAAATAGAGTGGCAAAGTGAAACAAAAGTTATTAAAACAAATAAGCTGTCATTTAAAGTTATTGCTACACTTCATGGAGTATGGTGTCATATTCCTTTTGAACCCTTGCTTCTTACTTGTTCATGACTTCTCTAAGTATTTTTAGCTGCTCCCATCTACCAGTTCTCCTCTCTAGTTTTATATTCAGTAGTTTTCCATTTTGTGTTGACATTTGATGTAAAGTTGTATGCATTTTAGGGGATTATACTTTTGAATTTTCCTTTATATCTTTTTTCCTACGTCATTCCATGTAGCTTTCAGAGATCACGAGTGTCTTCATATTAAAGTGCTTTAGTGGGATCACAGACTGCAATTACTTTCCTACTGAGTGATTTCCATAATCTGCAGGTGTATAGATTTGCTAAATGTGAGCTTTGTCACACAGGGCAAGACTTCTTGGATCTTACATGGGCTTTTTTTTTGCATTTAATATAGGAGCATAACTTTTGTCGATGAAATAGTGCATGTACTTCACCTCCTTTGTTTAGAACATTCAAAACTTCTTGAAATTTTAATAAGGAAAATCCCCTTCTTTAATTTAGGATTTTGAGGCTGTTACATTAAGCAACCATAGGCTGTGGTATCCTTATCTCTCTGATATATCCTAGATCAGTATTTATATATCTGACAGTAACAGCTCTAAAGGAGTCAGCAAAATACCTGTACAGGATCAGGTAGTCAGTGTGGAGATGATACTTTCCCTCATAGGATGTAAGGGGCTACCCTGTGTTTGTACTGGTTTTGTTATTTATCTGATTTAACAAGTTACACACAGATGTTTGCAGTTATTTCAGGAGGGATGACAGGATGAAAGAGAAGTTCAGTGACACATGTTTATTTTAGTCCCTACTCTTCTTTTGAAAGAACCCAATTATCCAATAGGGATGACAGACTTTAGTGTTCCACTGTCCCATATACTTCTGGTCTGCATGTCTGTTTTGCCTTCCTAAGTAAGGAAGGCAGGTTTTGATATTTCAAACTATCCCATACCCCACTGCACGTTGCCTCTTCTAAGGCAAATCTTAGCCTGCCTTTCCCCCTTGGCATGTTTTGGGGAGGAATGGCCACTCCTGTGCTTCCACTCTGTCCCTCCACTCTTCTCTCTCTTGGGATTGTCCCTGGAAATTGCTGCCCTCAGTCACCACCGAGGCCTTGGACAAAAAGCCTCTCCCACCATGTTCCACCACAGCTCTGTTTGGCTGCAGCAGCCCCTCAGCTCAGTTTGCTTATGGAAAGTGTGTCTGAAACTTTGAGAGTCAGGCTTCCTGACCACTCAGCAAGTTCCTTGGGAGTTTCTGTGCTGTTTGGGACTTTGATGAAAGCCTAAATTCATGCCCTACCTGCATTCATGCCCTACCAACCTTCCTAAGTAAGGCTTTTAAAAGTTTGGGGGTCAGTTTGGAGGAATTCAGACCATAGCCGTGTAGCCATAGTTGAAAGAGTGGCACAATATGTGTTAAAATAGGCCCAGCTTTTCCTCTCAAATATTTATTCATGTGATAGTTTGTTTTTCTGGCAGATCAAGATACAATCTGGTTTTGGAGAACAACCAGATTCGATTTTTTTCCATCCTTCCTAAAGCAAAACAACCCTTCCCTTTTAAGAAATAACATTGAGTTTCTCATTTAATGAAATTATCTCAGTTGCTAACAGGTTAATTTAAGTTGCAGCTTTTTAAAAATCTGACTATTCTACCAATAATATTCTCAATAAATCTCTCAACACGGGACATGTTTGCTAAGGAGGAAGGAAGAATACTGCACGGGATCAGAATGTTTTTGTTAGTGACAAAGTGCTTTATAAGAGGACAGTACTGATTCTGAATATTGAAGCATTTTAATTACAGTATCATGTTAGTTTTGTCTGCTCTGTTGCTGCTGGTAGGGAAGGGTAAGGTAAAAGTGCAGTGGCTCACAAGCAAAGCTGAGCGCTGCTTACTTTGCTCTTCTTGCAGTTAATGTGTGAGGTGCTGCACAGAAAATGTGGCTCATAGCTCTGGGTAAGATGGGTTATCTGGTTCTGCTGATCTTTCATAGTGTGGGTTGGTTTGTTTTGCTTTTTTTTTTTGGTTTTGTTTTTACCCTTGGGTCCCTCCTCTCTTCTTATTATCTAGGAAGGGAATGGATCAGGCTGGAGAATGTGCTTTGTTCCTGCAATTTTAGAGTAAGGACTAAATGCACTATTGGTGCCATCACTCTGCCTGTTCCCGACTCCTGATCCTGTATAGTGTTGACAGGAATGATGATAAACATTTGCTGTCCCTTGACATGACAAGACAGTCTGAAACATAGCTTAGAGTTTATATTCTCTGCTGCTTGAATTATGTCCAGCAAGAAGACAGACTTTGCCAAGAATGGAGTTGGGTTGAACTACAGTATTTTTAGGCATAAATATATGGTGAAGTTGTTGTTTTTAAGATGGTTGCTCCATTTAAAACATTATTTTGATTTAAGAAAATGTGTAATGGAAATGTCTTTTGACAGTTGTTAGGATCATTTGCTCTTAGGACTTCTGCTCCTGTCATAGCCCTCTTCAACAGGAAAATAATTTGTGTCTTTTGAGACAGAGCTTTATATGTAAATTTATTTAAGATAAATACTTACTGTTTGTCATTATTATAATAGCAACAAGGACTACTATTGCACAATGAGAGGAGAGCAGAACTCCCCTCCTGCAGCCTTGCCTAATTAGGTGAAACTTGATCTAGCCTATCTTGTTCCTGTCACAACTGTGGCCTGTCTTGTTTCTTTAGAACATCTTATCACTGCTGGTCATTACTGCCTGAATTCATGTGCCAGTAGACCAAATATACTCCATTTCAGTGCTTTTTCATTGTAGTTGTTGCACAGAAACTGTTGTTAGGTTTTAGCTTTACCCAGTATTTTTATAATCAGTGCTGTTTACAACTGGTCACATGAAGAATATTTTAAGGATGGTTCTTCAGAATATTGTAAAAACATCAAAAGGGAAATCTTGGCTACAAAAGAAGACTAGACTTAACTCTAAACAGTGGACCAAGGACAGAATTATAAAAAAGAAGGTGGGATAACACTGTTTTTTGTTTATTTGCTGTAATCTTAAGCATTTCTGGATTTCTTTTTGTAAAACCAAACAGTGAATCTTTACAATGGATTAGAGTGTGTGTGTATGTGAGATTTTTTTTTTTTACTTGAAGATCAGGGATTATTCCTTATATGAGTTTCTTCTGTATATGAAATGTCTGAAATCTTTTATTTTACTTTGCCATAGCTTGATATATTATTATTATTAATAGTATTTTTTGATTCAGCTAAAGTGGGCATCTGAGCATAAAACAATGGCTTTTAATTTTTAAATCTGCCACCTTAAAAACCAAAGAAAAGTGTTGGAAAGACTTATTCTACTCTTACGGAAGGAAAATTCTGCTGGCTTGCATCTTGAATCCCCAGAGATGTATTCACTTTTTACTTACTATTTTTCTACCAAGCCAGATAATATCTTTGCACCTAAGATTGAATGGTTGGTATTCCCTGAAAGCAATGCACTAAACAATCAGTATTTTGTTAATACTTCCTGCTTAGTGGGAGAAAGCTGTGGCAGTACCTTCTGTATTCACTCTATTGAAAAGAAAAAAGAAAGAATAGTACTGGTTCCATTTGCAACACTACATATGGTTGTGTGTCTATAGATTTTGTAGAAATTATTCATTGTTTGTAAAATGAAAAAAGTATGTTCAGTACTGCAAATCACCTTTATTATTTGACAAGAAGTGTGATCTTTAGTAAAAATACTGTGTTGATTTTTGTCTGGTTGGTGGTTTACTTTTTTTTTTGATGGGTAGTTTTTTTCATTTTTTGTTGAAAAGTTTGTAAAAGAAAAGATACAAATGCCTGTCTCTGTATCTTATACTTTTTCAATGGGATGATTTTTCAATGCAGTAGGTAGGTCAGGCTTTTCTGGAATTCAGTGGTTTTTGGATGACTTTGCTGTAGCTGTTGACAAGGTCAAACACAAGACTGTAGAAACATCAGCACCTCCCTGTCCTTATCCTTGGCCAAAATATTATTAATAATTTGAGAACATTCAGTTCTGTGATACAAATTCAGTGGGACACTTTCATTGCATGTGGATTTTGAAGATTGTTTTCTTTCAAGAAAATTGACTCAAACTCCTGTACTGAACTCTGTTCTTCAACTTTGCCTGGTGTTGTCAGACTGAGCTTTCTTTCCAAGTAAATTGCAGTGTTGCTAATGCCAATTGCAAAAAAGCTTGAATAGGACTTTGCTCCATATCCCCACCTAATAAAGGTAAAATACTAAATTTTTTGTCTTTCTTATCTGTCATCTGGTTCTTGAGTCTTGGTGGAGGGTATCTGTTTTTTGTAGAGTTTGGGGATTCAGAGGTTTTTTTCTGTGTATGGGTTTTTTCTGGTTTGGGTTTGTGAGTGGTTCTTTGGTTTGGGTGGGCTTTTTTTTAAACCTTTCATTTTAGTGAACGCAACTTTTCTCTTCCTGACTGGAAAGCTGAGATGATTATGTAATAAAAGGCTCTCTGAAGCTGAGTCATCTTGAATTCATTTAGTTTTGGTTTTAATTTATTGCCAGTTCACCCGCGCGTACTGCGAATTTTACAGCACTACAATTGTGTTGTTCTTCAGCCATGTCTTCCTTAATGATTTGGAGAGTAAAATATTTAAGAGTATTTTTAAACATGTTATTCATATATCATCAGTTGATTAAATTGAATGGACAGTTTATACTTTAGGACTATTGTACCAAGCTTGTGATGCATTTGATGCATGGCATGCAGGTTACCCTGTCAGATATGAAAGATTTAGATCTCTGAACATTAGCAGTAAGTTGTGTGTGATGTTGTACAATGAGGTGCAGTTGTAGTGTCACAGTGATTCCTCCCTTCTTTTCCATGGAAGCTGTGGGGCCACACCTGACCTTGTACTGGGCGTCCCCACTTAAAAGAAAATGGTATGTTTCAGAGTTAAGTCTATACTTCTACAGTTATATAAGAGGAGTTAAATACTTGTGGGTTTTTTTTCCTTAATTAAAATTATTTCTGTACTTCAGCAGAGAAGTAATTTTATACACAATATATGTGAAGAACAGAACTGTGAGCATCATGTTCATACTCTATGAAGTAGAGCTGTTGGAGTTTATGAACAAATGGAAAGATCATTGCACCCCAGTGCAGCTTTGTTTTGATCTGGAGTCTTGCTGTCCTCTGACTTTCTGACTTTTCCTGTGTATTAGTAGTGTTTTGTGCGTTTGCAAATGCAGCAACTGTTGCAGTTTTCTGAGAGTTTGATAGGAATCCATTATTTAAGGAATTCTCATATTTATGGGCCTAAACAACTACTAAAATGCTTCGTTATAGCAGGGCTATTTGCTAGGTTCTTAAAAAGGTTTTTTTTAACTTTTTAATTAATAATCAGCACAAAATTTTGCCAGCTGGTTTTTATTGGTTTGTTTCAAGGTGCTTTAGATAAATCTCATTCAAATTAGACAGGCAATACTAGATGAGGTTTGTAATTCTAAGATTCACAGAAAAAAAAATTATTCCAGAAGATAAAAGAGTATTCTTAGTGAAGACAGCAAGTACCAAAAAAAGCTCTGGAACTTCTTCAGAGCTGCTTAATTTGAAGATCAGTCTTTCCTCTTGGTTCATAGATGGTAAGACCCATTTGCAATAACCCTATAACAAATCATATAATGCTAATTTTCAAGGTGAGAACTTATATATTGAGTTGTGATAAGCATTTTAAGGGGTTTAGGAAATCCAGCATCAATTGGTTAGAGCAGAGAGTCTTTCAAGAAGAGTTACCAGCTTCCACCTTTTAATAATAGTTGTGTATATCATGAAAGACAGCAAATGGCTCACTGTCTTTTAAACAGGGAAAGAAAGCAAAATTTCAAAGTGAAGAATAAAAGTCTCTCAATTTTTAATCTATGTTGCCTGATGGAGAAATGTACTCAGCAAGAACTTGTCAGTGTACCTAGAATTATCCCTGTGTTCCAAAGTCTCTTACATGGTAACCGGTGTCTTGACAGTCCTTTGGTAGAATTATTTGCGTCAAGGAGCAACAACAAGATCTCTTGCTGTTTCTCCAGATGTAGTAATTTAGGAATCAAGCCAACAGATAATATGATGCAGAGATGTTGAACTCATTCTGTAGCAAGTGCCAAATTATATTTTCCACTAGAAAACATCACAAGAGGCATGTTTTATAGATTTCTCTAACTTCAGGCTGTGTTGCTTTAGCTGATGATGATAAATATTGCACTTGGACAGATATTCTCCTAAAATAATAGTTTTATATGTAATGCAATCTTTTTTTTAAGTTTGTCCCTTTTAAGCTATACTCATTTTTCCCTTCTGTAGCCATAAGTTTACTGCCCACCTTTTAAATTTTAATTTATCTAAATCTCAGCTCCTGCTTGACTTTAGCATCTGAATCTAAAAGAAGGCATTTCAATGTTGTGACAAATAACAAACAGCTTCCTTAAAGATCATGTCTGGAGATATGGCAGTGGTTCGCTCCCATGGATTGACTGTGACTTCTAATATAGCAAAATGTAGTCTAAAATCTGATGTCGGATTATAATGTCTAAATATCATGTCACTCTTCTGTCATAGGCAGATGATAGAAACTTAATGTTCCATAGGTCAGTTGTTTTTTTAGCCCTGTTGATACCTTGCGTCTCACAGCCTGTGGAGTCTATGGGTTGTTTTCATTGTTTACACAAGTGAACTTTTAGTTGCTATTGTTTTCATTAGGTATTGTTTTCCTAGAGCTCTGGAAGTCTTTCAGCTAACTACTGCATAGCTTTCATTTAACAGTTTGTGGATCTGTCTTGCCGATGATAGCTGCTGTTTCCTTCCTTTAGCAGAACAGTTGGCTTATTTCCTTGTCCTACAGAAAGCCTGCCACTGTGGGAGTAAGGGCCTTCAGATTCCAGGTCTACAATTGATGCTGTAGCTTTTTTACTTTCAAAGAAAAGAAAGTATCATAAGTATCCCCATAGCAAATAAATATCAGATAGGTGTAGGTTTTTGAAATAATCTGAATCCTGTTGAACACCTGCTGTCACATGAGAGCTCATGAAAGGGGCAAAGGCAACAATCCTGGAAGTTCTGAGAGGAAATATCTGTGGTTCTGTCAGTTCTTTAAGCCGTCACAACATGTAGGTCTTAAACAAGATTTCCCTACATTTTTATAATATTTTCTTTTAAATCTATACTTCTACATTTCTATAAGAGGAGTTAAATACTTAGGGTTTTTTTTTTTCTTTAATTAAAATAGCTTCTGTGCTTCATCAAGAGAAGTAATTTAATGCACCATTATTGTCTGACAAGTTCCTGGTTGTGTTTTCTGTGGGCAGGTTGTCTAGCGCAGAGCATGGTAAAGGTAGATCTCAAAGTGGATCAATTTTTTTTTTTCCCCAGTGATTACAAAATAGGAAGTTGATAGAACTAGCATATGAGCTGATGCAAAAAAATGCTTTTGTGACATAAGTATATTGAAGTACATTTAGGCAACATGAAATTTTCAGATTTGATCAAAATCAAAAATGTTGACCATAAATAATATGAGCTTGTTCATAATTTTGAGTAACCTTATGAAGGCTTTAGTTTACCAGTAGAAAAATTTAAGGTTTTAATGTTTGTTAGTACCCCATAGATGAATACTTTACATTTTTAGTGTCTGAGATATACTCCCAATTTTGTGGATTCTTTTGCAGGCCATATGGAGGCAGTTGGCTTCAAATTTGAAAGTATAGTAAGAAACTGTTGGTTTCACAAGTCTATATTTTGGCAGAAAATCTTGCTCACTTTTGTATTCCTTGCAAATTGAAGTCTGTTGGTTGCACTGCCTTTGTGAATTTTACTAATACAGTCAAAAGCATCATTGGGCTTTAAATTTTGTCATGAACTTGAAGTTTATACCGCTTGAATGTAAGTAGGATGTGAGGAAAGGTGTTCAGAAGTACAGAAATTGATTGCAGTTATTTCTCACCCTCTACATAGGGAAGGGAAACAAGATATTGTTAAAGGAAAGAAATCTCCTGGTGAAAACCACAGTAATTGATAATATATTTGCTGTATGTCTTGATGCTCTTATTTGAAATAAGACTCATAAGCATACTTCAAGAAATTCCTCAACAGATTTATTTTTAAAAATAACAGATTCATTCTGAAGGTAAATAATTACTGGGAAGAGCATGCTGGTGGCTAACTTGTCAATTAGATGGATTTGAAATATTCCTTGTTAATACGGAGAAGTGAAATTGTTTAATCTTACTGCTGTTTCTCTGGGGTTTGCACATAATAAAATCAGAGATTTATTTGGGATTTGTCCTGAAGTCTCATTCGTATAAAGAAATACTTGTGACTTGAGTCATGGAAGTATCTTTAGATGGCTTGAATTCAAGCAGTTCTGTATTTATAATTTCATAGTCCATTTTTTAATGTAACTGCTTAAAGCTTTACCTAAAGCTTTAAGGTAGTATAGCCTTAATGAGCTGCGTTTATACTATAGCAAAAGTCAGAACTCTGCTTTAATGCTTGACATGTACAACTACAATTTCTACAACTGTAGCTGATGGAAATTTTTATATAATGGCATGAATTCCAGGCAAGTAAACTTACATGAGATAATTGATAATTTGTAACTTTTTTCTGACCATTCTATCTGCAAAGTTGTGCATATTTATATATCTGATCACGAAAGGGATGATTTTTTTTCTCTTTTCACTTTTTGCTTGCCTCTCATTCTATAATTTTTCCAGTAGCTGAAATTCTTAGTCTTACTCAAAGTTAATATTTCATTGATGGGGCTGTGACATTTCAGTAAGATGTGGGTTTGGAATTTTCAGTTAAAACTCCATTGTAGTAGCACCTTGAATATAGCAAACTACTGGGACTCCCCAGTTGGCAAAATCAAGGATGAAAGTTGTTAAAATTCTTGGGAGATGCTGAGGTCTCTACTGTTCCAGAGAGATTCACTTTGAACAAGTCTTTTCTTCACTGATTGTTCTCATTTTGGAGTTGTAACCACCACTAAAACCTCTGAAATGGCAAAGCACAAGATCATGAATGGATGTTTTGGAACTCTTGTTTAGGGGAAAACGCATGGTGAGAAGATAATGCCTTCCAGTTCCTTTCATTCAGAAGGAATGAAATTGGCATTTCTGTCAGAAATTGTTTTGTAATTTAAGTTCATTTTGTGTCAGCCTTGTATTTGAAATGTCTGTTCACTGATCTACTAGAAGAGAAGAGGTTTTTGTTTGGTTTTTTTGTAGTTCATTTACACCGTGAAATTTCTAGGCTGGTTTAAAGACAAAAAAAGGCAAAGGGAGAATCTAATATGAGTAAATAGTAGTGCGAATTCAGCCATATTAAATATCCAGTATGTTTTTAAAATGCAGTCATATGCTTGATGAATCTTAAATTGACAGAAGTTATTTTAGAAAATTCTCTATTATCCACTATACCTTTAATATCATGTAGGCATTCTAAATTTGGGTAATGAGAGTAATGGATAGCACAAACAGTAATGGTTTTCATTTTCTTGGGATGCAGGGGTGTTTTTTCTTAACCTGTGGTTCACTGCTTGAGTGATCTTGCTTCTAAACTTTCTTAGATGCCTTTCTTTTTTAAATTATGAACATAAAATTATATGCAGGAAAAGTGATGATCCTCAGATCAGTTTTTACCAGGAGCTCTGGTTTGTATTGGGAAGATGGGGTTTAGATAAAAAATGGTTATATGCAAAATAAAAAGCCAGCTAGGTCATTGCCAATCTTCATACATGGAACTCACTATTTCTCTTTTTCTAGTTGCATACATCAATATTACTGTAAGAAAATAATCTGAAACTTATTTTCCATTCTAATGTTTCAGCATGTCCTGAAATAATACTTGTCGGGTTCCTTTCTGATAGCTTAAATAACTCAATTTGCTGCAAGTAGGGTATGAGGAAGTACCTACTTATATGGACTGTGTTGTTGTTTTTAGAATAAATATTATCAGCTGTCTAATTAAATTAGCCTGGACATAAGACAATGAAGGTGTGGGTGTACAATTTATTTCTTAAACTGTAGTGTTTCAGGCCTTGATAGCATAAGGTATTAGTTGGGTGAGATATAGTTCTTGTCTCCCTAAAAATTGTTAGAGATAATTTAATTAAATGGATATCCAATTAATTTCCAATACTAGCTGAAGATGAAAAAATTTTGCATTTTTTTCAGTAAGGCTGTAGAAAAATGGTGAAGCAAAGATTTTGTTCAGCAGTTGGAATTTTGGCTTTCTACACTAAATCTTAACTAAGAATCAACATGCTACACCAGCTGTTTTTGTGGTGGTGGTCTAGTTTTATTCCAGTCATAAGTAATTGCATTGTACTGTGGGAGTGCAACTGAAATAGCAAAACTCAAGTAGTAAAGTCACGGTGGATTCTAGGACAGCCTGACGAAGCTCATTTAGAGCAAAGGCCATCAGACTCATTTGAAAGATGATTTGTTTCTGTACAGTTGTGTGTAAGGCATTTAGTTGTAGCCCTGTTGGTTCTCTGCTGTGGTATACAGGTTGAATTGCATCTCTGTTGCACAGCTCTTGGAATCTTGGGTAGGGATGAAGAAAGATGAACTGGATAGTTACAGAAGTTTAAGGAGACAAAACAGTATTTATCTCATTGGCAGCAGTTTTCAGCATATTAATGATTTAGACTTGTATCTGATGTGGTTTTTTAGCCAGAACAGCAAAGGAGGATCTCCAAGGAAAATAATGAGGTCGCTTTGCAGGTGCATGTAAGGCATGGTGAACAACACAGAAGGAACCATAAAACCACCTGTTAAGCAGATGGAGAGTAGAAGCAGGTGTCAAGGGCCAATTTGACATAAATCTCTTGATAGAGAGTGAAAAGTGATAAGAAAGAAGATTACACTTCCCAATGGGTAAGTGAAACCAAATAGATTGTGCTAATGAGGACTGATACAGAAAGGCAACTGGGTCAAGGCCGTAGGCATGAAAGGTGATTTTTGCTGTGGTAGTCGTCATGAGCAAAAAAGGCACACCAGTGAAATGCTGGGGAAATTTTTTTGCAAGTTTGCAAACTGAGAGTATTAGCTGGACCACTTCATGGAAAAACACTTTTCTCTGTTTTAGGTATGGTACAGGAAAAGTAGAGAGAGACATCTTTGACACAAACCATTTTCTCAGTCGCATGTCTCAGATCTATCTGTACTAGAGCTCAGGGTGATGGGTACCTGAGTGCTACAATGAATGAGATCTAGGGAATCATTGGAGAAACATGACTAAGGATGTTACAGAACTGTGGAACTTGGATTGAAAGCCTTGTAACAGTAGATTGAAGATTGCGAACATTTCAGTTTCCTTAGCAGGATATCAGGTCTAGATAGATAAAACTGTCATCTCTGTGAGCAATGCCTATTGAAGTTTTTGTAGGTGACATTATTCAGCTGTAGAAAGAGATGAGACAATAATTGAGGAAAATGGTCTTGTAGCTTTATCCCTGTTTTCTGCCTCCTCGAGAAACTGCAGGGATAAAATGTGTCCTTTCAATAATAAAGGAAGTATGGTTTGAGGAGGGAATAGATAAAAGGGAGGCAGAAAGAGGAACTAAGAGGAACACACACAACTGTTAGACAAGGATCTGGTGGGCAGAGAAGATTTGGGTAGAATACTGATTCCAAGTCTGTCCTAGGAGGACGTCATCTGTCGGTTGAGGAATGAGATGGCAATAGTTTTGAAGGTAGGTTAGGAGATTTCCTGTAGCTTACTTGGTATGGAAAAGACCTGAAATATGATGGGATACACTAGAGTTTGCAGGAAGGTTAAAAAAAAAGAAATTAGAAGAGAATTCATGCAAGTTGGAAGAAAGCCATTGTTTGTTTAGCAGCAGCTATAGAGGAGAGGAGGAGGAGAAGTGTAAAGTGTGGAGCTTCATGTTAATTGTGGAAAAATTACGATTTAAAATCCCTGAGGTAATTTGCTCCTGAGTGTTAAGTTGATCCTGTTGTGTGACACTGTGTTCAGATATTAAAAGCTATGAATGATTGACTTGAGAGAAGATCAAAGAAATGCTGCAAAATGGTTATGATCACAATTTTACAAGGTAGGAGCAGCTGAATAAAACCTGTTTAGCAATTAATTTAAAATGAGAAATCAAAGAATTCATCAGTTCTCCTGTGTCCTAATCTTTAGCTAAGAATGCTCTTTTTTGGGGGGTTTTTTTCATAAAACTGGTTTAGTTCAGTGGGTATACTTGGGTATTTCATGTGTATGCTTGTGTGTTCTTCAGCAACAAATTTCCAGGTTCCATCAATGCTTATTTGTATTTTATGACTCTGTAATACCTCTGATTCTTATTCCATTCCCACCACAAAAAGGGACAGCTATGACACTGACTTGAAAATCTTATTAATATTGCAATATAATAATAATGTTCAATATTTTGAGTCGTCTTGTGTACATTTCATGATATTTGTTTTGCAGAACAGTGTTTCAGTTCCTTTAGTATTACTCAGACAACCTGTTACAAATAAATCCTTACTTAATCAAGTTTCCTTGAGGAGTGTTATGCCAATAGCTGGCTGCAGCACCTTGCTTCCTCATTAGTCAGATACCTTTCCGTGGACTGAAACTGTGACACCCAGCTTTGCAAAGACAATACTGATGCACTCAGCTGAGGGAGTCAAGTGGTGTGATTCAGTTAGAGCAAACTTTGTACTGGTGTTGCCAAGGGGACTGTGAGTTTATGTAGTGCTTGAGATAGGAATTTATGGAGAGTGGACTGAGATAAATAGGATAACTCACACCTACAAGGCTTTTCTTTCTCTTTCAATTTGTCTGCAGAATCAGATACATAATCTTGAAGACATGTAACAAGTTTTCTGGGTCAATGTTACTTTTACAGTGATCAGGAAATAAAAAATTGGAAATGGTGTAAAATTACATGATGTTAAGACATTCTTTTTATCCGTTCATACCAAGAAAACAGGTCTTTCACACAGATGATTAAGAAGCAGTAAAGTCAGGGTCTCTTGATATTCTCAAAAAGTTTCAGAAGCTTGGGTTTTATTTTGAAACTGCTATGAAGTGTTATGGGGAAAATATTTAGAAAACTGCCACTAATAACTTTCTTAAACCAGTGGTTGTTAATTTAAGTCACTTAATGTACTTATATATTGCAGTTCTTTAAATTTAACTGCAGAGGAAAAAAGAAAAGAAAAAAAGTGTTTTCTATTACCCCTGTGGCACGAAGAACTAGGGGGGGTTTAATAGTGGTAAAGAAAACTTAACCTAGACTTTAAGAAACTTCCTCTTGCACAGGAATCTTGGATTTCTGGGGTGGATGGCTTAGGGAAGTGGTGGAATTTCCATCATGAAAGGCTTTTCAGAACAGGTTAGACAAGCATCTGTGCACAATAATACAGGTATAGTTTATCCTGCCTGAGGGCAAGAGACTGCATTAGATGACCTCTTAAGACTTCTTCTAAGTCTGTTGGTTTATGTTCATGTATGTGACTCTTTCTTCTTAAATACGAGGTCAAATTCCGCTAGTAGATTCCACATCAGATACTTGTTATTTAAGAGGTTCCACAGCCACTGAATATTGAGACTATGTCTGAATCTTCAATTGGGAGAACGATGTTTTGAGCTGTTTACAGTAGGTGGTTACAGGCACTTTCGTTACTATCTGTTGGCTACATCCTGTAGCTTCCTCCACCTTGTATTATAGCTTTTACTATGGCTTCCTTTATGCTGCTCTTGGGGAAAACTCGGGGATGAATTCTGGTGTATTTACAGATCTGGTTGACTGCTTCTTATGTTGAAGTGTAGGTACTTGAAAACTTCAGGACACAGCATGCAAACTTGGCAGGCTGAGGGAGAGTAGAAACTTGGACTGAAATAGCCTGGAGGACTGACGAGACTGAGAGCTTGAAGCCTGGGCTTTCTTGGAATTTGTCCTGTGTCTATTTCTAAAGTAGGCAGACTCCTCTCACTCAGTACCTAGCTGTTATTAATGTAAGTCGCCAGTCTGGCTGATGTATGTGTCCCACAGATAAAAGTATTATGAATGTTTTTAAGAGTTGCCTATGCAAATTGGAGCACAACTTTTATTTACCTGGAGAGTGCTCATTTAATGAAGAGCTGTTATTAGGTTCAATATGTGACGCCACATTTCTTTTACAGGAAAGATCTAGAAGAAATTTCTCTGCAGGCAAAGTTACTAATTTTATCATGTTATTTAGGGACACTTATTGTTATGGTATCTTTTGCCGTCTAAAACATCATGTTCTCTCTTTTCCATCCCCATGAGTTTACAGAACAGTATTGTGACTACAGATGGGAATTAAGGTGCAGAGAGAATGGATAAAATTATTAGTTTGTTTTTAAGCGGGAGCTTAGGGTCAGGTGTCTGATTTAGTGCATTTTAGGAATACTTGCCTATGAGTACATCCTGAAGCTTCTGGTTACTTTGCTAAAGTATGTATTTATTTTCAACATTTAAATGCTGATTTCAAGCGTCTGACATAGCTGAAATGTCTTTCTTTCCTCCTAGCCTTATTTTCAGACAGAACTAAAGCATTTTAACTCAAGCTTCTATTAAAAAAAAAAATTGTCAGTTCAATGTACTGACAAAGAATTAGTCCTTTGTGTTAATTTTTTAGACAAAGTTACAGGAAACTGAAAACAACTTTGGAACATAGTAACCAATCCTAGGCACGTTTCCATTTACAGAGGGGGGTAAAAAAATTTACCCATAATCTTATTTTTGTCCTTTTTTTTAAATATTCTACTATTTTTCTTTTTATTTCTTTCAGATGATATTAACTGTGTTTCTGAGCAACAATGAGCAGATTCTGACAGAAGTTCCAATTACACCAGAAACAACCTGTCGCGATGTAGTGGAGTTCTGCAAAGAGCCTGGAGAAGGAAGCTGCCATCTGGCTGAAGTATGGCGTGGAAATGGTAAGTAAAATGTTCACTGGAAATGGATTTTAATATGTGTACCAATTATAAAAGAAGAGTGACTTCTCAATACAAATTATTTCAATTACATCTTGTACTGGTTTTTTTCTTCTAGTAGACTTTGACACAAAGCATAGTGATTCAATAACTGTAGAGATTAATGTAATTCTTGACTCTTTTTTTTCTTTTCTGTTTTCTTCCTCAGCATGAAGCATTTGATAAAATGCATGTGTAAGGTCTGTTAGTGTTCTGTGTTTCTGTTTTTCTAATAGGATGGAGGGTATTCAAATGACAATAGGGAACCTCATGATGATTTTTTTTTTTCAGTCAGTGGGTGCAGATCACCACCTGCATTCTTTCCAGTCCTATTTCCTCACTGTTAGGCATGTGAACACAAGCTGAAATTTAAGAAAGGGTACAGATGTTTTTTCCTTTTGTATCATGAATTGTAAGTGTTCTGCAGACAGCATTATGCCAGAATGGGATATAGTTAGTATCTCTAGCCTATTCATGAACATTTCTCTAAGATTTGACAGCCTCTCTTGGGGCAGATAGTAGTGTCCATATCCTATTTGTGTTGCAATTATTATTTCACAGAATAATGAGGCAGGCAGTTTTTTTCAGGAATGTGTCAAAATCCATGCATGATGGATTTTTTTTTTTTAGATGGCTTCTTGCAGTTGCATGTAATACAAGCCTTCAGGTTATGCTTTATCAATGTATGGATGTAAGTAGAATTGGTGGATGGGTGAGGATAACAAATATGTTCATAGAATCATAGAATAGGATCATGGAATGGTTTGGGTTGGGAGGGACCTTACAGATCATCTAGTTCCAATTCTCCATTCTTATCTCTTAGTTACTAAAGTGACCCCTGTTTAATGTCATTTGTTCTATATAAAGACTGAGGAAGTCATAACTTGATACTGAATACTTAAATTTTGCATAGAGGTGTTTTATTTTGATTAGGGCCTTTTTGCTAGACAGACACAACAGACATTATTCAGATGTCTTTGGAACTTTTATATATTGGCAATCTAGAATATTTTCCTCCTAGGAAAACTATGCCTCATCTTTTTCAAAACTGTTCTAAGACATTTAGGTGTAGGAGCAGAGCCCTGCCCAGAGCTTCTACCTGTTGTTGGTGCCGAGCTTCTTGTAAAACTCACATGAAGATGTTTTCACAAAGGTGGCTTCACTTGCTAAATTCCCAAGGTGATAACTGTATAGACCTATTCCATTGAAAGTGTAGAACAGAAAATACTGGGGAGAATGGAAAAAAAATTTAAAACACTCACATATGTTTTTGGGTCTTTCAAACAGGGTTGTAGTGTCAGCAAAAAAGATATCCTGCACAGTGGTTTTAAGGCTCTCTGACAGGAATTTCAGCACAAACATTTATGTCATTGTTCTCAAATGTAGGATACTGCTACAAAATTTGTGACCTCAGCTTCTTGACCCAAAGTCTACAGTACATAGATTTCTCAGTGGAATGACCTGGGCATAAATATGATAATTTTTCCTTCTGCTGCTTCTGAGAGCTAAATTGAACTCTTTCCACTAAAGTTTTTAAAAATAACTTTGCCTGGAGCAGACATCTGATGTAGAAAACAAGAGTATGAACAGTTAAATGCGACAGTTATAACAACAAACTTTAATGGTTCTGAGTGGGAAGTGTGAAGCAATTTGCAGTAAAACTGCTGCATGTTGTGCCAGTGGAAAAGCATATTTTATCTCTTCTATTACACTGTCTCTGATCCCTTACCCTTATCCTCAAGAGATCTGCAAGTGTAATTTCAGAGGATGTTTTGGAAAGTAAAATTCAAAACAAAAGTTAATACAGCAAATCATGGGCTGAAAAAACACATTAGATTTAGTCACACACCATAAGTGGTCTGTTTTCCTGGCAGTCTCTCCATGTGGCACAAATGACAAATTACACCTCTCTCCATAAGAGAAAGCTGTCTACCTGGCCTCGTGTGAATGTGCTTAACTCCTCAGCTCTACAGGTAGCCACAGCTTCTTTTAGGTAGCCCAGCTGAATAATACATGTCTATTCAAATTCAAAGCATTGGGACTTGTGGACTGTAATCTTATTATCAGGCATAAAAGTTTGCACGCCTAAAAGCCTTTCTAAACTGTATTGCTCTAATAAAATACTGTCTCTTTTAATAGTCTTCCTGTTTTGAATGTGTATGTACAAGTAATGTGAAACACTTCATTTTCTTTTTAGAGGATTAGAGACCATTTTTCTTCCAGAAAAATGTTACTAAAACCCAAAAATTATGTAAGATTTCTACAGTGCAAAGGAAGATTACAGTGTCTTAGCTGTTGGAAAACATACTTGTTTATTTATTATTGTAGCTTTTATCTGTTTGCTTTTGCGTGACACAGAACTGGTTGGGGGCTTCACAAGAGTTGTAAAATAGTTTGGCATCAGAGTTAAGAAACTGATTCTTCTCAGAGCTGCATGGCCTAAGCATTTGGTTTATTGACATTTGATTTTGGTATTTCATTCTGTTCCCTCTTCTTTCCAGTTTCTTGAGATGAGTAGTAGTTGAAAAAGTCAACAGCATTAGTGCCTGATATATCAGTGTACTTTATACCACCTTGTGCTTTGTCAGTCTGAAGCTTCCTCTTTTTGCAAGGATTTCTTATGCTGTAACAGGAGAAAAAACCAGAATGTTCTTCCTCATTCTCCTGTTATTGCAAATAGCAGTCAGTAAGGAGGGTGAAAGACAGGTGTGATGCCAGGAACTTTTGCAGCATGTTTCAAGAGAGAATTGACTTCCACCTTTAAATCAACCCAGTTCTGAATTACTCAGTTCATTTACACCTGGAATGCCCTTCAGCAATTGGTCATAACTGGTATTCCTCAATGTGGTGTTAACATAGAGGCAAGAAAATGTGAAAGAAATAGTATCTTACTCTGAGTGTACTTCTGCAAACCTGATCAGGGAAAGATTCATTCCAGATCTTACAGCGAACTCCCCTGAGGAGATTATCCATTGCTAGCTACTCTGGTTTCATGTAAGGGAGGAATAAATGTGTTTATTACACACAGTAGGATCTGTGAAGTCAGGATAAAAACAGATTTTGAAGACTGAAACTTACTTTTAAGTAGTGGATTTGTAGCTCCACCAGAAGGATTTTGCATCTTTTCTGAAACATTGGTGCAGTATCTGTGTTTCAGATTTATAGGATGTTTTGTTTTGGAATACTTAAAACTAGCCCATCCTCGAAACTTTTACTTGAAAGGAAAGGAGCATAGCTCATGTCTCAAATATTTTAAAATCTTAATCCAGCTTAAAATCTAAGGCAGTTCTTTTCAGGTAGGTATGAATATATGCATTTATCATGGTCCTCTGCTTCATTATTTGTGAAAACAGATGTTCTCTAGATCATGTTTGGTGTGTTGCTAATGTATAGGGATCCATCCTTTTTATTATGACTCTACACCCATTCTCCTTCATGCTCTCAGAATGCTCTCTCCTATTTAAACTTCAAAAATTAAAATTGAAGTTTGAAATTGTTTTGAGAAACCAATTACTGACGAATACTTCTGAATCTATAACAACCAGGAAAAAATTAACTAGTGTTTTGTTTTGATTTTGGTTCTTAAAGAACAGGGATTTTCCAAAAATATCTCTTTGTACTGTTATACTGCAAATAGAAGATCATGCTTTCTTCTTGCAGTTCTTACAGATTTAAAGGATTTAAACTGAAGGAAGGAATGGGAAGTTCAATTCTCATCATGTCTTGTGCTAAGTGCTAATGTCCATTTCTTCTTCCTCTTTGTTTCCTGAATTTGTTTCACACAGCCGGGTTGCACAGAATGATTAATTCTGCTCCATCTTTCTTTTCTTTGTTTCGGTGATGTTGATGATGCTGTTATTACTTTAATCTGTTTTCTTTATAATTTAGGGTAACATCCCAGACTTCTGTGAAAGAACTGCTAAACTAGTAGAAAACATCTTTGTCATTTCTTTCCATTGTCAGGTCTGAAAAATATTAGTCTTAATTATTCAGGGTGCATTATGTAAATGAAACCCCTTACTTTGACTGGCTCCTGGGATCAGTGCCTTACTTTTAATGGGAGACCAGCTCAACCAGGAGTGAAGCTGCAGCTATTCCTCACCATTCCAGAATTAGCCCAGCCCTGTTCTAGCTGGGTTTGCCTGGCAATTTTTCTACTTGGGAGAAATTCCTAAAGATTCGTATCTTGTCCTGAAGTCTCTGAACTAAACCACTTAAATATTTTTACATTCAGTGATCTTCAGAAGACTTATGCTGCAATTTTAGTGGATATGCTTCAAAGCACTTGAAACCTTACTTTACTTTAGGAGTTGAAAAACCTGAAAATCACGTTTTTAAAATTCCTTTTCAAGAACTGAGTAGTAATAAGCCAGTGATCTTATTCTTGTGTGCTTAAGCATTATTGACAATGTTTCTTGGACACCGCAGTAAGAAATGAAGAAAATCTATTTTTTAAACACAGTTGTTGTGTTTTGGTTGGGGGGCTAAATTGTGTTAATCACAGTTGATTGACATGACATGTTTTGACAAAACAGTTTATTGTATTAAATGCATTGTGAAATAATTAATAAAAATGTGTTGTTCTTTACATACTGCAATTAAGTATCCCAAGAGTATCATGACATGTACACCTATGCATTATCAACTACATATAAATTTAGATAAGTTTCATTACATAAAGCTATCTTTGTGATTTGGTTTTCCCAAGCTTTCCTCAAGATTTCTCTTATCTTTGAATCATTTTGTCTTCTCATGTCAAATGGGTGAACTATGAAATGGATAACAACTTGTTAGTGATGCTTTTCCTGGTAGGAGATAGTGTGGTTTGGGTTTTGGAGGCCAAAAGCATTTCGCTTTTAATGACAAAGCATAGTATATAATATAATTGTATTCTGGTTAGAAGATGTATTTTGGTACTGTACTTAGTATTAGATCTTAAAATGGAGATTTTATTATCTTAATAAAAACAGCTGGTAATACATGTAAATGTAATTATGGAAACAGTGAAAAACTTGTCTTCTTAAATGTATTATCATTTTGAAATACTAAATATATAGTGTGCAGCCTCTTAATAATATACTTGATAAATTTAGAAGAAATAATTACTCTGAGAATGTTTTGTTTTCTTGAGGTAAAGCAAAGAGACTGACTGTTGCATAGAAAGTCTTTATTTGTTCAAAGAGTTGCCAGCAATTCCACATATACTGGAAGTTCATGTCTAGCAAAGTGTATTAGAGTGGGAGTACCTTCTCAATTTCTTAGGAGATTTAAAGTCAGTGTAATGATAAGGCTTTTAGTCTGAGCGGAAACCCAGATGCTCAAATTGAATTAATCATTTTAATAATAGAAAAAATTGCCTGTCTGGTGGGGATAGGGAGCAAAGTTGCTGTTTCCTAAATTACAGTTCCTGAACAGTGGTATGGTTTTGCAACCTGGTTCTCTAGTGCTGTGGAACAGTGATCTGTGTTACAGTAACAGACCTGCTTTTAATAGTGTGCATCCAGTGTCCTTTGTTGCCTGTTTCTTAGACTTTGTGTAAGACAAAATACATTGGATAGATTAAATTGCTACCAAAAAGGACATTATGATCATTAATAAGAGTTTTTTACAACCCTGCTTGGTTTTAAGGAGCTGTGATGAGGTTTTTTTTTTGTTCTTGTACTTTTAGAGCGCCCCATACCCTTTGATCACATGATGTATGACCACCTACAGAAGTGGGGGCCCCGCAGGGAAGAGGTGAAATTTTTTCTTCGTCATGAAGAGTCACCAGCTGAAAGCAATGAACAGAGTAAGTACACTTATCCTGTAGTGTTATTACTGAAACATATTTAAGATTTCTGTAGTGAGTTTGGTTGTCAGTTTGTTCAGTGAACTTCAATGGTTACATGTAATACAGCTTCCTTATACCTAAGCCATTTTGAACTGTCCTCAGTGGCTCCTTTATTCTTGTTCTCCAGTTCTCTTCTTCAGAATAATTTCTCCCAGTCTGTTGAGTAACAGCAAGATCTTATTTGTATTCTGCTTAATTTGGATCCAGAAACGTGGATGGATATTAGAGATTTGTTGTAGTTTTTTTCTTATTGAGAGAAAGTCCTTTCCTTTTGAGATGGTGGAATGGTTCTTTTTGACCTCCCGTTCTTTCAGTTGCACAGAGAAAGACTTGGTAAACGCCTTTGCCTCCTTAAAAAACTTAATTCTAGTTCACAGACATCACTGGCAAAGGTTAATTTCTCAGTGCTTCATGTAAGTATATTTAATAGTGGTGATAATTTGCATCTTGAAAAAATTGCTGGTCCACTTAGCTCTATAGGAGAAATGTTTATATGAAACAGTGCTCTATGAAGTGGGCTTTCTTAAAAGACTAAAATAAAAAATTAGTGTTTTAGTTTTCTGAACTTACTGTAGACTGGAACTTAATCTATGAATTTTGAGGCCGTACATTATAGATTTAATGCTGTCAGACTGTCTGAAGGACAGGAAAGGTGTCCCAGATTATCCTTACTCATTCAACTGATCTGACTACTTTTAACAACAGGATTTCAAGTCTTTGCTGAGTTCTTATTGCTTTCAACTGAGGTTTCTTCTCTTATTTTTAAGTGGTTCCTGCTTATTTTGAATGCAGAAGTAGCAGACCCAAAAATGTGTGAGGGTTTTGTATTAGGTAGTTTGTAAAATAGTCTGTTATCCTTTGGGCAATACAAATATAAAGTATGTTAAGAAATTTAAAATACACCTAAAGCCGAAGAATTTCAATGTACAAGGAAAGCATTGCTTCTGAACCATGCATGCAAGGCTTTTTAATTCATCATTGACCTAAGGATCAATGTGTAGATTGAAGTTGTTTATAAGTTAGAAAAGCTTCCTCTACTATATTAATTTATAAGGTATTCAGTTCAAGCTACTGCTTCTCATGGACACAAAATATAAAACTTGAGTACATTGCCCTTCATGACATCTTTGCCTAAAGAGAAGTCAGGAAAATAGAGCTGCATGTCTGTACTTTTAACTGAGGAAGTCTGTGAAGTAAAAGCTCTATTTCTGCTGATTCACTGCTTACAAAAAGTAACTTTGGTAAGAAAGAACTTTACAGTAACTTTAGTAGAAATAGCAGAATGAAAATTCACAGGTAAAAGTTTTATACAAATTCTTGAACAGAATTCTTAGAACATTCAAGAACAGACTCAAGAGTAAAAACCATTTGTGTTGAAAACTGAACTTTGCACTAAGAGTGATACTTTACTTTTAGGTGGACGTCAAGCCCAAAATCAAAGAAATGGCATAAATATACCTGTGGAGAAACGTACAGAGAATGGGGTATGTAATAAATCCTAAAGGTCTGGATCAATACCACTCAAATACCTCATGTTTTAAAAATTATTACTTGTGTGTTATGATGGGAACTGAGGAAAAATATATCAATCTTGTTTTGTTTCGCTTTTTTTTTTTTTGAAAATGGGACAATGCCTCTTTTTCATGAACTACTCTGAATTTTCTGTCTAGAAAGAAATAATGTGATGTGAGAAGCCCCAGAGTCTTATTAATTCATGTTCAGATCTGTTTTATTCATTCTGTGTAAAGTAAAACAAACATTATTCTTTCACACTTCTATTGCCTGTCCACACATCTTTTCTTTGATTTATCTCACTGGTGTGGATTCATGACATACCCTTATATGTTGAAACATGCACATGTATCTATGGATTAGGATATTTTCAGATGCTGGTAGAAGAGCTTGCATATCCCTCCAAGCCATCTCTTTATGCTATTCTTATGCGCTTGATTCAGTTCTACACCTGTTTTTTTTAACTAATATATTACTAGGTTTTTAATTTAAAATACAAATTACATACCATAGGCAACCTGTGAATCCTGGCTAGAACATTTTCTCTTTTACACATAAAACATAATACATCTCTTTCAAAATTCCGATAGCTTAAAAACCTTCTACTCCTGAGCTGAAACTGCCCATACTTTCTTCTCTTGTCTCATCCTCAGTACTAATGAAAATTCTTCGAAGTGTAGTCTATTCTCATTTGCTCAGGACCATTCTGCTGCCTTTACAAAGACACTCTAGCTACAGTTTGCTATTTTTAAACATTTTTAAATTTCAATGGAAACATTTGAGCTCACCAATTCATAGTTACACTGTCTCTATGACATACTGTTGTTTTTCAAATGTGCATATAGCTCTTTCTCAGAATAAAATAGTACTTAAAGTTTAAAAGCAAACAAACCAGCTTTTTCATGCTGGGAAGTCTTAAATAAAAAAAGAACTAAAATATTAAAAATAATTGTGCAGATTCAACAATTCTGTCCTTGTATATTGCCTGATAATTAACATCTGAAGTTCGCAAACACTCGCATGTAGTAACAAATGTGTTTAGTCAGTTTGCAGCTCTTTCCAGCTTGTTTTGTGTATGGCATGTGGACCTAGGGGAAGGAATTTTTTTCCCTATTCAAAACAGTTAATCATGTATTGCTTTCTACGTTCCTTTTCTGTAGAGAACACTGGCTGATATCCTCTGCAGCATGGATCCGTTTATCCTGTTTCTATTGTCATATTGACAATGTAGTGAGATCATGGTGCTGTAAAGTGCTGGGGGAACATAACTCTTTCGTGACCTCCCCTGATCTACCCCTCCATGTAGGTTGTAGCTCATGTACTACATTTGAGACATAATGTATTTGGAAATTAGGACTGGCATGTGCAGAATGCCTTACAATCTCACTTCTCGACAGAGCTAAGCTTTATGATAGCATGACTCTGTATTGAATTCAATTTGCAGTGAATTTTTATGGATAAAGCTCAGACCTGGTAACTTGAAGAACACTGCTATCTTCATACCATTCAGTACATTTTTCTTTTTTTTCTTTTTTGTTTTTTTTTTTTAAATCCAAAAGCTTGCCACAAAATAACATTTGTTAGGGAACTGATCACTTTAAAAAGGACTTTTACCAGGTTGAGGAATTAGAAGGTTTATTAAATACCGGGTTTATTAAAATAGAAGAAAGACTAAAACCTGAAGGGGTCATACTAATGTAAAATTGTGGTGGGTTTTATGCCAAAAAATGCTACAAATTAGGTTTTGGAAGTGTGAAAAACTAAGATTTTCAATTGTGCTAAGTTTTAAATCAGAGGGGGAGGGGGTAAAAAAGAGGTGGCTTCAGGATCAAGGATTTAATCAGCTTACACTTACGTAATGCATTAGGCTTATTCATTGTTGCTGGCATGCTGAATGTTAGACTGGCCCTAAAATCAACACAAACCAATGGAACATTGAAGACAGCTCAAATCTTACCAAATACTCTGCATTCAGGTATATTTTTATTATGTGTACTGTTTTAATTATGCAATGGTTGATTTTTTTTTTTTTTTACTTAATAGTGGGTAGAGCTGCAAGTGTGACATGCATAGAAAACTTTAAGATGAATGTTAGTTTTATTAAATGAATCAATAGTCTTGGAAAAATTTATGGGCAATCTATTAAATTTAGATGATTCTATTAATTGGTATTTTGTCATATGCAGTAAGTTTTTTTTTGTTCTTTTAAACTTACATGTGCTTGATCAGCAGTTATTTAAATAATGGTTAGCTTAAAATCACATTATGTAAATGCTTAAATTTCATTAGATTATCTTTCAAGTTAAATATAGAATAGGCTAGGTCTCTTCCAACAGTTATGCATGCATTGTTGTAATAAGCATATTTACCTGTAAGTGTTCATCTGGGAGCTTTGCATTCTGCATAACAAAGTCTAAAAGAAAAACTCCATGAGGTTTTGTGAATTGACAAGTGCTCTTACTCCAGAGGTCACCTTTTGGGGTTTGCTTTTAGTTTACGACTTTCCTTCTTGGAAGTGGAATTATGCTGTAATCAAGACCTGATCTGTTTCTGCTAGTACACAAAGGCATAGGTACATGAAGACCAGACTTACGTAACTAAATATTTCCTTTTGCCAGGGAGATTGGATAGTGTCTCAGGAGGGATTCTCTTCTCTGAGAACAGCTGCCTCTTCCTCCTCTTCTTTCTTTTGCATGTGTATCGGAGACAGTTGGATCTGAACACAAGTTGTAACAAGGGGAATTCTAAATAAATACCGGGAAAGATGTTTTATCATTGAGAGTAACAGACATTGGAACAGACTGTTCAGAGTCTGTGGAATTTTGATCTAGCTGAATCAAGTCCTGAGCAGTCTGAATTGGTCCAGTCAGGGCTTATTGAACCAGATGACTTCTAGAGGCTCCTTTCTACCTAATTCATTCTTTGATTCTGTGATCAGTGGCTGTGAAACAGTGGTCATCCAGTGCTGGGTCCTGTGTCCTTCCAGAGATCCTAACATGATCCAGGCATCATTCCATAGAAGCAGCAGCAGTCTGTGAACAGTGAGGCAGAGCAAATATAGGTGAAACCACTGGGGGTCAGTGGCAGACAGGAGAGGGACTGGGGAGCCCCATCCCGGTGCAGCTGCCGGCCATCAATAGGAAACGTGGATCAGATGTTGCTCTCCCAGAAGGAGCACTGACTGGATGGTGACAGTTGTCCAGATGACAAGGTAATCAGATAACCCAGAAATTTCTTGGAGATGAGAAAACAGGAAAACAGATGTAGCTCGGGGGGAAAAAAGGATGTGGAACAGGAACATGATGGAAGTCAAATGCATTAGACTGAATAAAAGTAGATTAGTGTAATGGAAACAGTCTGTATATTAAGAAATATTAATTTGCTGTAGTTGCTTATATAAAAATATAAATAATAATGGAATTTAAATATAAATTAGTTTTATACATAGGAATTTACTTGGGGAGCATAAAATGTCAGTTTGTGGTCTCTTGTGCCATTTTCTCTTCAATTTATGTGTGCTGTTTCAAAAATTGCTCCCTTGATTTGGAGAGAATGATATCAATAAGCCTTTTTCTTAATGGATGTTGACTGAAGCCTTTGCCAAGAAATACAAAGTAGAACCTCATTTTATCTCACTATGGAATTTGTGTTAACATTAATGTAAAAGAAACTTATGTAGAGCAGGAACACTTCATCATCATCCCAAACTGGAGACACATACTCTTGCAAATTTTCTTAGACTTGAAGCTGTAACCAGTAGATGAAGTTGAAAATTAAAATTTTGTGCCAATTAAATAACAGAACTCATCTTCACTACTTCTCTGAAAGTGTCTCAAATCAGGCTTTTAGCAAAAACCTTACAATAGGTTTTAGTATCAGGCAACTCTTATAATAAAGGAATTCTTTGGGAAACTCCATTAACAAATGGGCTATAAAATGTATGCCCAAAGCAGGTTTTCATAGTACTGATTTAGTTTCAGAGAGTGTATGGTTGCTGATGGAGGGTAGATACCCCCTCATGCAGTCTCTGTATTCCACTCCACCATGACGGTAGTAAAGCTACACTGCTTTTGAGTACCTGTGGTGTGACTTGTCCCATTCTATGCTTAGAGTTTAGCTAGATTTAGAAGTGGTGCCAAAATCCTTGAACAGAATTACATATTGTTCATTGGTTTTTAACCACTTGATCCATGCAGGTGTGACCAGATAAAAAGCCATTAACCATCTAATGTATATTTTGTCATGGAGAGACATTTACAGGTATTCTTGCACAGACAAATAATGAAAAGTTTCCTTAACCTGTCAGGTGAAGATATAACAAAATCTAATTGTGAAGAAAAAGGCAAACAAGTTATGTTTTTAACAGAAGTAATAAACTCAAGAGATGAGAAATACATTAGATATACTTGCTTGAAGTTTCTCATTTAAACTATTGAAGGATAAAGAGCTTAGTCTGGATAGAAGTTGTTCTTCAAAGCTGAGCTGCAAATTCAATTTAATATAAGCTTGTAAGTATTAAGCATTCTGTTTGTAACATTTAACAATGTGCTTGGAAGGGGCTGCCATTCACATAAGACAGGTTTTAATCAAATTTGTTTAAAATTAATAAAAAACTATGTCACTATTGAAATCTAGATTCAGGGGTCTTATAGCATAGTCAAAGCAAATAATTCCACTAAAAGATGATTTAAAACAATTTAGACATAAAGCATTGCAACAGTTTGCAGAAAAGTATTTTTTTCACAAGAAATATTCAAGTAAGCTTCGTGGAACATTTTGACCTTCTAATAAAAAGGTAATTAAATCAGATTTAAGTTTCCCCAATTTTCTGCTGCAATTATCTCTGTTGCTTTTGTTAAAAAGGCAAAAAAAAAATTTTATCTGCCACTCTTGCTGTCAGAGGTGTTCCCTTGTCTAAGACATACATTCCAAAAACTGTTTACCTGTCAGAGAGGGGAGCCTTGCTGCCCCTACTGCAGCCATCTGCACCATCAAATTCCTAGTTCAGTTCCTAGGTCAGAGTTAATGGTGTTTGGATTTTCTACAGCCTGATACAGTTCTTTAAGTCTGTCCGAAGCATTTTCCAGACAGCTGGCAGTATGTTGCTCTTCAAAAAAATAGAAAAACTAATCCAACTAAAGGATTTAAGGAAAAAAAAATTAAATTAGGAAGCAGGAAAAAAATTACAGTCTAAAGCTTATTTTAATGCATATAAATACCTTCTGAATTCTTGCTGGGCTAGAAATTCCAGCCTTCTCACACCTCAGTAAAGGATAGTTATGTAGGGGAGCATCTCTACAAGACTAATAATTGTGTGATCCCATAGAAAGAATTTCGGTGAAATTGTAGGGAATTCAAATGCTCTTGACCTCATACCTCCCTCTGAGGCCTGTTTTAAACTTACTAGGCAGAATCGCATCTTTGTGGTATTTGGATTGTCATAAACAGTGTTTTGACTTGTCCTGTGCAATCTCAAATATATTTCAGTCCATAATGGACAAATTTACTAGAAATTTACATTTTATGAGAATAACTTCATAAATTTCATTGCACTTACTGTGATTATTTTCCTGCCACAATTTTAATCATGGTAGCATTAGTTTATGACTAATACTCACTTTTAACATCTGAATTAGTTTGGTTTGAGGAGTCTAAGGATTGTTTGACTAGTTGAGACCAGGAAACATTCTTGGAGAATCCACTTGGAATATTGTGAAAGGACTGTTTTCCTCCATGTCTTTTCTGTGTATTTATGTAATTTTTAATCTCTGTCACTCTAGATACCAGATATCTATCTAAGTGGCCATGGATATGAGAGTCACAGTATATGGACTTGTATTATACAGACATTTACACACACCCATTTGCAGTGTACAGATTTTGTAGTTCTGGTGCTTTTCTGGACACCAATGAGAGTTCTGTGCAACAAGTTACAGGAACTGAGTATGTGGTTTCCTAGTCTGTAACAATCAACAGATGGGTTCCCATTTAGCAGAGGAGAAAATAGCTGAACTGGACCATTTACTGAATCTCTGCCTCTAGTTCCAATTTTTACAGGTCTAGCTTTGCTTTTCCTCACTCATGGCTTTGTAGTTTTACAGCAATACTTAGTTGCAGATATCCATGGATGGTGGGAGGAGAAGTCTCTCTGGTTTTTTGGTTTAACCTAACTATGGTAGTTATTTTCCTACGTTTGTGTTGTGGACATGGAGCAATACCATTCACTATTTTCCCTAGATTTCTAACTAAATTAAGCATGTGAAGAACTGCTTCCAGTTGTCACGGCACATAGAGAACTGCTTGGCCCTTATGTAAAGTTAGAACAATTTAGAATGAGTATTTCAGCTGACCTATAACATTATACACATTAACTCAAAAAGTAAACATTACTTAAAGACTCGTTATTTTTCTGAAGTGTTGCTATGCAGCCCTTACACCTGCACTATAAACTTCAATGCCTTTTATCATAGCTGTATTCTTTTACAGTCACATTAGTATCATTTTCAGTTAAGCCAAATATTTTAATATGAAGTTATTTTAAGGAACATGGGACTTGGCCTTTCCTCTCTTTCTATAGATCTTTACAGGAGACAGGTTATGAAATTCGCTGCACGGCTCTGCGAGCTTAAATGTGAAAGTTTGAGAGTTTGGACTGTCACTGTCTCTGAGCAGATTTCAGTTCTGAGCAGGAAACTCTACTGGTCCATGCAAGGCGAACTATTCATTTTAAGTCCACCTTTAGAGCTCTGTCTTTTATGTAACTGTGTCATTTGCAGATCTGTGTTTTCTCTCATCTTTTCCATGATCTCTGTGGTGTTTCTTACGCAGTGCTGCTGTGGCCTCCTTTTTCTGACACATCTTTCCATATTCACTGACTTGTTCGTTTAGTTTCCTGTCCGTTTCGCCTCTGGTCACCAGGCATACCTATTTCCCACCTGCATGTTTTTCCCAGGCGGGTGAACCTTCCCATTTCTCTGTTGTTTCTGCAGCAGCCTCCAGATCTAATTGTTGTTAAGTTTGTTCCCCCTGCAGTCTTCCTCTGATCAAAGCTGAGAAAAATGAAAGTCCCTCTGGCTAATTTAGGAGCAAGGGAGTTGAACAACTTTTTCTCGTATTCCTAGTGCATGATCTTACTCTACAGCTCATACCTTTACTTGCTTGCTAAAAATAAGCCTGTTCTTTATTCAGCTGGAATAGTCACTGTATTGTTCTTGGACATAGAGTTCTTCAGTGCCCTTATGGAGACCCATTTGGCTCGATCTCTTGTATAAGTGCACTGAATCATGCTGGAATTACTTTCTTGAAAGAAAGAAGAGAGGGTGAACTTGCATGTCATTCGTGAGTTTGACACGGTAAATTATAGCTTTTTATGATTTGGGGTTTTATCTTCTACAATCTCCTGATTTTTAGATACATAAGAAATTGTTAATGGGGTTTAGTATTTTCTGTAATATTTAACATTTAAGAATCCTTAGGTCTAGGTTTTGGCTTGTTTCAGTCTTCTCTGGCTTGCAGATTCTTGATTTATGGTATTGCACACATGCTTTAGCTTTCTTGCTCGCTCATATATTCATCTTGTTGCATGTAAGATATAAGAAAAAGCTGAATTATGTAGGGAAAAGCAATAGCAAACAAAGGAAAGATTATTTGCCTAAGATTGTGGTATCTATTCTGACTGTACTGTTTGCCTTTTATCTTAGGCAGTCTCGGTTAATAAAGAAACTCTTTGTTAACGTTTCAGGTGGTATGGTTTGCTGTCACTTTAAACAGTGAAATTACATACAAAAATCAATGATTTTCCTTATCTCTTTGATATTCAGTTTTGACCCAGCACTGGTAATACTACAAAAATACAAAGGAACAAATAATTTATGTGTTTTTAAAGCTAAATTGTCTATATTCTTACATTTTCAGTTTAACCTGCTAACTGCGAAAGAACTGTGTATTGCTCAACATTTTCCATTGAATATGAAAAGTGCAATGAATCAAGCTGATTATAGTTGACAGCTGGCTTGATCTTGCCGTGATTAGGTCTTTTACTGCTGGCAAAATCCACTAGCCTTTTCCGTTAGCTGATTGCTGATGAATGCAGAGAGACAGCTTTTCATATCGATAAAGAGTTTGGGGAAACCTTTATCCCATATGGAATAAGATTAAAAGGCATCCTACCTACTATTGATTGCACTGAGCCAAAAAGCCATGCAGGAACTCATAAGATGTGCACAGTTGTTGTTTTGGCTTGTTCACAACAAACTGTTAAACCACTAGTGTAGACAGAAAATAGCAGAAAGATGGAGCTGAAGCGTGTTGAAGCATCGCAAATGTTTACATCTGACGGGCAGTGCTGCGAAATAAAGATGTGCTCTCTTGCAATTACATGGGAAAATAGTGAACAGGTAATTAATTACTTTTCAAAATTTGTTAGTTTTACACTTTGGTGGACATGCTATTTAAGTGCTGTGTAGCTTTTGCACTTTAATTTCAGTGATTGTGGGTTTAGTTGTCACATGACTGGAATGCAGACCCGCTAGGGTTTTTTAACGCCTTATCTCTGAATTGAAATTCTGAGTTAATCAGATTTTGTTACATGCATTTGCTATCTTTCTTACATTTTAAGACCTTATCAAAAGCTCATTAGTTCAAAATGTCATAGTCAACTTCTGCTTTTGACAGTTTGGTTTTATGGGGAGTACAAGTTGTACACTAGGGTCACAACATATCTTTCAGTTACAGGATACTTATTTTCAGTGCTTTTGTGTTTTAGAAATGTTTTATTATGCTGTTCTCACATGAACAATATTACATCACTCCAGAAAAACTTCCTATTGAAACCATTACTTAAGGGAAGAATAAACACAGATTTGGTGCTAAATATGTTGTTCAGACTAATGATAAATGCATCTTAACCATCCTTCGCAATCCTAACAGAATAAGCTGTTGATTTTAGAAAAGACCCAGAAAAATATAGTTACAAGACTATTTCTAAAGGATCTAGACAGTGTATTTTCAATGTGTATTGTAACTTGTCTGTTGCTCAAAATCACTGAGTAAAGGGATCGGTGTTGTAAAAAGGTCTGTGGTTTTGATCACAACTGATATTTCAACAAGAATGCATAATCTCTTTTAAGATGCTTTTTTTAGGAGTATGAGGTTAATGTTTTAATTAAAATCAGCTACTGAGTATTTTAGCCAACACTAAAATTAATTTTAACATGCTAAAGATTTCTGTGGCTGTTTAAAAGTGGCTGCAAGGACAAGGAAGAAAGTAGTGCTTTAAATAAACAAGTTTCAGATACTACTTTCCTAGGAGTAATTTATAAGCAGCCTATTTCAGATACAGCAGATGTTCAATATATGCTTAAATCCATTTCTAATTTTGAAAATCTATTTTAACATTGTTTTCATTTTTAAGTTCTGCCTTTTCTTAGCTGTTCTGCTTAAAATAGACAGCAGCCTCACTAAGAAAGTAATATAGGAAAACAGGAAATCTGGAGTTTGTAGCTTATACTGAGTAGACTTTAAACATTTTATTATGGAGTGACTCACAGGCATCAGCAAGTTGAAGGAATTACTACCAAGATAGTATAGATTGAGAGAGGTTAAGATTTTTATCAACTAGAAAATGTGACATTTTGCAGCAAACTGTGATGCAGCTGAAGCAACTTTATTGTAAGAAACTGATAGTGTATTTATTTGCATGATACAATAGTATTTTATAATAGCATTTCAGAGTAAAAGTACCCAATTCTGTTTGTGATGTTAATTTCAGGATTATGTTATTATCATGAGATAGCACACACTAGGTAGATTTTTCTTTAATTCCCAATATTCTGGGTATCTTTTCTGGGTTTAATTAGCTTGTTCATTTCCATTAAGCTAAAAAAAGGCACGTGCTATTGTCATTGGATTCTTTAAAATGGATTTCTGCTATCGGCATGTTTCTGACCCAATTTAAAAAAATGCAAAGCTGAGCCGTGGATAAAGCCACTAAACTGGAAATAATGTCACCCATGTCGAGATCAGCAAAAACTCTATTTTAGTTTAAATAAAACCAGATACTTTCTTTTGTCTTTTTTATAGCATTACACATGAGTTTAGACAAAGGATTTTCAAGTTGTCTTTGTTATGCATGTCACTAAGATCAGGTTTTATGGAAAATGTGGTCAAAAATCCATTAAAATTCTTGAATTTCATGATATATAGGGCCAATATATTTCAGAAATGTGCAGAGGTCTGAATGACTGACCTTCAGCAGATGCTCCATCTCCTCCCATAGACCTCAGAGAGCACAAGGAAGCCACATACTTTTCACATAAGACCTATCTGATGCAGGGCTGGCATAATAAACTCAGATATCTTCCATCTGTTTTCCTCATCACTGCTGTTGTGCCAAGGACAGGTACCCAAGGTGTGTGTTGGATTTTCTCACCAGCAACCCTTAAAGCTTTGCTGCCAACTGGGCTATTTAGAACATCCCCCAAACTTCATTATTTTGAATGAGGCTTAGGGCAAAGATGTTACATGTCTGGGCTTCTGCTCCTCGTATCCAAGTTAACATTGGAGAATCAGGAAGTCTTTTAGTAGATTGAGCAGGCAAAGCAAGCTGCTCCTTTCTTCCCTTCTCTGGCAGTTTGGAGTTGTTCAGCCAGAGTTGCTGTTCCTTTGCTGGAAATGCCACACAGGGAGGAAATGCAGGGATGGCCCACAGTGGTGACAGCTCCCTGGTTTGGGGAGGGCTGAGAATTGTTAGAGCCCTCATCCCAGTCTGGAATTCACTGGCTGGAGAGCACTTCAACCTACCCTTTTTTATTTTATGGTTGTCATTCTGCTTCATTCTGGGAAAATGCTCATTTATGTAATACACTTCACTTCCTTTTTGCCCACATGCTCATATACCTACTTCCAGACCTGTCAGTTCTGTTTGTCATGTAGCTCTGTATATTTCTGGGGTTTGACAGCTCTGCAAAAGTAAATCCGTAGTCTGGGGATAAGTTTTATATTCCATCCTGTGCCCTAGGAAGTAAGAGCAACTTAAAACTGCTCTGAGTTATGAAAAGCTGAGTCGTTCACTATGTGCAATAAAACCGAAGTATTTACTTTGCATTTCCATGTAGCCATTTAAAGCCTTCTCAGGAGCAACTTGCAGTATCTTTCTGGCCTCTGCAGTCCTCTCCTATTAGGGTGCTGAAGATATTTCCTTTTTGCTATGGCAAAATTGTACATCTCCTTAATGAATCCCACACGGAGTGTAAATTCTTTCATGAGCTCAAAGTTGTTGCTTCTTGGATTTTTCTCTCTGTTGCAATTTCTGCCTCTAACAGTACTGTGGTTTTTGTGGGGTTAGGGTTCTGGTTTTGTGATGGGTGTGTGTCCCCAGCCCACCAGCATTTGATGTGCTGGTGTTGTCCTCATGTGGATAAAGAGTGTTTCCTTCACTTTTTTTCTCCTTGAGGATATGGTTACTTTTACCATTACTGGAAGGGAGCTATGGAGGACTTCAGAGAAGGATTGCCTTTTTTTTTTTTTTTTTTTGGCCAAAATGTTCCTTATCTGTACAATAGTTTTATGGTGGCAGCCTACGTAAGGAATAAATGGTGTAGCTGGGCTGCAGGTGGAGTATCTGCTGCATTACCTTCAGGAGCTGCTGTGTATTGACTTTTTGATAAATTAATAGTTGGTTGAAAGTAGTGGGATACAAGCAGACAGACTTTCTTTTGATGGCCAAAGCCAGAACGAGTACTTCTGGGCTCCACAGTACAAGCTAAGGCACAGACTTTTTTGACTCTGTGTGCTGGTTGATCACGTTTTAAGTTATGTTGACCTTGGCAATTGATGGTTTAACCTCAGATTTATTTCTGACTGTGACAAGAGAGGAACAAAGTGGTGGAACAAAGTACAAGAAGAGAAGTAGTAAATGAGGGAGTAGGGATAAAGGTGATGAGGGTGAATGATAGGAAGATGATTAGAAAATATGTGAGGGTTCATAGTACATGACTGAGTGTACAAGAATATCCACAGGAGAAGGTGGAGCTTCGCCAGTTTCAGGAAGCTTGAGGTACTTGAACCTGTGGTTCCCAGTACACGGCTTTGGGAAGGGAACTTCAGAAGATTTGTGTGGGAGATGGGTGTGAACTAAAAAGAAGGAAGAAATAGATAAGGGAAGTTAATGACACGGTGGTTCTTGCAAACCTAGAAGAAGATCCGAAGAGATAGTATGCAGGAAATTATTAGTAAGTTCTTGTACTACTCTGATTTTTTTTCAATTAATTGGTCACATTATGCTTTGCCCTGGGTGTTGCTGAACCAAAGCATGAGACCACTGGTCCTTGTGGTGGCCTGTAAAGCTTTTAAATATTTTTCCTTTAAAGCTCTTTTGAAATCATAATAGGCTCAGGTGTGGACTTAGTATATGTTTCATTATTATTTACAAAGTAACTCTGTTCTTACTAGTGCAAACTTAGAAAATTATCAAAAATAAGTATCTTCATGGGTTACGCGTGGAGGCAAAAAAAAAGCCACATCCCAATTATCATCTTTTTTTAAAATAATCTATTCAAAAGGTTAGTCTTTTGGGGTTTTTATTTTAATATTGACATAATTAGATTCCTCTTAAAAATTAGTTTTCTTTAGGGAGTAAAGGCAAAAAACCACTGGAATCTGCCCTTATTGCTTCCATCCCTTGACTACCGTACATCGTGCTTGTTGAAGAAATATTTTTAGTTCAGGTGCAATTTTTCATTTACCATTGTGAGTTGCCAATGAGTAAGCCATTCATAATAGCCCAGAAGTATGTAGACTGAGGAGTTTGTGATACTAAACAGTATAGAAAGGAAGGAGGAATAAGAAAATGAATTTTCAGAGTGACAAGACTAATATGTAGAAATAAGTATTAAAGGAGATTTATTTCCTTAATTAAATGCCTAAGGAATGATTTGTTTTGAGGCTGCTTGTAAACTGGTTCCCAAACTATTTAATTACTACTGTACGATTCATCTCACCTGTCTCAAAAATATTAATCATCAAATGGTAAAATATTAGCTTGTTGTAGGAGGGTGATGTCAGAAGCTGAAACTCCAGTTCATTACGAATTGTCTTTCATCGTGCCCTTTTAAAGTGCATATTCAATAACATAAATACAATTTTGTTAAGATCCCTGTCAATATTAAGAAATTGGTGAATATAGGTGTAAATTATTCTTTGTGTGTATGAGACATACGTAATACTTCCTCAGTGCCTAATAATGTAGTGTTTGCTCTATGGCATTTCATTTAGGAGTTCATCTCTGTGTAAATGCTGCTGTGAATCAATGAGAAGAAATTTACAATTCAGCAAAACTGTCTGCTTTGATGTATCACCATGTAGCAAATGAATCTGTGGAATCTGGAGGAGTAGGTATTTGTAGTGGCTTTTTAGTACCTCCTTCAGAAGTCGGTTCTGTAGGAGGTTGGTCTCCCTTGCTACAGGAGAAAGGAGGAGAATCTGTACCTCAAATGTGATAGGCTCATGTTTGTTATGAGAGGTGAGTGCCTGACTTTGTGGATGGAATTGTTAGTGACTAGTAGGAACAGCACAAACTTAAGAATCTGAGAAACCAACAACCTCATTAAAGAACTGAAAACGCAGCATTGTCTTTGCCTGGCATAGCCTGAAGTTCTGGAGAAGGACTGAGATGGGCTTTTTTCTGTGGTGGTATTTGCATACAGATTATTGGAAGCAGATTCAGCTAACATGAAGTGCTCTAAACTAATTGATTTAACTAGATCTCGACAAGAGAAGGATTCAGTGTTTGTCACCTTGTTTCAAAAAGGAAGCTATGCTGTCTTGGAGACCTGAAACTAGCAACGATCTATCTGAAAAGAACTGATTTGATGTTGAAGAAAAATTCTGCTCACTCTGTTTACTGCTTTTGCCATGTGGATGAAAAGGAGAAAACTGCGTGTGAAGTTACAGGTTCAATGCTACATTTCCTCAGCTGTCTATTTTTTTTCTTTCCTAAGTATAGTGTAGCTCTTGGAAGTGAAAGGGATACTTATTGGTATTCAGTGAGGTGAACATTAAAAGATTTCTCATAGGGTGTTTATATTTAAATGGTTAATTATGACTGTTTCCCTTGTTCTTCTGCATTGCCATTTATAAAAGGTTTTTAGACATTACACTTTCTAAATGGAACATTTTACAGTAGTTAATAGCTTCTTCAAGGAGATGCTAATATTTTCATTAATCTTATAATTAATCTTCTATATTTTACATGATACAAAATAATACAGTACTTTTGCCAGTCATGAGAGAGACTTTCAAATATGCCTATTTAAAGCAGTAAAAATTCCGAGCTCTTGGATTAAGCTGGGTTGGGGTTTTTTTGTTTGTTTCTGGGGCTTTTACAAACCAGTTTCTTATTATCATTGTGCATTCCAGGTTGCCTTACTCATTTAGAAAATCTGTAACTTTCACTTCATGAAATGGCTTTTTTACTTTTGAAATGTGTACAACCCCTATACACATACTGCTTTTTGAGTCTGGATATATTTTTTAAAAGATTGCTCAGCAGAATAAAACCTATCTCTATTTCTTGGACAGTGTTTTATTCCAAATTTCTACTGAAAATAGAATGAGCTATCAATGTTTTTAACTTCAACTGGTAATCAAAGCAGAAAGAAGGGAAGCATTGGGAAAACTTCGCATAGTCTGATGCAAGTTAGATATTTCTGAGAGAGCACATAGGTGTATTGAGAAAATACAATCAAGTCACACACACTCTCCTTTTAACTTCTAAAATCAGTGATCCAGAGGGAAGCCTTCGTGCCATTCTGAGCCCCTTGCAGGAATTCCCTGCAGAGCCCAGCAGAAGCAGATGTAGAGGTTTATTTTTTTCTGGCAATTGCACATGCCAACTGAAGTCAGCAGAGCCTGAACATGTTTTGTGAGCAGCATCTGGTTTGCTGTGTTGTTTTCTTGTCTCAAGTAAGTGCATTTTGTTTTGTGGATGGCACTTGGAGAAGCTTCCTTACTTTCTTAGCCAATTAGTGCCTTTCAGTCAGTAATTAATGATAAAATGTCTCTCTTGGTGGCCACAAGTGTGTACAAGTCACTTGGCCTGAAGGAATGTTGGGAAGGACTCTTCTCTGCATAAGTCATGCTAATAAAAAAGTACACCCTAGTAAGTTCTGTTTTTTCCCCTTTGTTGAAATAGAAGATTAATATTTTGAGTGGACTTTGCCCCTTTTTATTACTTTTCTACTATAAAAAGGTTTCATTATTGTTGATTAGTAAGAGGAATTTCAGTTGTCATTTCCAGTAAGAATTATAATTTCACTTCATCTTTTATTCAGTGGGAAATGTCCCTGTTTGAACAATAACTTTATCTAAACATTTTTAGCTGACATGTCTGTACCATGTGTCCAAGATGCAGCGGCTTTAAAAGTTAGCGATCCACACTGGCTCATTTTAATGATTGACCTTGAGGTGTATCTCTTACTTGAAGAATTATATGCAGCAACATGAAATATTAATTCAGGTAGAAAAAAAAATCAATTACTTTAAAACAAATAGTATTTTCCTTTCCTAAATGAAGCTTAAAGAAACAGTTCTGTATTGTGCATTGGTTGGAGAACTGATACTTATGTAGGAGTTTGATGTAGAAATACGAAAAAAGCATTCAAAGTGCTTGAGACACTGTGATGTCAACAAGATGTTTCTTAGAGTGAAGTACAAGTACTGCAAAAGATATATCACTGGACATCAGTAGGGTGGGCCCAGAAAGGCAGAGCAGCTAAATCAGTTTTCCTGTGGGATCAGGTGTGATCAGATCTATAATCTGATGTGGGATCGATTCTGGACACTGGGGATGTTGTTTTGGTATGGGGTTTTTTCTGTATATCTGTAGAATGTTCAAACATCAATCCATTTTATAAGCATTTGAAACAGTTTTTTTAAATCAATATATTTGAAATATTTAATTGTATTTTCTTTTTCAGCAGTATTGACTGTATTGGGGGTAGCAAATGATAATTTTTTTTTTTGTTTACTAATAGCATAGTCATGTATTTTGGTGAAAAACTACATTGTTTACTGAATTATTAGAGTGTGGTAGTCCAGCTTTTACATTGATCCAATAAATTGACTGAATTGCATGTAAATACTTTGAAACAGATGTCAGGCTATTCTGAACTTTGCAGCATAATTTTTCAAAGATGGGTATTTTCTTTCTGTGGAAATTCTGAAGTTGTGGTTAAACCCTGCAATTCTAAGGTTATGGGTTTTGGTTTTCTGAATAGCAAGTGTCAGATTCTGGAACTTTTCTTGGTACATTGCACTCTTTCTAGAGATTGCATACAAAAATGTCATTTAAGTAATTTAATGTATAAATGTAACTTGTATTTGTTGATTAGAACTATTGATATACTGAAACACTGCATTCAATTTTTAAAACACATGAGATTTGGTCACACCCATTGTATGATTTCAAAGAATTTTCATCAATTGTGTCTCTATCCTAATTTTGTAGACTGTGTTAGTTTTGAAATGGAAAAGGAGTGAGAAAGCCTTGCTAATACTTTGCATTTCATTCAAAGTAATAGCCATTCACTTATCGAAAGGGGATCAGCTTTACTTTGCTTCACTTGTACAGACTGTTTTTCACAGATCCATACCCTAAATGACCCCAACTGATCTGAATTTTCACCATCTTTGGATGTAAGCTTAGTGACCCTTTATCTAAGGGTTCTCATGTGGTCTTATCCTGTGCTAGGTAAATAATGTGAACCAGCAGTTTAAGCTGCCAAGGCAGTTGTGCTGAAAATATTAGCAAAGGAAAGCAGCTCCAGATTCTTGTACTGCCTTAAATACCTGTTTGCACATGTGTTTCATGTGCCATATCAAGACTGTGTGCCAGTACTATCAAACATCTGAACAGAGAGGTGTTAAATGTAGGATAAGGGCTTTTTTCTCTTCTTGTTTGTTTTGTCACTTGGTGTTTTCCTCTCCATCCACTTTTCCACTTTTTGCTATTTCTGCCCCTCTACATGGTTTGTGTCCCTGCTTTCTGCTCTGATGTTCCTCACTCTTTCACAGGTGCCCACCATTACTCTTCTTCTGAGGACTTGGGAGGAGCCTTTAACCTTGCTCTGAGGAGTGGGGGTTTGGCTTGTCTGGTCAGAATGGCCTGATATATATCAGCATTCATGTAATATTTTCTGTTCTTCAGGTTGGGAATCCACGTGTTGAGCTCACTCTTTCTGAACTGCAAGATATGGCTGCCCGACAGCAGCAGCAGATTGAAAATCAACAGCAAATGTTGGTTGCTAAGGTAATAATTCTATACAGATTTTTTTTTTTCCAACATATGCAAGCAAAGTTTCTTGGCTAGAGAAAAACATACTAAGTCATTTCAGATAAGCTCAAGAAATAGCTTGAGAAATCCATCATTTTACCAGAATAATCTTAGCCCAGGTAATGCACAGTCTTTCAGCATAAATACTACTAGAAAAACCTATGCCATGTATCTTTATAAAAATATTGCTAAGATTTATTTATTTCTCTTGTGTAGCCCCTTTCATGATCTGTGGCAGAACAGGCTCGACTCCATGCTCATCTTTAGTATCTCATTCACTCCAGTACAGTGATAGTGGTGTGGGATGAGAATATGCCCAATTTACAAATATTCATGTATTAAATTTCCAAATCTCAGAGATCGAAGAATCTAAGTATGTTTGCAGAGTGGGGAGGGGATTTAATGATTTTGACATTATTGATGTTGTTTGAAGTATTATAATATACAGTATGCCTTCAATGCTTGGAGAACCTAGGAGTCAGCCTACTGATTCTGTTGTTCTTTCTTGATGGAAATAATATTTTTAAAAAAATAAATTTATTGTGAGCCCAGCAGAAGAACTGTTATTTAGAACTGTAACATTATCTTACAGCAGGTCATCTTGTTTAAAATGGTTTATTGGACATATTTTGTCATCTTTGGTAAGCTGGATAACAGCGCTGGAAATTTATTTTGCCAACAGAAAGAAAACAGTTAATAGTGTCAGAAAATAAATGCCAGAGGAAGCATCACAGATGTATTTGAATGAGTGTTCAGACTAGGGCTGTATTTGCATATCTATGTAAATATGATATTTTTTTGTCTTAATCTTGAATCTCTGTTCTAAAACAGACTTTTTAACTTGATGTTAAAGAGTTTTTCTAAGATTGGTATGTATTTTAATGAAATATAACCTGTTCTGATTTGTGGAAGTAACAAACTTGATCAAAGTGATAGGTTTTTCTAAGTTAATGTGGGTTGGTTTTTTTAAATAAATGGATAACAGGTACCTCGTTTAAAACCTCCTTTTGTCAGGAACAACGTTTGCGTTACCTGAAGCAACAAGAACGTCGCCAGCAGCAGTCTGTTTCTGAGAGTGAAAAGCTTCAAAAACTTAAAGAACGTGTTGAAACTCAAGAGACAAAGCTGAAAAAAATCCGTGCCATGAGAGGACAAGTAGACTACAGCAAGATGATGAACGGCAATCTGTGTATGTGGAATTCTTAATTTATTTAATTTAGTGTTCACTGCATGACTAGAAAATAATGCTATATTGTAAGTCAATATAGCATTGAAGCAGGTTTTCAGATAGAATGTTTTTTTCCTCATGGTAGTTCTATGTTTCCATGAAATTTGTAAGTGACAGAATTTTTTGTTAGTTTTATATAGTCAAACATAAAGTCAGAATAAGTCTATTCTCTGACTATTAGGAAATATTATGACTGTTAGCAAATTTGCAATACAGATATTTTATATGTGCATACATATACTAGATGTAAAGCTAGTGTGATGTGCTATTAATACTTGCAGAACTAAAAAATTAACAACTTTGCTTTACTTAATTGTTTTTTTTGTTATTTTTATCTTGTTAATTTTAGCAACTGAAATTGAGCATATAAGTGCCATGTTCCAGGAAAAGCAGCAGGAGCTGCAGGCTGCAGTGTTAAAAGTGGATCAACTTACTCAGCAGCTGGAGGATTTAAGGAAAGGGAAATTGAATGGGTTTCAGTCTTACAATGGACAAATGACAGGGCCTGCGGCAGTAGAATTAAAAAAGTTGTATCAAGAGCTACAGGTAAGTAACAAAAAGATGCTATTTGAATTACAACTGTACATTTTAAAAGTTGTATTATTGTTCTTATGAGTGGCAATTTGGTTCTTTAACATCTCATAAAAGTAGTGTGGTAGAATGCTGTTAACGTGTGAGGTTGTAGTTGGCATATAACCTTTTTTAGAAAGAACTTCATTAGCTTTGAAAACAATTTTGTTTCTTATACACGTAATGATACAAACTGTGCAAGTGTTTTGAAGGGCATTTCTCAGTCCCTAATACTGAAATACTGAATGCCCACATACTCTACTATTTGTTTTAATCTCTCAAATTTTTGTAAAACTACTTTTTGGTACTTTTCTATTTTGCACTGAACTAGGTATAGCAAGATTACTTAGATGTTGTCTTAACTTGGAGACATGACTGTAGTTTTAAAAGTATGTTGTGAAAATATAGCTATATTGTCTGGTGTAAATAAAAAAAATACATAAGAACTAAATAACACATTTTAATGGGGCAATCGAAAATACAAGATGTACTATATAGTGCAACATAGCTGCAGTATATTCACACAGTATTCCCTGCATCAATATCATATCTCCTCCAAGACGATTGTTATATCTAGAGGGTAGTTTTCACATGAGTAATTAAATATTCAGTTTACACTGAAATTTTGTCCAATTGTGTGCTAATGTATCAGAATTTTGAGGGCTTTTTTTATTTACTCATGTACTTTATTGTGATCAAAGTAACAGCTCCAATATATTTAATATTTTAAAATAAATTTAGGTTTCAAAATTAGTCTCATTTATTTAGATGAGCCACTATAACATACAAATCAATCAATCATGTTTTCACGCATTAGTAATAAGGGCCCTTTTTCTCTCTTTTTCTGCCTTTCCCATTTTTACAAGGCATATCTGCCTTTGAGTATTTCTAATCGCAAAGATGCGCAATAGATGAAGATTTCTCTCTTGTACTTCACAATGATCCCATATGTGTTTCTCAAAACTTAATTTTGCCTTAGGTGTTTTTTACTTGTAACATTGTTATGAAAATTGGAACACTGAGACAATGTCTGAGTTATTGAAGGTATGAAAAATGCTAATGGCAAAGCAAGAGAAATAATTATAAAGAGTGTCATGGTTGATTTAAACCATAAAGGTAATCCACCTCATAATCTACTGGAAAATTGCTGTGAAGGTTTCAGCTTAATCCCCATGCAGAGAGGAAAATCTGTGCCCAGTCCCTGCACTAGCCGTTCAGTTAACCCCTTCTTCCAGACATGACAACGTCTCACGTGGAACCAGAAACAGAATCAATAGCACAATTCCTATTACACTGCATAATTTCTGTATCACTTAGTTTTTGTGATAGACAAACTGTCTTGGGTAAGCATACCTTTTAACAAACATTTTCTATGATTTAGTTCTTCACAGTAGACTTCAGTTCTGAAATGTCTTTATGCCTCATTTCTCAATCCATAAATGGAATGCAGTCTGTATATATTTAATAGCCATCCACTAGGTTTTTAGGGTATGCTTTCACTGTTTCCTTGTAAGAGTTCTTCATGATTGCAAATGCTAATTTGACAGGATGCGTGGAAGCGTAAATTAGAGACATCAGAACAAGTTGCTGATCCAAGTTGCTCTGGGTTTTTTAACACTGTTGTCAAGGTTTGAGCCCGGCCAAATGCCAGGTACCCCCAAATTAACACACCCACACTCAGGGCTCATGAGTTGAGATAAGGAAACCCGGGAGAAGACGCACTTAGAATAGGCAAAACAGGACTAACTTAGGTTGCAAAGTGATCTAATTTATTACTAACAGAGTCAGAGGAGTAAATGAGAGGTAAAATAAACCCTTCAAGGCCACCGTTTCTTCGCTCACCCCCCTCCCTCCTTCCCAGCAGCTGCACAAGGGAACAAGGTATGGGGGGAGGGTTAGGTCAGTTCATCACCCAGATCTTCTTCGCCTGCCCGGGGAGAGGTTCTTTTCCTCTGCGTAGCCATGGGTCTCACCGTCGGCAGCCCGCCCGACACTGCTACAGTGACGCTGGTCCCC